>OZ020507.1:253560770-254124033 GCA_963971375.1 Platycheirus rosarum
CTCCGGGAATCGCAATTTCATAAATCTTATATCAATTCAGAACGTCTGGGCCGATTTAGCTCAATTTTTATTCCGTTGTTTGTAATTGCCAGGAAAAGGTTTTTACGAATGAAACTTTCGGGAAAACCCTCCGGAAAATTCGGAAAATTGGAAAAATCGAAAATTGTTTTTTTGTATGGAATTTCATGTATATATTTTTATATAACCAACATTAAATTTGAAAGGCTTCGCCGATTTTTAAAACATTTTGTAACTACGTTTACGTTTGTAGTTTTTGGCTATAATTGGACCGCTTTCGGTATCAAGAAAAGTTGGGGTAAGCCCGACCAATGCCGGGTGGCTTAGCTAGTTTAATATAGAAATGACATTTCACTATTTTGAATTTTAAACTGCGTCCACGACGCGTGGTATCGATTCATTGAAAAAAGAATCGATTTTCTCTTCTTTTTCGACAAAAAACTGTTGTCAATTGCCCAACACAAAACTGGTTTTGCATGAAATTTCAGTAACAAACATTAAATTTGAGATCACTACGTTTTCCTTTTCAGGAATCGGACCTTTCGACACACGTGGCACGATTGTCGTTCACCAAGAACAATGTATCGATGTTTAAGTGGGTTTCATCGATATTTCGAAATCGATGTTTATGAATGATACATCGATTTCATAAAACATCGATTTATCGCTTGTATGTTGCATCCCTATTGACATTTACTTACTTACTTAGGTGGCGCTACAGTTCGGGACGAACCTGGGCCTCAACCAACATGCCTCTCCAGCCAACTCGGTCTTTGGCTAGCTGCCTCCAGTTTTGCACTCCAAGTTGGTTGAGGTCGTCCTCCACTTGAGCGCGCCACCTAAGGCGAGGTCTTCCTTGACTGCGTCTACCCTCTGGGATGGAATCGAAGATCCTGCGAGCCGGAGCATTGTTGTCCATTCGCTCTACATGACCTAGCCACCTTAAACGTGATATGCGTATTTTTTTGACCAGGTCAATGTCGCTGTACAGCTCGTATAGTTCTTGGTTGAACCTTCTCCTCCAAAGCCCGTTAACGCAGATAGGGCCAAAAATCTTCCGAAGAATCTTACGCTCGAAACGACTAAGGATATCTTCATCCGCTTTAGATAGAGTCCATGCCTCGGCGCCATAGAGCAGGACTGGGATGATTAGGGTCTTATAAAGAGTCTCCTTTGTCTTTCGAGAGAGGGCTTTGCTACTCAATTGCCTTCCTAGCCCATAGAAACAGCGATTGGCAAGAGTAATTCTTCGCTTTATTTCTGACGAGATGTTGTTGTCAGATGTTATAGCGGATCCGAGGTACACAAAGTCCCTAACTACCTCAAAGTTGTACCTGTCTATTGTGATGTTTTGTCCAATCCGCCGGTGTTGTGTGTCCCTTTTTGTGGACAGCAGGTACTTCGTTTTGGCCTCATTGACTGCTAGTCCCATCTTATCCGCTTCAGCTTCAATGCTAGCAAACGTTCCAGTGACAGCTCGCCGAGTTCTGCCAATGATGTCTATGTCGTCAGCGTATGCTAGCAATTGCACAGACTTGAAAAAAATTGTCCCACTACAATTGACTTGCGAGTTTCTTATAATTTTTTCAAGTATTAAGTTGAAGAAATCGCACGATAGCGCATCACCTTGTCGGAATCCTTTTTTGACGTCAAAAGCTTCTGTGAGGTCGGAACCAACCTTGACGGAGCAGCGAGAGTTCTCCATCGTCATCCTGCACAGTCGGACGAGTTTTGTGGGAATGCCAAAACCTGACATGGCTCTGTATAGCTCGTCTCTATAAATGCTATCGTACGCGGCCTTAAAATCGATAAAGAGGTGGTGGGTATCGATTTGGAATTCTTGGGTAGTTTCCAGGATCTGCCGTAGCGTGAACATTTGATCGATTGTGGACTTTCCTGGTCTGAAACCACACTGATAGGGGCCAATCAGGTTGCTGACGAAAGGTTTCAGGCGTTCACATAGTACGGCAGAGAGGATCTTGTAGGCGATATTCAGGAGACTTATTCCTCTATAGTTGGCGCAGTTTAGAGGGTCTCCTTTCTTGTGAATCGGGCAAACGATGCTGAGGTTCCATTCATCAGGCATACTTTCTTCTGACCAATTTTGACATTTACATTTACAGAAAAAGATTATTAACAGGTATGGGTGCATTCAGATCAAATCTTCCACTCCATCAGAGATGAAATCTTTCGTGTTGAGATTTGATCTAGATTTGCTCTTTTTCTTGCAATTAAACTCAAAATTCAAAAAGATCGAATCTTTTGACAGAAAGAGCAAATCTTTTTTTAAATGAAACTCGCTATTTGGAAACTCGAACTTTCAAATTCTTCTTCTTTAACCGACGGTTGTTATGATCCCTAAGAAGTGTGACCCCTCCTCCTCCTCCTCTTCCTAACGAACCATTGCACTTACGGCCTTCTTTCTAAAGTCAAGAACCAAATCTACATGCCTGGCAGTATAGCTTCTCCAATGGTGATCTGACGGCATATCTCACCGAACAGTTGAACAAATCCTTACATCGCTTTGGCGAAAGTAAGATTATTGCGCTTGAATAGAGTTTGGTATCAAGCTCTCTTATCGAAAATGTGTCCTTTTGGCATTGATATTAATCTTGTTCGTTGATTAGAAGCTTGTTGTGAGGCAAAAGGAAGGTTATTGGGAATTAGGATAGGTAGCAAACCAGGGAAATGCAATCAGGGAGGGATCAAGTACAAGAAAATCATGGCGGGATATGAAGGGCAGATTGGAATGTCTGGTGCGAGGGCGGTGGCATGCTGGTGTCACGGGTCTTAACTCGCGGGATGAAGGGAAGTATCTTGCCGTCTCCAACTAAATTTAATCCATGCCACAGCTATACCTTCAACCACACAGGCCTTAGGATACTTTTAGGCTTTTCATTTTTTGTTATTTTCTACCGCACTGTTTTTTTATATATATTTTAATTTAATGAGGGGTATCCTGGACAAAACAAGGGAACATGGGTAGACATTCGGACCTATCGAGGTATCCGTCGGAACGGAAAATTCTCCGATTTCCTATGAATCGAAAGATTTTTGCTTCCAGGTTTTCTCGCGAATAGCGGTTCGCAGCATTGTTCCAACATTTTGTAACGTACGGGTTCTGCGTTACAGTGCGATCAAGTACGTTATTAGGTTAATTTTTGGACAGCTCCTTTTTTCTCAGAAATCCTCCTCCGAAATTAATTGCTCAATTTGTGCAAAATATGCAGGAACTACCAAAAATTTATTATTCATTAATTTGTTTTGCCTACATAATGAACATATATTTATTTTTTACTTGCGATTATACGTATAGGTATATAATACAAGTTATGCATTCGTGCAGATTAAAAATTTTGAGATAACAATCAAACATGACATTACGATGATAGAGAAACATATTTGAGTTACTGGCAAAATTCTGTCCGTCTGTCTGTCTGTCTGTACTGTCTGTATTTATTTTTTACTTGCGATTATACGTATAGGTATATAATACAAGTTATGCATTCGTGCAGATTAAAAATTTTGAGATAACAATCAAACATGACATTACGATGATAGAGAAACATATTTGAGTTACTGGCAAAATTCTGTCCGTCTGTCTGTCTGTCTGTACTGTCTGTATTTATTTTTTACTTGCGATAATACGTATAGGTATATAATACAAGTTATGCATTCGTGCAGATTAAAAATTTTAAGATAACAATCAAACATGACATTACGATGATAGAGAAACATATTTGAGTTACTGGCAAAATTCTGTCCGTCTGTCTGTCTGTCTGTACTGTCTGTATTTATTTTTTACTTGCGATAATACGTATAGGTATATAATACAAGTTATGCATTCGTGCAGATTAAAAATTTTAAGATAACAATCAAACATGACATTACGATGATAGAGAAACATATTTGAGTTACTGGCAAAATTCTGTCCGTCTGTCTGTCTGTTTGTCTGTCTGTACGGATGTATATTGGACTGCAGCCTAAACGGTTGGGCCAATCGTCTTCAAATTTTGAACTTAAGGTTATTTTGACATTCTACAGAGGAGTTTTTTCAAATTTTTTTTAGCTCAAAAATTAACGGTACCTCTCATATAACCGTTATGTAAAAGCTTATTTTTCTCGAAAACGGCTCCAAGAATTTTTATAAAAAAAAATCAGTGTACTATTTATTGTAGGTATGCATTATATTTTGGTGAAAAAAAAAATAATATGGTGGGCTAAAAACGGTACCTCCCAGTGGACCGGTTTTTTTTTCTTCGACTTTCTTTTCAAGAAGATGTAAGTAGCCTAAGTAATTTTGCATTAATTTTTTTTCCGAAAACTTTTTTTGTATTTTTTTAATAATTAATTTTTTTTTTTTGAAAAATCAATATTTTGAAAACGAGCTAGTGAATTTTTTTTCAAATTTTGTTTTTAAATGTATGCTATTTTTTTACTTAAGTTTATATTCTTGAATTATTTTTTTTTTATTTAAAAAAAAAATGTTTAAAAAAAACCGTTTTATTTAAAAGCGGCGCTACAATTTTGAAAACAAAATTCACACTTTTTAACAGTTCCTAAAGAAATGAAATGGCGTTTATATTTTTTCACCCAATACTAAAATGTACTTTATCGAACAATTAAAAGTCACAAAAATCGAGTAAATGCTTTGATGTTCACTTTAATTTTCTTTAATTTTATTCTACAATGTGACCGCACATATGAGCAAGTACGTGCGATCCATTCGTGCAATTTATTTTCTTTTGTTTACTAAAGTTATTAAGTTATTGAAAGTATTGTTCAACTATTCTTCTTATATATAAATGCTGGCTGGTTATGAAATACGCTTGGTGCAACTTCTCCGTATTCCTGATCGTCTTCCCGTTTTATCTACAGTTCTTTTTCTTTCTGTATTTAATTTAAAAATTAAAGCTTTTATTGCTTTTATTTTTTTTTTGATTTTTGACAAATCGGTATAACATCTGCTTATATATGGAGATGAAGATTTTAAGATAAATCGATATTTTACTATTCGATATACTTCGAGTGCGAATAATGAATGGTACACCGAAAATAAGAAGAATAAGCCAGCGCCTGAGTACACTTTATGCATGCAAATTGACATACTTCTTTGTTATAAGGTTTATAACTCCTCCCCTAAATAAATTAAAAGCACGAATCGTGTTAATTAAATATCGAGCATAAAATAACGATATATCAGTCTATTTCTTACATCTCTATGAGGACCTGAAATTGTCTCATGTCAAATCAATGCGTCGTCGGATTTAAATTGCTTTGCTCCGAAAGCAGACACCTCTAATGTCGAGTGTTGATGAATGTTGAAACATATGAATATACATAGGTTTCCTTGCACCATCTCTATATATGTAAGCAGATGTTATACACTTAAAAAAAATGCTTTCATTTTCAAATTAAATAAAAAAAGGAAAAAACTGTAGATAACATAAAACGGTAAGAGGATCTAGAATACGAGGAAGTTGCATCAAGCTTACTTCGTAACCAGAAAGCTGTAATAAGAAGAATAGTTTAACAGTAAATAAATTATTGGCGCGACAGGTCCTTAAGGAGCCAAGGCCTATTGACTTATACTCTCAACCATTCCTGTGTGTGTGTTGTTAATGGCTGAAACACATAAACGCTTTGCAATTGACTTCGTCCCGATACGTATATAAAGCTTCAGAGAGCTCTTCTGTCACCTACTTACAGTAAAAATATTAGTTTTTTTTCAATTTGTAAATATTCATTGAGTAAAATGTCAGAAAGCGAGCAAAAGTTCAGTCAGTTCGAACTTTTTTGTATATCACTCGCTTTGTTACGTTATCCTTACGTACGTCAAATGAAGCGTTTATAGAGAAAGCCGCATACACATTTTGTGTTGTTGAACTTTTCCCAGTTGCCAAAGTCGGTTCTAAAGAGTGTGTTTCTGCTTTAATCTGCAAGAATGGAAGGGGCCTACAATTTACCGCCGAGTCCAAACGGCTACATGAGATGCACTTTTTCAAATTTTAACTCTTGGAGATTTTGTCAGTTCCTCACAAGAGTCGCTTAGCAGTCCGACACACTAACCTTTCAGTCCTCGGTATATCTATTTACATATGTAAACAAAAATATCCGTTGGAACGACCATATAAAGTCTGTTTCAATTCGAATTGATTTGTGCACAGAAAATCACAGCACTATTTATTGTAGGTATGCATTATATTTTGGTGAAAAAAAAAATAATATGGTGGGCTAAAAACGGTACCTCCCAGTGGACCGGTTTTTTTTTCTTCGACTTTCTTTTCAAGAAGATGTAAGTAGCCTAAGTAATTTTGCATTAATTTTTTTTCCGAAAACTTTTTTTTTGTATTTTTTTAATAATTAAATTTTTTTTTTTGAAAAATCAATATTTTGAAAACGAGCTAGTGAATTTTTTTTCAAATTTTGTTTTTAGATGTATGCTATTTTTTTACTTAAGTTTATATTCTTGAATTATTTTTTTTTTATTTAAAAAAAAAATGTTTAAAAAAAACCGTTTTATTTAAAAGCGGCGCCTACAATTTTGAAAACAAAATTCACACTTTTTAACAGTTCCTAAAGAAATAAAATGGCGTTTATATTTTTTCACCCAATACTAAAATGTACTTTATCGAACAATTAAAAGTCACAAAAATCGAGTAAATGCTTTGATGTTCACTTTAATTTTCTTTAATTTTATTCTACAATGTGACCGCACATATGAGCAAGTACGTGCGATCCAGTCGTGCAATTTATTTTCTTTTGTTTACTAAAGTTATTAAGTTATTGAAAGTATTGTTCAACTATTCTTCTTATATATAAATGCTGGCTGGTTATGAAATACGCTTGGTGCAACTTCTCCGTATTCCTGATCGTCTTCCCGTTTTATCTACAGTTCTTTTTCTTTCTGTATTTAATTTGAAAATTAAAGCTTTTATTGCTTTTATTTTTTTTTTTTTTGATTTTTGACAAATCGGTATAACATCTGCTTATATATGGAGATGAAGATTTTAAGATAAATCGATATTTTACTATTCGATATACTTCGAGTGCGGATAATGAATGGTACACCGAAAATAAGAAGAATAAGCCAGCGCCTGAGTACACTTTATGCATGCAAATTGACATACTTCTTTGTTATAAGGTTTATAACTCCTCCCCTAAATAAATTAAAAGCACGAATCGTGTTAATTAAATATCGAGCAAAAAATATCGATATATCAGTCTATTTCTTACATCTCTATGAGGACCTGAAATTGTCTCATGTCAAATCAATGCGTCGTCGGATTTAAATTGCTTTGCTCCGAAAGCAGACACCTCTAATGTCGAGTGTTAATGAATGTTGAAACATATGAATATACATAGGTTTCCTTGCACCATCTCTATATATGTAAGCAGATGTTATACACTTAAAAAAAAATGCTTTCATTTTCAAATTAAATAAAAAAAGGAAAAAACTGTAGATAACATAAAACGGTAAGAGGATCTAGAATACGAGGAAGTTGCATCAAGCTTACTTCGTAACCAGAAAGCTGTAATAAGAAGAATAGTTTAACAGTAAATTAATTATTGGCGCGACAGGTCCTTAAGGAGCCAAGGCCTATTGACTTATACTCTCAACCATTCCTGTGTGTGTGTTGTTAATGGCTGAAACACATAAACGCTTTGCAATTGACTTCGTCCCGATACGTATATAAAGCTTCAGAGAGCTCTTCTGTCACCTACTTACAGTAAAAATATTAGTTTTTTTTCAATTTGTAAATATTCATTGAGTAAAATGTCAGAAAGCGAGCAAAAGTTCAGTCAGTTCGAACTTTTTTGTATATCACTCGCTTTGTTACGTTATCCTTACGTACGTCAAATGAAGCGTTTATAGAGAAAGCCGCATACACATTTTGTGTTGTTGAACTTTTCCCAGTTGCCAAAGTCGGTTCTAAAGAGTGTGTTTCTGCTTTAATCTGCAAGAATGGAAGGGGCCTACAATTTACCGCCGAGTCCAAACGGCTACATGAGATGCACTTTTTCAAATTTTAACTCTTGGAGATTTTGTCAGTTCCTCACAAGAGTCGGTTAGCAGTCCGACACACTAACCACTAAGCCACGGGGCACTACATATACTACACAAATACCGCATGTTATTGTCGATGAATGGCAAATGCATCGAAGAAACCAAAAAGCTTTCAGTCCTCGGTATATCTATTTACATATGTAAACAAAAATATCCTTTGGAACGACCATATAAAGTCTGTTTCAATTCGAATTGATTTGTGCACAGAAAATCACAGCACACTATTTTTTTCAGGAGTGGGGGTAATGATCTCTCAGAGAGAAAAACTGTGCTCAAAAAGTTGATACGACTTTGAACAGAAAATCACAGAAATACAGGCAGAACTGAAACAGTGAAATGTCAATTGCTTTTATTTTGTTCAATGCGTCTTCAATTTTCTATGCACAGACATTTTTCTAGTAGAAATTCGCAGTGTGGGAAAAATGTTTACTATCTCTTCTGCAAAAAAACTAAGAACAAATTAAAGCTTTTGAAAGTTTTGTCGGTGATTTTCAGCGAATTTGACAAACTTATACTTGAGATCGCCAAAATACTGTTAAGTGCCAAGGTTTTTTGTATGGTTGAAAGAAGAAGAAAGATAAAATATTATTATATTATATAATTTATAAAGTGTTTAAACGCCCAAAAGTCAATTTTATTAATCATCGCCAGAGCTGCTCTATAGAAAACAAAATATAGCTTTAAAATTAATAGGAAACAGAACTATCTCTGAAACATTTTTCCCTCTCGAACACCCACGCGGCGCTCACTCCAGAATGCCCACTGCATTCTCCTTTAAATTTCACGCGTTACTCATCACGCTCGGAATGTTCATCAGTTCACGCTAGAGCCAAATTTCTGACATACCGTTAAATACAGATATTCTTTTTTTCAGCCGAACAATTCAGAATCATCTACCCGGTTAGATTTCCCCTTGTCATTTAAATTTAAAAGCATTCAAAACCAATGTTTATAGATAATTTCTGTTCCAACTTCCCTAATTTCGTAAAGCTCACGCAGTGTGTTTTAACATTAAATGTGCAAAACATAATTTATTGTGTTCGCGCTTTCATGAAAAAAGAAATAGCGGAAATAAGATTTATTTTTAATTTTGTTTATAGCGAGTTTCATTCAAGAAAAGATTTGCTCTTTCTGGCAAAAGATTTGATCTTTTTGAATTTTGAGAGTTTCATTGCAAGAAAAAGAGCAAATCTAGATCAGTTCTCAACAAGAAAGATTTGATCTCTGATGAGGTGGAAGATTTGATCTGAATGCACACATACATGTAAATAATCCTTTCTGTCAAAATAACCAAATGAAATATAGGGATGCAGATCCAAGTGTAGTAGTAGTAGTAATTTTTTACTCTTAATCGTATTGTTGCTTATGTCATTTTTGTTTGGTCGTCCAGAACAGTCCGGAAGCATTCTAAATGCTTCTAAAAGTATTCGTTTGGCAATTAATGAATTTCTGAATTTTGATTGTTTATTTGAGGGTGTAATAAAATAAAGAAATAATGGAAATAAAGTGGAAGAAAGTAGAATTGATAGTGGAATATGACTTAAGCTACAATAATTAAGTATTTATAATTTTCTATCAGTGCAAATAATTTCCCCTTATTGCGTTGCAAATAAAACATTATCCCACGCATTTGCATTCGCTTTGTTTAAAAATAAATGAAATTCAAAATAAATTTATATGAATCGCATTTGATGTTTTACAAATACAATGCAACAAAAAGTTCAGAATTAAAAATTTAGTTATTGTTTATTTTTTATTTTGTTATTATTCCTATTTTAACTCAAGAAAAGATCCTTTTATTAACATCAGGCTGTTCAGTTAATAACTTTTAAGTTCAATGATAAGGAATGTATTTATCAGTTCATAAACATTTTTTAACATCGGAAATACATTGATATCATCATCATAACATCGATGTCAAAACATCGATATTTTTGTAAACGATGGTACATCCCTAGAAGCAAATGACAAAGGAATTGTGTCAACCATTTACCAACACTACAATTAAATCCTGAAACAAGTTTCATTGAAAAGATCAAATCTCGATTTTGAGAGCAGATCTTTGAAATTTGAATGAAACTCGCTATTAATTTAATTTGTTGGTTCGCTGGCGGAAATTAATATAGAATTTTAGCATTAAAATAAAATTATCATCACATTTAAAAACAGGAAAAAGAAGAAGCCGATTTTACCAAATGGTTAGCTGGAAAAAAGGACGATGTCGAAGAGGAAGTAAAGAAATCGCTTGGTCCTCTCAAAAACTATTGGTCAAATGCAAAACTGCCACAACGAGAGAAATTTCTTAGGGACTATATTCTTAATCAAGGGTAAGAGGTTTTTTTTTAATTAAATATTTAAATTATATAAAAATATATTCCATCTAGTTATGCTGAAACAAACTTTGCCGATATTCCAACCTATGAAGAGATTGTGGGTGAAGATGAAAATCTCTCCCAAGACGAAGTTGAACTTGAAAAGCAAGAAGAATTTGAGCATAAATACAATTTTCGCTTTGAAGAACCCGATTCGGAATTCATTAAACGTTATCCACGTACCATTGAACAATCTGTTCGTAAACAAGATGATAAACGAAAACAAAAACGTCAAGAGATAAAAGAGCGCAAAGAACGTGAAAAGCAACAAAAAATGCAAGAATTAGAGATTGTCAAAACAATGAAACGAAAAGAAATCGAAGATAAAATTAAAAAACTAAAAGAAGTCACTGGTAACGATCAGCTAGGTTTCAAAGACGAAGAGCTAGAAGATGAATTCGATCCGGAAGAACATGATAGACGCATGCAAGAATTGTTCAACGATGATTACTATCAAATCGATGCCGATGAAGAGAAGCCCGAATGTCCAGATATTGATGAATTGAAAATAGAAGATTGGGATAATTATGATCCGTCTAGAGACGATATTGGTGAACCACATTGTGAAGATGTAGAATTTAATATGGACTGTGATTATAATCCAAATGCAAAGGAAACTATGCAACAAGAATTAATAGAAAATACACGTGATAAGAGAAAGAAGAGGAAAAGAAATCGCTTTGCAGAAGTTATTAAAGCAGAAAAGCCCGTGTTCAACCCAGAAGATGAGAAGACTTATGCAGAATACATTGATGAATACTATAAGTTGGACTGTGAGGATATGATCGGTGACCTGCCATGCCGGTTTAAGTATACGGAAACTGTGCCCAATGATTTTGGACTGACAATAGAAGAGGTAGGTTTTTGATTAGTCCATTTTTTTATTTTATGTATATCACAACGCATTTGCTGCAGAGTAATTTGTGACTGAATATGTTTTCATAACAATTTTTGTAGCTCAATGATGGATATATGCAGTGGGTAAACAATATCAATCGATGATATAAGTGCCTCTGAATATCATCCAGCCAAAGATATATTTCATATCAAAGATTGTTTCTTTGAAAAAAGTTAACATAACAGTTTTAATTAATTTCGAAGCAACTAATAACTTTAAACTTTATTTTTTATTGAATCAAATTATATACCTGCTTCTACTTGAAACATAAATAGCTCATTTGTTTAAGTATCAACCGAGCTTGTTTTAATTAATTATTAAACGAAACGATGAGCTGTCGCTGGAGCGTTTGCTAACATTGATGGTGAAGCGGATAAGTTGGGACTAGCAGTCAATGAGGCCAAAACGAAGTACCTGCTGTCCACAAAAAGGGACACACAACACCGGCGGATTGGACAAAACATTACAAAAGACAGGTACAACTTTGAGGTAGTTAGGATGACAAAACATCTCTTCAGAAATAAAGTGAAGAATTACTCTTGCCAATCGCTGTTTCTACGGGCTAGGAAGGCAATTGAGTAGCAAGGGTCTCTCTCGAAAGACAAAGGAGACTCTAAGACCTTAATCATCCCAGTCCTGCTCTAAGGCGCCGGAGCATGAACTTTTTCTAAAGCGGATGAAGATATCCTTAGTCGTTTCGAGCGTATTGGAACGCATGCGATAACGGGCTTTGGAGGACAATGTTCAACCAGAACTATACGAGCTGTACGGCAACATTGACCAGGTCAACAAAATACGCATATCACGTTTTTGCTCCGGTATGCATTAACGGAGAGTGGAGAAGAAGATACAACGAAGAACTGTACCGGCTGTACAGCGACAAAGACCTAGCCGACAGAGTACAAATTCAACGTCTCAGATGGCTGGATCATATAGAGCGGATGGATATCCATGCTCCGGCCCGAAAAATCTTCGAATCCACCCCAGAGGGACGGCGCAGTAGAGGAAGATGGCGCACACAAGCGGAGGAAGACCTCAACCGACTCCACGTGTGAAACTGGAGGCAGCTAGCTAGGGAACGAGCTGGCTGGAGTAACTTGTTGGTTGAGGCCCAGGTCCACGCCGGAGTGTAGCGCCACCTAAGGTAAGGTTAAGAAATTTCTCAAGAAGATGAATATCACTGTTCCAGAAGGTGAAGAAAATTTCTGCGATGGGTGTGGTAAAATGCACTGACTTCCCTTCAAGAAAAGAAGTGACAGAGCCGAAAAGGTGCGTGAGCTAATCCATGCAGATGTTCTAGGATCAATCGAAAAAACATCATTTCAACAACATCGTTTCAAGGATAACTTCAGCAAATTCCGAAGGCTTATACATATCTTGAACCGTACAGGGCCGACATAGAAAACAGGGTGCCATATGAAATTTGGCATGGTACGAAACTGGGACCTCCGAATCATTTACGTATATATCGTACTGAATGTTATGTTCACATACCAAAAAAACTTGGTAAGAAATTCGATGAAAAATATGTTTACGGAAGAATGGTGGGTTACGTGAAAAAAGTTAACATAACAGTTTTAATTAATTTCGAAGCAACTAATAACTTTAAACTTTATTTTTTATTGAATCAAATTATATACCTGCTTCTACTTGAAACATAAATAGCTCATTTGTTTAAGTATCAACCGAGCTTGTTTTAATTAATTATTAAACGAAACGATGAGCTGTCGCTGGAGCGTTTGCTAACATTGATGGTGAAGCGGATAAGTTGGGACTAGCAGTCAATGAGGCCAAAACGAAGTACCTGCTGTCCACAAAAAGGGACACACAACACCGGCGGATTGGACAAAACATTACAAAAGACAGGTACAACTTTGAGGTAGTTAGGATGACAAAACATCTCTTCAGAAATAAAGTGAAGAATTACTCTTGCCAATCGCTGTTTCTACGGGCTAGGAAGGCAATTGAGTAGCAAGGGTCTCTCTCGAAAGACAAAGGAGACTCTAAGACCTTAATCATCCCAGTCCTGCTCTAAGGCGCCGGAGCATGAACTTTTTCTAAAGCGGATGAAGATATCCTTAGTCGTTTCGAGCGTATGCGAACGCATGCGATAACGGGCTTTGGAGGACAATGTTCAACCAGAACTATACGAGCTGTACGGCAACATTGACCAGGTCAACAAAATACGCATATCACGTTTTTGCTCCGGTATGCATTAACGGAGAGTGGAGAAGAAGATACAACGAAGAACTGTACCGGCTGTACAGCGACAAAGACCTAGCCGACAGAGTAAAAATTCAACGTCTCAGATGGCTGGATCATATAGAGCGGATGGATATCCATGCTCCGGCCCGAAAAATCTTCGAATCCACCCCAGAGGGACGGCGCAGTAGAGGAAGATGGCGCACACAAGCGGAGGAAGACCTCAACCGACTCCACGTGTGAAACTGGAGGCAGCTAGCTAGGGAACGAGCTGGCTGGAGTAACTTGTTGGTTGAGGCCCAGGTCCACGCCGGAGTGTAGCGCCACCTAAGGTAAGGTTAAGAAATTTCTCAAGAAGATGAATATCACTGTTCCAGAAGGTGAAGAAAATTTCTGCGATGGGTGTGGTAAAATGCACTGACTTCCCTTCAAGAAAAGAAGTGACAGAGCCGAAAAGGTGCGTGAGCTAATCCATGCAGATGTTCTAGGATCAATCGAAAAAACATCATTTCAACAACATCGTTTCAAGGATAACTTCAGCAAATTCCGAAGGCTTATACATATCTTGAACCGTACAGGGCCGACATAGAAAACAGGGTGCCATATGAAATTTGGCATGGTACGAAACTGGGACCTCCGAATCATTTACGTATATATCGTACTGAATGTTATGTTCACATACCAAAAAAACTTGGTAAGAAATTCGATGAAAAATATGTTTACGGAAGAATGGTGGGTTACGTGAAAAAAGTTAACATAACAGTTTTAATTAATTTCGAAGCAACTAATAACTTTAAACTTTATTTTTTATTGAATCAAATTATATACCTGCTTCTACTTGAAACATAAATAGCTCATTTGTTTAAGTATCAACCGAGCTTGTTTTAATTAATTATTAAACGAAACGATGAGCTGTCGCTGGAGCGTTTGCTAACATTGATGGTGAAGCGGATAAGATGGGACTAGCAGTCAATGAGGCCAAAACGAAGTACCTGCTGTCCACAAAAAGGGACACACAACACCGGCGGATTGGACAAAACATTACAAAAGACAGGTACAACTTTGAGGTAGTTAGGATGACAAAACATCTCTTCAGAAATAAAGCGAAGAATTACTCTTGCCAATCGCTGTTTCTATGGGCTAGGAAGGCAATTGAGTAGCAAAGCCCTCTCTCGAAAGACAAAGGAGACTCTTTATAAGACCCTAATCATCCCAGTCCTGCTCTATGGCGCCGAGGCATGGACTCTATCTAAAGCGGATGAAGATATCCTTAGTCGTTTCGAGCGTAAGATTCTTCGGAAGATTTTTGGCCCTATCTGCGTTAACGGGCTTTGGAGGAGAAGGTTCAACCAAGAACTATACGAGCTGTACAGCGACATTGACCTGGTCAAAAAAATACGCATATCACGTTTAAGGTGGCTAGGTCATGTAGAGCGAATGGACAACAATGCTCCGGCTCGCAGGATCTTCGATTCCATCCCAGAGGGTAGACGCAGTCAAGGAAGACCTCGCCTTAGGTGGCGCGCTCAAGTGGAGGACGACCTCAACCAACTTGGAGTGCAAAACTGGAGGCAGCTAGCCAAAGACCGAGTTGGCTGGAGAGGCATGTTGGTTGAGGCCCAGGTTCGTCCCGAACTGTAGCGCCACCTAAGTAAGTAAGTAAGGATATCCATGCTCCGGCCCGAAAAATCTTCGAATCCACCCCAGAGGGACGGCGCAGTAGAGGAAAATGGCGCACACAAGCGGAGGAAGACCTCAACCGACTCCACGTGTGAAACTGGAGGCAGCTAGCTAGGGAACGAGCTGGCTGGAGTAACTTGTTGGTTGAGGCCCAGGTCCACGCCGGAGTGTAGCGCCACCTAAGGTAAGGTTAAGAAATTTCTCAAGAAGATGAATATCACTGTTCCAGAAGGTGAAGAATATTTCTGCGATGGGTGTGGTAAAATGCACTGACTTCCCTTCAAGAAAAGAAGTGACAGAGCCGAAAAGGTGCGTGAGCTAATCCATGCAGATGTTCTAGGATCAATCGAAAAAACATCATTTCAACAACATCGTTTCAAGGATAACTTCAGCAAATTCCGAAGGCTTATACATATCTTGAACCGTACAGGGCCGACATAGAAAACAGGGTGCCATATGAAATTTGGCATGGTACGAAACTGGGACCTCCGAATCATTTACGTATATATCGTACTGAATGTTATGTTCACATACCAAAAAAACTTGGTAAGAAATTCGATGAAAAATATGTTTACGGAAGAATGGTGGGTTACGTGAATCATAAAGATGGATATAGGGTCTGGATTCCAAAGCTTGGCAAAATTGTGTACAGCCTTGACGTAAATTTCAAGCCGGAAGTAAATTGCAACTCGAAACAGAAAAATGATTGTCTAGAACAAGAAAGTGACAAGAATGGAGAAAAACGGAAGAATAGTACTGACATTTTGATCCCAAATGACCCCAAGTTAGATGATCAAAAACAAAGAACTGAAGAGACTGCAGCTGAAAGTGAACCAGAGAAATAAAAAAGCCAAGTTGGATGACAGGAAGAGAGTTTATGATGCTTGCAGAGCAGACCAGAGACCAAGACCAGACAAAACCAAGATCTTATCTTATGATGCGCTCAATTCCAAAGAAAACGGGGAGTGGCTATCAGCAATAAAAGAAGAACTTTCATCCCTTGAAGAAAATGAAGCTTTGGAGTTTGTGAAAATACCACTAAACAACGTCAAAATTGCTCAAAATCGTTGGGTGTTTCGAATAAAGAAATCTAAAGGAAGTGAATAGCCCCGATACAACGCTCGACTTGTTGCGGAATTACGATGAAACATTTAGTCCTGTTGCACGTTATGACACTGTTAAAATGAATGCTGTTAGCTCCAGGCGTATCAAAGACTTTGGAAATTGAGAAGTTTGATGTAAAAACCGCATTTTTATGTGGTACTCTTGAGGACGAAGTATATTTAGAGCAGCCTGAAGGATTTCAAGATGGAACTGGACGCATATGCCGGCTGAAAGGAAGTTTGTATGGTCTCAAACAAGCCCCAAGTTGTTGGCAAAAACGATTCTTGGAATTCATGGACAAGGCAGGAATGAAGAATAGTACAGCTGTACCATGTTTGTTCTATCGTAACAACAACGAAACCGTGTTCAATAATGCGATTTATGTCGATGATGGTCTTATTGTTGGAAATAACAAAGCTGAAATTCAAAAATGAATTTTAAATAACTGCGATCTTTAGAAATTTTGTTGTGTGTAAAGATTCAAACTGAAAGCAATGTCTCAATTAAGGTCAGCCAAGAAAACTATGCAAACAGAATTTTAGAACGTTCAACATTAAACTTGAAAGAACAAGTTCCCTTTCGTGAAGCTGTTGAAAATTTGATGTATTTGGCAACAGCAACACGATCTGATATCGCTTATGCAGTAAGTTCTGCACCGAGAAAAATGGAGAATTCTTCAAATGAGGATTTGGAGCAACTAAATTAGGGATAACGTATCGAGGTTGGAGCAACCAAAACCTTGTAGTCTACAGTGATGCTGACTATGCGGGTGACTTAAAAATTTGCTGGTAGAGCTGTGTCTTGGACGAGTCAACTTCATAGGACTTTAGCTTTATCAACCACTGAAGCTAAAATTATGTCTGCCATATATTTTATAATTTCTGGGCTATGTGGCTTAAACCTCTTCTTAAAGAACTAACAGGACAGACAGAATTCACACCTACATTATGTGTTGATAGCGCAAGTGCTGTGAAATTGAGAAAGAACCCTGAATATCAGAAAAAAACAAAGCACATTGAAATTCGTTATTTAAATGTGCGTGAGCGTTTCCTTGAAGGTGACATAAAACTTCAGCATATTCCAGGAACTGGCCAATTACCAGATTTACTGACAAAACCAATTGAAAGAGTTCGTTATTTTGTTAGTTAGTTTGTTATTTTGTTTGGTGTTTATGGAGGAAGTATTGAATCAAAATAAAATATACTTGCTTGTACTTAAAACATAAATTGCTCGTTTGTTTAGGTATCAACCAAGCTTATTTTAATTAACTATTAGAAAACGAAAAGCTGAAGTTGAAGGAACGTTTTTCTTAAATAAATTTATAAATTGCTTATTTTAAATAAACTTTCGTTCTTTTATATAACCTTATCATTTTTTTTATAGATTCTCTTGGCCAAGAATAAAGAGCTAAATCAATGGGCAAGTTTGAAAAAAACTGTGCAAATTCGACCGGACCATGTCGAAAAGAAAGAACAGAGACTATACAAAATGAAAGCAAATAATGAGTTCTTAAAACGAAAAATATTTAAGAGTCTCTATGGAGAAGGGTAACTCCATAATAAAGAACAACCAAAATATTTTATTTTTTTCAATTTTTTTCTCCTTAGATCTGACGACGAAGAAGAAGAAGAAAACCAACCGTCAACAAGCCAATCAGAATCGCAAATCAAACGCGAAGCTACCGAAACAATAACGGCTCCAAATTCTAAAATAAGTAAACCCAACGAAAAAGATGGAAATCCTAATATTGAAAAGAATTCTCAGGCAGAAGATGAGCTTAAATTTGAAGCAGGACCTTCATCCAATACTAACCAAGAAAAACAAAAGAAAAAGAAGAAGAAGAAAAAGAATAAAAATAATACTGAAACAGTTGCCCCACTTGAAGGACAACAAATCAAAATAAAGGACCAAATTACAACTAAAAATGTTAATAAAGCAGACGTTAAATCAAAAAAATCTGTGAATAATCCATTTAAGACTAATATGAACGGCAGAGTGAAGTCGCACAGTAATGTTTATAACATTAAGCAGAAGAAATTTGACAAAAGCAATTCCAATCTCGAAAAGAATGCTGAAAATAATACATCGTCAAATATAACTGATGACCGACTTAAAGCATATGGAATTAATCCAAGAAAGTTCCATAAAAAACAGAAATTTGGGAAAAAACCTTTGTAAGGAGTTTTTTTTTTTTGTTGTGCTTTATAATATTGTAGATATATAATATTGTATTTTTTTTGTAAATGTTGCTTTTTTTAATATTATTCTATTGGAAAAATAGTTATGTAAGTAATTATTGCATTACCCTAGGGAACTTCTGTAAGTTTTTTTAACATAAAATATAATAAAGTTATACAAAATTGTGTATTATATTTTAACCCAACATTGTTCAAATGCCTATCTTTTTAATGTTCTTTTTTGAATTTTGTCAAATAAAGCACATGTCCAAATATGGGGATAATACTCAAGTTTTGGTCAAATGTACACATTATACACTGAAGCCAGATCATTGAATATTTTGCACCTATTTTTCGGTATAAGACAACAGGGTTTTTAAAACATTAAATTCGTTCCTGTCCTAATCTCCATCGGAAATGGCTGTCAAAATCAATTTTTGGGTTAGTTATTTCATACAATTGGTCGTCGACAAATATTAGAATAAGAGTGGGAACAAAACAAAACCGTGGGACATAAGAACATTTGTTTTGTGAACATCAGACTTGAACCCGTCGGACACAACTTTTATTGAGCGATTCGAAAGGTTATTAATATACTCTGTCCAATTAATTGCCAGTAAAGGCCTTATGGGTAGGCTTAAGTTTTGCAAAAAGTGACGGTTGGTGGTCATACTCGCTGAATCACTTCCTTTTTTTACTTATTGTTAGCATTCATAGCGTGTTGCTCCTGGATCTGTTTTAATATACCTCTGAGTGATTCAACGTTCAACATCTGTGCTGAAGACGTTCACTGTCTTTACAGCAGTGCTCAGGTAGAAAAATTGGGTTGGGGTCGAAATACTGTATGGTCAAAATTCTGTTTTCAAAATACTATATTTCAAAATTCTGTATTTAAAAAAAATCGTTTTGATAATGTAAAAAGTGCGCACTTTTTAACATTATTAAAATGATTTTTGTTTAAATTGTGGTGGGATTGAACTTTTGTTGTTGAAAGTATATACTTCGTCTTGTCCTCGATTATAATCAGTCCCATTTTGCTTTCTACTTTCGACTTCATGGAAAAGCACCGTGAAAACACCGGTTACTGCCCGATTAGTTCTTTTTGTAAAATCAATGTCGTCAGCACACCCAAGTAAGTGTATGCAACGCCTTAAGACGTTCACATAAAACGTTGGATATTATGCTCGATTTTTAAAGGCTATTCCTCTTTATTTTGTGCAGAGTAGTCGATCTACCTTTTTGTGGATTTGCCTGGATCACCAATAATGTATGCACTTGGAAATGGATGTTATCATTTTTACTTGCGATTATAGGTATACTACATGTTAGGAAAGTCTAGGATTCGTGAATATAAAAAAAATTGAGATAACAATACAACATGACATAACGATTTAGGATTTAGGCTTCTCTAAAAACGTTAGTGACAAAAAATTTGGTACGTGTGGTTTTTTCGGCATTCCTCAGAGGGTTTTTGGAATTTTAATATTAGGGCTAAAAATAACGGCACTTTTCATATAATCGTTAAGGAAAAGCGTATTTTTTATCGAAAGGGCTCCAACGATTTTGAGAATATTTTTGTAGGTACTAGCTATAATTTTATCCAAATCAAATTTACCCGAAGAGTTTATTAACGGTACCTTTCATATAACGGTCACTGGATTTCTATAAAATTTTATTTTGAAATATCTAATTGGATTTCTATTTCTATTTTTATAATTTTTTTTTGAAAATTCAATATTTTTAATATCAATTAATATATTTTATTTTAAACTTTACGTTATATGTAAATAAATCAATAAATCCTAAAAAAAACTGTATTATATAAGGCTGCGTGTGATGGTGTTCTCTATTCTTACTAAAAAACGTTAACTTTTATATTTTTGATACTTTTATAAGTTCAGACCGTGTTATTTTTCTATGTATGTATTTATGTAAATATAAGTTTCTTTTGAAGATCTAGCCTTGCATGTTTTTCGTTCTCAAGCCTGAACTAAATAGTAAACAGTACAAGTTAGAGGCAAACATAAATTGGTTTCGCTAGACTATTTATTTGAAAACATCGAAGCAAAATGTTTACCAGAATACTGCGTAGTGAAAAATAAGAACTATATGGTCATTATTAGCAATAAAACGGATGTGTTGCTCCCGGATCCAAAAAGTACAATTTAGTGTTTTAAAAAGGCTTGAAGACATCAAAGACCTAGATATCATACTAATGAGGATTCTGACAACTAGTTTAACATTTTTTTTTATTTTTTTATTTTTCAATCACCCTCCTTACTTTAAAAACAAGACCAATATCTAAATAAAATGAACTCTACAGTGGCATTTGCGAATTGTCAATTATTGTTGTGTGTGTGCAAATTCGATGTGAATCTCGATTTCCAAAAAAATTGATTTATATAAAAAAAACGATTGATATCCTTCAAAAACCAGTACGAAATAAACTTCTTTAAAATGTTCTGTGGGTTACTGTCTCCTCGGACCCTGGTCCAGTAAATATTCATATCTCTTTCCATGCGGCCTAGAAACAAAGATCAAAAGATATGTCTTGTTCTGCCCTGGATTTTATTCCCCGGTGGCTAGCTAAATTCGTCGTTTTAGTCATTTCTAAGTCCAGGCCAGACACCAGTTGAGCCTCCTTACATTCCCTTTTTTGTTTTTGTTTTAATCCAGGCAACCGAAACAACTTGAGAGCAAGCATTATAATATCATGTACTGATCCTCGTGCTTTGTTGGGATTGTTACGATCTCATTTTGGAACGATTTATTGTTAGATTTTGTTAATCTGTCAAACAAAATGTATAAAAAAAAATCAACGTAGGTACTTCTCCAAATAAATACTCAATAAAATACAGATTATGCCATCGAAAATAATTCTATTTGTATTATCATTGTATAAGATCATGTTATTAATAATTGTAAATCCATTTTAATTTTTTAAACACCACCAAAACAAATATTTTTTTTTAATTTGAATTTTGATTTGAATTCTAAACGAACTTTAACTTTGACCGATCAACAATCTCAATTCCTATCATGATGGACATGCGTCGGAAATAGTTACAAATCGTAACTATTTGACACTTCAACAATACATTTTGGAACGATGTTTTCCTGACAAATTGTTACGAATCGTAACTACTTGGCATTTTGGAACCACAAATAGTTAAAAATTATTGTTAACGATTGTCAACGATGGTTAATAAAAGAACGCCCCACAGTTGTTGTGAAAAAAATCTGGTTTACCCCTGAATGTCAAAAAATATAATAACAAAAATTTAAGGGATATGAGGTCTAGACTCGAAGAAACATGACGTACACAAAACGAATCTTACCTTTTTCGAAAAATCCTTCGTATATTGTATTGAAAAACACGAAAAATAAACGTTTCAAATCAATCACATTGAATTTTATAAAAAGACCCTTGGATTTATACCTTGTTTAACTTAGTTTAATAATGGTCAAAACAGATGTGCAGGAAACAAATTACACAGGCTCTTATGGGACATGTCAACCCAAAATTGTTCAGGGTTGCAGAATCTGCACGATGTCTCTATTTCTAAATTTCATGCCTAGTTTAATTGCTGCCACAGCAACAAACGAAAAAACTGTAAATAAAAGGTCGCAGGCGCTACTGCGTAACCACTGTGACACATTTGCCATTTCAAAGAAAATACTTCATAATAGTTTTTATGGCTATGTTTTTCGTTCACTTACATTAATACGATACTTAAAAAAATCAATTTTTTGTTAGATTTGTTGGAATTTTTATTTTCTAAAGTGAATATTCACACAAATTTAATTTTATTTACATTATTTTTAAGTGACTGAAGAAAAACTTCAGTATCATATTTTTTTGCAATTTCTTAATAATGTCTAGTGGTATCGCTGCATTTTGCATTAATACAGCAATACATAAATGTAAAAAAAAATATGCACATCTGTTTTAGGTGCCGCTCAGCGCGCAGTTATGCGTGAACAACTGCACATCTGTTTTCCGCTTAGGTACGAAGTATATCCATAAAATATTATAAACTGGCATATTACCTACACTGGCATATTCGACTGAAATACCCTAAAACTGATACCAATCGATGGCAAATCAATTAAAAAAAAAAACATTTATTTTAGTGTTCAAATTTTTTTCACCGAACAGCTGATTGCCAATTCGCAAAAATAATTTTATTGCAGTGGAAACAAAGCTTCATTGCAGTTTTTTCCGCCCAAACACTGCAAACAAATATCCAACACCTTTTGGTGGCATGATAATGTTTTGAACGAAATAGGGATCTTCCAGTTTTATAATTCACTCTTTCAAGTAATGATATTCAACACTTTGTTTTTACTACTGCTTACTTCAAAATCTAAAACATCATCGCCTTCAGACAATAATTCTTCATTCATAATTCATAATTAAACTGAACTGTCAAATACGACTGTCATCATGTACAACAAACTATATACAATATTTCCCGCGAGATCTGTGAATCAGAAAGTTGCATGTGATGTACATATTTATTATTTCTGGCCCCAGAATCCTAAGAACGTACGACATATCTTACTCCATAACCGTAGGCCTCCACTTGAAATAGATGATTGCAAGATATGTGCCATGCAGCCAATATTTCTTGTTGAGGCCCAATTTCTCCATTTATTTCTTGAAACAGTTGAAGAAATAATTGAAGAAATAAATTTGGCATTTCAGGAATGACGCTCATTTTCTAAGAAATAGGTAGTTTAAAATAAATAATAAATTGAAAAAAAATCGCAAACGCTTCCATTTTCCCAACAAAAATAAATATAACGCAAGGTTGTTTATTTGGTGGGATCATTGCAAATAACGACATTTCATAAAATAACTTGCCCACTAACTCAAGAAATATAAGCTTAAGAAATAATGTCTGACATAACGACCGATATAATTATTTCTAATGGAGGCGCGGCCTTAGTTATTTTTCTACATTTTTGTTATTATTTTATTTTTGTGGAAACTTCCCCGTTATAAAACTAAGGAGTCGTTAGTGTAGTGTTATTTTGTATTGTCAAATTTCACAATTAAAACATTTTTTATTTGCCCAAACAGAAAAGAATTTCAACCTTTTCTTAACTTGTAAACTTAAAAAAACATAAAAGTTGATAGATTTTATTTAAGGATGTCAGAGGCTGAAGTATCTGCATCTGAAAAGGAAACCACTAATGATAAAGACACCTCAAAAGGTAATTCTGAAAAAAAAACAAAACTACTATCTACATAAATTTTACCTTTTTTCATCCCTTGTATATAGTTTGTATTTTACTAAACGCAACTGGCAATGTGCCTATCATCAAGAAACGCAAATGGATGGTCGATCCAAATAAAACCGTCAGCTCTATAATGCAGTTCTTCCATAAACATCTCAAGATGGACCCTCAAGAACAATTAGTAAAATGGCTTCAACATATTAATGTTTGTTCTGAATAGCTTGTTTTTAGTTCCTTTATGTCAACCAAACGTTCGCCCCATCTCCTGACCAATTCATTAAGAACCTATACGAGTGTCATGGGACGAATGGGAAGCTCGTCCTTTACTATTGCAAGAATCAAGCATGGGGCTAAGCATTTGGACACTAAAATAAATAAAACACATTTTTAGTCATATTTCAGTAAATATAACGATTTCATGTTTATTTGTATATTGTATTACACTATTTGAATAGAAATTATATAAAGCCGCAATTTTTGTTTAATTGTCGCCCCGCAGAGATTCCAAGTGATCTGCGGCTTCCTTGGAGATCCTGTGGTACTTGGCAATAGCTGGGCGATAGTAGTATGCCTTATAGTCGTTACGTTCCGACATTTTAGCACGAATATCTTTTTCAAGTTGTCTTGGATTAAAGAGCAAGAAAATGATTAAACTGAGCGGCAACTGCACTTCACTAGTCTTACCTTATTTGAGCCTTTTCATTCTCTTCGTACAGATAATGACACATCTTCTCGTATTCCTGCTGCGGCGATGGAAACATGTATTTTGCAATGAAACGAGTAATTGGGTGCTAAAATGGAAAATAAACCTAAGAACGCATTATCAATTTTCAACCAATATCTTACCTTTTGGGTTTCATAGTACTTTGGAGTGTAGCCCTCAGGTATTTCTGTTAAAGTAGCTGGTCCAATAAAAATATTGGTGTACAATATCAACGCAGTCATTGGGATCAGACCAAGCATAACATAGAAATGAAGCATATCCTTGAACTTATGCCATTGGAATCTTGTCGGAGTTATCTGGAAGGATTTATGTCCATGACTACTCATTTCACGCAATTGATTGTGGATAGCTAGAACGAGATTGTTTTGGTTATGATTGTGAGGCATGTTGCATAACGATGGGAGATTTATTCAATATTCGTACCGTATTTAGTTGCGGGGCAGTTCAAGATACTGCGATATTGGGCAAAGGATCCTGCGGAACGCACGAGACTGCTAAACGCAACCATATTCAAGTTGAAAAAATTTTAATACTCAATTCTTTTCTAAAAATTGGCCAACACGAAATCGGATGTCGCGTTCTCGATGCAGAATTTCTTGTTTCTTGTTGGCTGCTTTGAAGTTTCCCAGCTGAGTCGGTAATACAGATTTATAAAAAAGATGACATCCCACAATGATGCCAACTTGCTCTTCAGGATGAAAGAACGAGAGAAGTGTTAAGTGAAAAACCATCTTCCTCATTTCAGTCTTTGCTGATAGCAAGTATGAAAAAGAATACAGTCTCAAGTACTCTTATACCAAATCTTTTTGTTTACATTATAATTTTTTTAACTTAATTTCATATCTGTGAGCACATGTGAACAAAATCTTCAGGAAATCACATACTTGTTACTGTCTTTATTTTTTTGATATTATATTTTATATATAAGTTAACAAAATACTAAATACTTGTGAAATTAGTTTTGAAAACCTATTTAAAACATCCAGATGATATTCTCTTTGTATCACTTTTCACTCCTCTAATTTTAGAATTGGAAGCATTGTATATATAACGAAACGACACTTTATTCATTTGTGTGGAGTAATTGGTTAGTTCCTTCTTTCAAGATTCGAGTTGAAGTAGAAAGAAGAAGCGTTGTCTCGTTCACCAAAATACAAAAAAGTCAGTAAGATAAAAAAAATTGTACGTGGTCGCCCGACAAAAGTTTTCATATCAAGTTTTTCAGATCATTCTTTCTTAAAAAAAACAGTTATTTTAGTTTCAATAAAACCAATTTTTATTTTTTGCCAAATAAACAATTTCCTTTGTGGAAATCAAAGAACTATTGAGTGAAAAAAACAAGGTGTGTTTCTCATAAGTAACTTAATATTTTTTTAAACAACTGAAAAAATAACATTTCATTGCTACGAGCTTATGTACATGTTTGTTTTTATTAATTTATTACTAAAAAGTCAGCATTGTGAACTTTAAGATTTGATTGTTAAACAACAATAATTAGGCTGTTTAGCATTTGTAATCCCTATGAAGTCTCTACGCCCTTTGCGTCTTCCCGATAACCTTTGTTTTGTCTGTAAAAAAATACTGTGACGTCAATGGAGAATGCATCCCACTACATCATACCTATTTGATGTTTTACTATCAAATTTTTTATATTTCGTTTTATTTTTTTATTTTACAGTTTTAAAAACGTTGTTTTTCTTAAAAAGACCCTCTCACATGATATCCATTGATTGAAATGGATCCAAGCAGAACGGCTGCGTTGGGGTCAGCACCCAAACTGCCAGGTGAGTTAATTGAGTTTTAATTTCGTTTGTTATTTCTATTATCAACAAAAACTTTCTCTTATGTCTTAAGTCTAAAAAAAGTGTGCAATGTAAGATAATCACTCATAGAAATAGAAAAACAATATTCCAATTGGATTGTTTGTTGGTACTCGGTACCAGTTTCAAAGTTTACCTTTCGGTTAAATAGGAAATTGAAATGAACTGAAGTAGCAAATATTAGCTTTGCTATCTTATCTTCTTTAATTTGTATGAGAGATTTTTTTTTTCGCATGCTAATGGTTCGGCAATCTGAGATTGAATTGACCTTCATCAAAAACGGAGGTTTTTGTAACACTACACCAATAACGCCAAATCCATCTCTAGAATCTTTCTATCAAAACCGATACCGTCTTCATCTTTAACATTTTTATCGTCTACGTCATCTGTATCGACTAACGCGTCCACATTTTCTATCTTCTCGTTTTCCCTTTGTTTCTGAACTTCAAAATAGTTTCGGTGCTTGTTCCTTTTTGGTCAACGGACTCTACCGAGCTTTATTTTTTCCACATCTGCTTCGAGGTAGATTTAATACAATTCATGCTTGTATCTTCTCCGAATCGGCTTCCTTGCACACGGGGTCAGCAATTGTAAAACTTTCCTCTCGAACGCGGTTCAGAAATTAGAGTGCCTTTTAGTTAGCACCCAAATCTCGGCAAGCAAACGCAGCTAAACAAGAAGCATACAAGGCGGCGCTGCAAAGAAAGACCAGAAGAGGAACACCGGATTCCCAGTAGAAAATAAGGGATCATGAGAAGCGTGCGATCGATGAAATGGAGAGCTGTTACTGCAGGAATGTATTTCGAAAGTTTTACCAAAAGATAAAAAGAAACTGTCAGAGCTATAGCTTGCAAAAGCGATAAAGGGAACATCGTAATGGAATCGCAATCCATGCTGAGAATGTGGAAAAACCATTTCTCCAGGCTGTATCACGGCGATGACGAAACGAATTCAGCTGTCCATTTTATCAGGGCGAAGTAGAACAACTACCTAACCCATCCCATCTGGATGAAGTAAAGCTAGCTATATCTAAGATTAAGAGCAATAAAGCTGGCGGAGCCAATGGCTTAGCCTACAAGATCTTTTCTACTGTATTGTGTGAACGCCTAAAGACATTCGTCAACAACCTGATAGGTTCATATCAGTGCAGTTTTAGGCTAGGAAAGTCTACTTTCAACCAAATATTCACATTATGGCAGGTCTTTGAAAAACCGCAAGAACTTCAAAACGATACCCACCACCTTTTCATCGATTTGAAAGCCGCCTACGACAACGTTTATAGAGACGAGTTGTATATACCAATGTGCAGTTTTAAGATCCCTGCCAAACTCGTCAGCCTGTGTAAAATGACGATGGAAAACGCACGCTGTTCCGTCAAGGTCGGTAAAGATCTCATCGACTCCTTTGAAGTTAAAAAAAGTATTTAGACAAGGCTCCGGGATGTGGTGAAGAAGATACAACGAAGAACTGTAGTGGTTGTACAGCGACGCAGACCTAGCCAAAAGAGTTAAAATTCAACGTTTTAGATGGCTGAGTCATATATAGCGAATGGACATCAATGCTCTGGCTCATCGGTTTCATCCCAGAGAGGCGGCGCAGCAGAGGAAGACCGAGACTTAGGTGGCGCACACAAATGCAAGAGGACCTCGACCCACTTCACGTGCGAAACTGGAGGCAGTTAGCTAGGGACCAAGCTGGCTGGAGAAGCTTGTTGGTTGAGGCCCAGGCCCAGGCCCACCCCGGACTGTAGGAGAGGATTTTTTTCAATATTTTTTTAGCTCAAATATTAACGGTACCTGTATTATAACCGTTATGTAAAAACTTTTTTTATTCGACTTTCCCGAGAATTGGTTAACCGATTACAACCATAATTGATATTCAGGAAGATGTACATAGGTAGCTTAAGTAATTTCAATTTAAAATATTTTCGGAAACTTTTTTTTTGTATGTTGCTGCACCGCACTTTTCCAAATAATAAATATTGATCCCAAGTCTCCTTGATCAAAACGCAGAGTAATCCTCTTGGTTAATAAATTCAATTTTATTTCTGTAAAGGTTTTACAGTTAATTAATTAATTTAAGATTTATTACAGATGGTACTTACAAATTGGTATATTCAATACAAGCAGAGAACAACAATAATAAATTACAATTAAAATCCTATTAATTTAATTTATCTAAGAAAATTATCTACTAAAAACATTACATTTAATTAAAAGAAAAAGAATTTTACCTGAATTTCAAATTAAATTTTAAACAAAAGAACTTAAATTATAGAATTCAATTGTCGAGGTTAGGAAATTAAATATGACGATTTCCAATACTTATCGTGTGCGCTCTTTCAAATGAAAGAGACGAAAGTATATTGGAAATGTTCAATTTTTCATTTCAATTTTCTTTTCAATCAAAAAGTGTTGCCACGTTAACAAAAAAAGATTTATAGCAAACACTTTAAATAAGACAAAAAAAAAATTATTTTGGCTTGATGACATTCCGGGGGCCGTCTGAAAACTAAGATGAAGACTCGAGATCAAGAACAGCAAGCCTTCCAACTGATCTCTTTGTTCTTATCATTTCATTGGACAATCGAACGTCACAAACTCGGACCACTCCATCGACTCCAGGGTAAACTTTCTCCACTACACCCATTTGCCAAGATGAACGTATATCATTCGGTTCGACTAGAATGACAATGCTGCCATCCACGACTGGTTTTATGCCCTTATGCCACTTAGTGCGTCTTGTTATTTTTGGTAAATATTCCAAATACCAACGTTTGGTAAACTCTGCCATTAAATGTTGCGACCTTCGACTGTACAACTTACTGTTTATATCGCTGTCGTAGAAAATTCCAAGAGCCGAAACATCTTTGTCATCATCACCAAAGTGAATTGAATTCGGTGTTAGTGGTTTTGGATCCTCTGGGTCGACTGGGATGTGTGTAAGAGGTCGGCGGTTGATTTGACACTGGGCTTCAATGAGAGCATTTCGAAGAACATCTTCTCTTGGCACAACTCCTCGTAGGATAAACTCAACAGTGACTTTTATGGACTGAATAAGCCTTTCCCACGCACCACCCATCCATGGTGAATACGCGGGAATAAATCGCCAAACTATGACTTCATACTTGGCTGAGTATTCGGCAAGAGCTGCTTCCATCTCCTTGGCATCCTTTTCTAAAAGTTTTCTCGTACCGACAAAGTTGAGCCCATTGTCACTATATTAAAACTTCGTAACGACTCGGTTGATTAAGAACCGGCGGAGAGTCATTGTGCATTGATCCAACGAAAGGTCATTTAGAAGCTCAATTTGAACGGCCCTAAATGTTAGGCAGGTAAAGATCATTCCATACCTCTTTGCTGTTTCCCTCTTGAATTTGACAGACAGCGGACCAAAGCAATCTACGCCAATGTGCGTAAATGCCTTGACTCAAAAGATAAACGAGCAGTTGGAAGTTGGCCCATCAACGGCATTTGTGGCTTAGCTCTGATAAGTTTACACATATTGCATCGGGTCTTTATTCTTTGAACTGCAATTCTAACACTGATGATCCATACTCAGTGTGAAAATTGCGATCATGATGAAATTGCACAAATGTGTCGACCAGAGGATGATTTTTTGGCAGAATAGCAGGATTTCGAGAAGCGTACGAAATAAGTGCCTTTTGAGCTCTCGAACTCAAGCGAATAGTACCTTTAACATCCAGGAACGGAGATAAACTGTGTAGTGAGCTCGAATTTTCCACAGTTTTGTTCTTACTCAGTGATCTATTTTCTGCCAAAAAAGAATCTTGCTAAATTTTCCTAAACAACCAATCTTCTGCAAGTTGATATTCAGTTGGAGTGACAAAACGTTCTTTTTCTATAACCTTCTTAAAATAAAGGTCTTTAGCACGAAGCAAAAATGCAATCACCCTCACTGAAGATCCCCAATTCGCTTGAAACTTTGGTTTTATCTCATCGTAAACGAGGAACGAAATCCTTGCCGGGCTAGTATGAACCATAACATTGGCATCTGCTTCGCTGGAGATAGCTCCTACGTTGTCCGATTGGTTTCGATTAATAGGCCACAGCTCAAAAGGTTTTTTTTAGGAAATCAGGTCCCTTAAACCACCTAGATTCGTAATTTCCATATAATCTAACACTTAATCAGAGTTGTGTTTTTGTATGTAAGTATTTTTAAATGGTAAGTGATTTTTGTGTCGTGTATTCAAATGTTCGTGGTTTAAGAAAGAATTTCTTTCACGTGTACGTCTACACTGTTCAACACAGGCCAGCTGTTTTGGCATTAAGTGAAACTCAGGTTGGAGTAAATACTGATTTATAGGAATTTGTTCTACATGGGTATAGCTTGGTGTAATTACTCTTTTCCCATCATGGTCTCGTGGTCTATGTTAGGAATGATATTGCTTGCCAGATATGGGCAATGTTCCAACACGGACTTTAACTTCTTATGGCTCAAATTCACTGTCCGCAAGCATGTCATTCATTATTGTTTTATTTACAGGAGTCCAAATCTTGACAGTAATTCGACTTGTAACGAGTTTGATGCACTGTCTGATTCCATCTCGAAAATTGTTTCCCTTTGTCCTCGCACTGAAATCGTTATTGCGGGCGATTTCAATGTACACAATTCCAACTGGCTCCGCTATTCTGGTCAGACAACACCCGAAGGAAGGTATGTCGAGCTCTTTGCCGGGTTACATCACCTTACCCAACTGATCGATGTGCCAACGCGTATACCGGATGTTGCTGGGCAAGCCGCCCATACTCTTGACTTGTTTCTTACTTCTCACCCTGATAAATATACCATTAGTGTAACTTCTCCATTTGGCACTTCAGGCCATTGTATCATTTCAGCTAATTTCTCATCCCCCACCCATCCAGTTAAAGAAAAACTTCCCACCAGGACCGTTTGGCAATACGAGAAAGCCAACTGGGACGGCCTGAATATCTTTTTCCGAAACTTTAACTGGTCACTATGCTTCCTCGATAGTGACATTGATGCCAGTGCTGAAATGATCACAAATGTGATTCTTCTAGGGATGCGTGCTTTTATTCCTAACAGAGTAAAAAGCATCAAACCTAAAGAAAAGTCTTGGTTTAATTCTGAGTGTAAAGAAGCTATCAGGCTCAAAGAAGAAAGTTTCCGATCGTACAAAGCCAACCCTACAGAGGAAAATCGGAAAAAGCACAAACAAGCAAGGAACTCATGCAAACTCCGTAAAAATGTTTGGTCATTTGTAAAAAATATAAAAAACTCCTCGACATCTTCGGTTCCAACTGGCCCGGATGGTATACCCCCGATTCTTCTGAAGAGGTGTTCTTCCACACTGGCAAAGCCACTGCGTAATTTTTTCCATCGCTCCTACTCTTCTGGAATCTTTCCTAGAAGATGGAAAACAGCATTTGTCCAGCCTGTCCCTAAGAAAGGTGACCCATCCTCCCCCTCCTACTACCGACCCATAGCACTGACATCCCTTCTTTCTAAGGTCATGGAAACACTGATTAACCGTCAGCTTAAGGAATATCTCGAAGATCGAAAGCTTCTCCATGACCGTCAGTACGGCTTCCGCAGCAACCGTTCCACTGGTGATCTGATGGCATATCTCACCGAACAGTGGAACAAATCTTTACATCGCTTTGGTGAAAGTAAAATTATTGCTCTTGATATCTCCAAGGCATTTGACAGAGTTTGACATGAAGCTCTTTTATCGAAAATGTGTGCTTTTGGGATCGATGATACACTTGTTCGTTGGATTAGAAGCTATCTTCTGGACCGTTCAATACAAGTTGTATTGGACGGATTCAAGTCTTATTCGCACAAAATAAATGCTGGTGTGCCCCAGGGCTCTGTTCTGTCTCCGACTCTTTTCTTGATTTTATAAACGATCTTCTGTCTGTTACTTCTAATCCACTTAACTGTTTTGCTGACGACTCTAAACTCAGCTTTTCATATTCGTTCGATAATTCACGTCCTTCGCCTTCGGACGTACAATTGGAACGGTACCATATGTCAAGCTCATTAAACTCCGATTTATACAGCATTGTCAAATGGGGTAATAGAAATCGTGTGGAGTTTAATGCTTCGAAAACTCAATGTTGTCTTCTGTCCTTAAAGCTAAACATTCTCCCAATGCCATTGTCCATGAATGGCACTTACATCGAAGAAACCGAAAAGCTCTCAGTACTCGGTATGTGTGTCAACGACGACCTCCGTTGGTCGTTGACCATTTGAGATCGCTAAGAATGCTGCAAAGTGCTTAGGTTTTCTGTATCGGTGTAAGAAGTATTTTTCCCCATCTGATCTGGCTACAATTTATAAAGCGTTTATACGCCCTAAACTCGAGTATAACTCCCACCTCTGGGCAGGTGCTTCGCACCTCAAATGCTCATCAGTTCACCCTTGAGCCTAATTTCGGACGTACCGTGAAATATAGGGATTCTTTTTTTAGCCGAACGACACGAATTTGGAATAGTTTACCCGGCGGGATTTTCCCTTGCCATTTTGATCTGCAAACATTCAAAACCAATGTTAATCGGCACCTCCTATCTCTCTCCTCCCTATCTTCGTAATGCCTGCGCAGTATGTTCTACATTAAAAGGGAAACACATAATCCCTTGTGCGGGCGTTAATTATAAAAAAAAAAAAAAAAATATAAGAATCACTCCATTTTGTGTCATAATCAGCAACGTTATCTGCAGAGCTAATGTGAAACCATTGCATAGGTGTACTGGAGTCCGAGATCTCACCGATTCTTACGGCAACAAACGTAGGAAACTTGTACTCTGGAGAACTGATCCAAGAGAGCACTGTTTTTGAGTCCGAGAGGAAGATAACTTCGCGAATCGAAATAGAATGAGACGCTTTAATAGTTAAGGCTAGACGGCTACCAAGAACAGCAGCTTGCAATTCTAAACGTGGAACCGATAGCTTCTTCAAAGGTGCAACCTTTGCTTTTGCCATAACCAGAGCAACTTCAATGGCATCATCTCTTTGAAAACAGAAATATGCGACTGCGGCAAAGGCTTTTTGTGATGCATCCACAAAGACTATAAGACTGGGCTCTGAATCGCTAGGAGACCAAGACATATATAGGCGCGGAATTTTCAATTTCTCAATACTCATTAGCTCCTTGATGAACTCTAGCCATTGTGTCTTTAGATGCTTCGAGGTTGGTTCATCCCAGTTAGAACCTTCCCGCCAAACTTCTTGCAAGATTATCCGCCCTCGAATAATATAATGTGAAATGATATGATTAGGTGGAATTTCGAATCTTCCTTCGGCTTTTTTTGGTCACATTAAATTTAGCAAAGAAACAAAAACAGTAACTTTGGCATGTCCCGACGTTTCGGCAAGGGTTGTTGCCTTCTTCAGGGGAACTTTATTACACATAAAAATACAAGATATAGTTATATGCACAATAAATAACAATAGTGAGAAACTTACATTTCAAAACAAAATTTTAATTTTTTTTTTTTTTTTTTTAATATAACATTAATATAATTTAAAGTTTTTGAATTAAAAAAAAAATGAAAAAAACACTTCTACTTAAGAAGTTTAGTCTTCGATTGAAGGCGAAAGAGAAAAAGAGATATTTTGTTTATATGTAGAAACAAGAGAACAGTATACTGATGATATACTCTGTGTATCTTGCTTTCAGTTCATATTGTTTTTGTTTTTTAATATATGAAGAGTCTCGAGGGTGTATCTCTTGGAGGTATGTTTTTCTGTTTGGAGAACTTGGACTCCTTCAAAATCGGGAAGATGGCCACTTTCAATAGAATGAGAAGCAAGGGCTGTTTTACCAGGGTTGTTAGTGTTGATTTCTGATTTATGGTTAGACAAACGTTGGCGCAAGAATTGTTTGGTGGTTCCAATGTAACATAAGTTACAGGGCTCGTCCGCTTTTCCTTTGCAGTTGATTTTATAAATAACATCAGTGCTTTTATCCTTCTCCGGTTTGACTTTCAACTTTGTAAAAAGATGTCCAAGTGTTTGGTTGGATTTGAAGGCCAACCGAACATCTTGAACGTATTTGGCGACAATTTCTTAAAGTTGTCAGTCAGACTTGGAACTTTTTTAATTCAAAAACTTTAAATTATTTTAATGTTATATTAAAAAAAAAAAAATTAAATTTTGTTTTGAAATGTAAGTTTCTCACTATTGTTATTTATTGTGCATATAACTATATCTTGTATTTTTATGTGTAATAAAGTTCCCCTGATGAAGGCAACAACCCTTGCCGAAACGTCGGGACATGCCAAAGTTACTGTTTTTGTTTCTTTGCTAAATTTAATGTGACCAAAAAAACCCAAGGAAGATTCGAAATTCCACCTAATCATATCTAAAAAATTGGTCAATACACACATTTTAATGTGAAATGAGTCCTAGGGGATCAAAAATTTGCATGATAGTTTTAAGAATTTCACGTTTAGATATTGAACTCTCTGTAGTTAACATCTTCTTTAACAGACCATCATCTGAAATCCTATAGGTAAGAAGATCGGAATTAGGTTGCCAATACAAACCTAAAATTTTAGTATATGACTGTCAGAATCATTCGGATCTATGCTGATTAATTTAGCATTAACATTTTTTTCTGGAACTTGATTCAAAAAGTCCAAACTATTTGACTGGACGCCTATCAGGTCAAAACTCATCGACTTGAAACTGATAAAGCTTGCTCGACGGTGTCATGGCTGTTGAAATAATCATCAACATAGGTCCGGTTAACTAAACCATCTACGGCGTCAGGAAATTCATCTTTAAATTTGTTTGCATGAAAGTTCTTCACAAATTGAGCACACACAGGAGAGCACCTAGGGCCGAACATCATCACCTCCATTATATAAACTGTGGGTGCCTTTGTTGTATTATCTCCATTCCTCCAGAGAATTGTTGGAATTATAAGAACACATAAACTACTTGTTGAAATCACTCTACTTGCTATAATTTAGTAGTCATTGACTTTATATGTATTCATTGAAATTATTAATAAATTTCATTCTCTTTTCTTTTCTTAAAACGTTAATATCGTGTTTAGTTCTTTTTACTTCTGAAAGTAATTTCTTTTCAAGACATAGCTATTTTTTTCAACAAGAATGCGCTGACATTGCTGATCTTCAGGTTTTATTCTTATTTGGTGGAACATTTCCTTTAGGTCAGCATTCCCTGCTATCTTGCGTTCTCGGAGATTGAAAATACCGGCATGAAGAGACCTTTGAGTAAATGCGTATTTAAAGATACACCACACACCTTCGCTGCAACGTCAGCCACATCTCTGGGTTTTGGTGGGCTCTTATTCGGATTTTCAACGATAAAAGTAGGGGCATACCAAACGCGTGCCCAATTCACCTTAAGCTCCTCCGCGGAAGCAATTCTCGTATAGCCTTTTGATAATAAATTTAGCATATGATTTTCTTCCACTCTAAAAGGTGTGGTTTTTTCTTCAACGACCTCTCCAGCGAAACAAGTCTACTAAAAGCCATCGAAAAACTATCAGGCAACTTAACATCGTCAGCATCCCATAACAAACCAATTTCATAACGGTTGTCGACATACTTAATCGTACTCTCCATGATTTTCAGAGCTCGACTGGATTCCTTACTGACCAAACCATCCTTGGGTGGTATAACACCAAATTCCTCCGTTGTAAAATGGCGTTTCACCAATTCGTAGAGTTAATCTTCGAATTTGATGGCGTCATGAAACAAAAATCGCATCGCCGGTTTTGAAGCGTCATGAAAACAGGAAGCTCTGATCGTAGGAGCACACTTACCATAAACTATCCATCCCAGGACAGTTTTCAATGCACACGGCTCCTCATCATTACCGTCTCTGTGCCCATGGCCTAAAAGAAACTTTGCATGATCTAAGCCAACTAAGATCTTAGGTTTAGCCTCAACCAGATCTGTGAGCGGCAGCCCACGAAGATGTGGATACAATTCTTTTAATTCAGAAGTATTGGTTGACTGCATTGGAAGCTCCAACCCCTTCACGGTATAGACATTTGTCAAAAAATGTCGCTTTTTATTTCGAACACTAGAAACAGCTAAAGTTGTTCTAGTTGATTGTTCACTTCTTGATACACCTTTCGTCCACTGAAGAGTTAAATTTTCGGGTTGACCTTCGAGTCCAAGTTCATCGAATAAATCTTTTTCCATCATTGTCAAAGATGACCCATCATCCAAAAATGCAAAGGTGTCAACAAACCTTACATTACTCCCATAAAGTCGAATAGGAACTACCTTAAACAACACGGGCATCTCGGAACCTATATGGTTTGAATTAAATTTTGAACTAGGAACACGACCTCCAATCATGTTGAGCTGGGTCCAAGCAACGAAAACATATTTTTTGTTCTCGAGCAAATGTTAATCTCGAATCTGGGGACAGTAACTTAAACTCTTCAAAATCATTAAGAATATGTTCTTTGTCTCCCACATTTAACGCAAAAAACTTTTGAATCAGTACATGTAGGCAATGGCTGATGAGTTAACACTCGATTTGTAGTTTTCTGTGCCAACTGTGTTCTTTTGGGAACTAAAGTTTCCAAAGGCTTCACTAATTCGGGTGGCAAATCAATTGCTTTCTGCATAAGAAAATTTGCAAGATCTTCTATTGATGCTCGAGGCTTTGACAATTGCTTTTTACGCCAATCCTGGTAAAGCCCAGCACCTAATTTGCAAGACAGGTCAGTCAACACATACCCATTTGACAAGTCATCAACTCTGTTCATCGACTTCAAATCAGCAACAAAACCATTCACCTTAACAGCCCATTAATGTAGATTTGGATCGCATTTAGATTTTAAAGCTGGAAGCTTGAGAAGATCTGACGTCAACCCGTGAACGAAAACGTCAGAACGACCAAATATAGAACGCAGAGAATCCATAATTGCCCTATCATTGGTTGAATATTTCAGACGGTCACTGACCAGCTGATAGGCTTCTCCCTTAAGGGCTTTACGAAGACGACCAAAATTTTCTTTACCACTGTACTTCCCTTCAATTGTCGTTAAAAACCTCTTCGAAGTAAGGCCATTCTCTCTTATTACTTCCAGAAAATGTTGGCAACTCCTGCACGTTGCTTCTATTTAAAATAGTGAGCAAACTTGCCATGTCGGAATGATGAATTGTAGATTCTTGGAAGCTAACATGATGAGTGTGAGTGGCACTGGGACGAATTGGGGTATATTGACGTGGTTGAGAAGAATCCTTTAACAGCGACTGATGATTTGCTTAAACTCGTTTAATCATCTCTAACCTTTCATCTGAAAATGGGTTGGAGACTGATGGTACTGGAGGATTCGGCAACTGGCTTGGAACTGAAGCAATAGCCAGCCTTTGCTTTGTTTCCTCTAATTCATTCCTCAAAGAAAGAAGTTCTACATCTTTTTGAGCAGCAGCCGCCTGAGCCACTGCAGCGGCTTCTAACAACAAATCTACTGTGGCAATTACCTCAGAACCTTTATCTTTTTCAAGGTCATAATTTTGAACCTCTTCAATAGGAACAACCTCTTTAGGATCATCTTCTCTAAAAACACAATCATTTTTTTTACAGAACAGACTTATAGCAAACACTTTAAATAAGACAAAAAAAAATTATTTTGGCTTGATGACATTGTATTTTAATAATTTTTAACTTGCGATTATTGGTACTATAAGGCAAGTTTAGGATTCGTGAATATAAAAAAAATGGTATAACAAACATATACATATATATATAACATATATAAAAAGTTATTGTCAAAAAATGTCTGCCTGTCTGTCTGTCTGGGTGTATAATGAGCTGCAGCCTAAACTGGTTAAGCGATTACCTTTAAATTTGGTATGTGTGTATCTTGACATTCCTTAGAGAGTAAAATGAAATTTTATTTTTAGGGCTAAAAATAATAGTACCTGCCAATAACCGTTAAAGGAAAGCTTATTCTCGAAAACGGCTCGAACGATTTTAATGAGATTTTTTTAAAGTATCGGCTATTATTCTATTAATTCCAAATTCCCAGGAGAATTTATTAACGGTAACTTTTATATAAGGTTTTTTTTTCAATTTTCGATTTTCTCGATAACGGCTAATATAATTTCTGTCAAATTTTGTATTTAGGAAGATCTTAACAACCAAATTATTTCTCCGTACCAAAATTTTGAATATTTATTTTTTTCTATTTATAATAAATGTTTGAAGCTTTTTTTTTGAAAATTCAATATTTCAAAAACTAGTCATAAAAAATATTTACAATTTTATGATTAACTGTATATAAATAAAATCTTACTTACTTACTTACTTAGGTGGCGCTACAGTTCGGGACGAACCTGGGCCCCAACCAACATGCCTCTCCAGCCAACTCGGTCTTTGGCTAGCTGCCTCCAGTTTTGCACTCCAAGTTGGTTGAGGTCGTCCTCCACTTGAGCGCGCCTCCTAAGGCGAGGTCTTCCTTGACTGCGTCTACCCTCTGGGATGGAATCGAAGATCCTGCGAGCCGGAGCATTGTTGTCCATTCGCTCTACATGACCTAGCCATCTTAAACGTGCAGGACTGGGATGATTAGGGTCTGATACAGAGTCTCCTTTGTCTTTCGAGAGAGGGCTTTGCTCAATTGCCTTCCTAGCCCATAGAAACAGCGATTGGCAAGAGTAATTCTTCGCTTTATTTCTGACGAGATGTTGTTGTCAGATGTTATAGCGGATCCGAGGTACACAAAGTCCCTAACTACCTCAAAGTTGTACCTGTCTATTGTGATGTTTTGTCCAATCCGCCGGTGTTGTGTGTCCCTTTTTGTGGACAGCAGGTACTTCGTTTTGGCCTCATTGACTGCTAGTCCCATCTTAGCCGCTTCAGCTTCAATGCTAGCAAACGTTCCACTGACAGCTCGCCGAGTTCTGCCAATGATGTCTATGTCGTCAGCGTATGCAACAATTGCACAGACTTGAAAAAAATTGTCCCACTATAATTGACTTGCGAGTTTCTTATAATTTTTTCAAGTATTAAGTTGAAGAAATCGCACGATAGCGCATCACCTTGTCGGAATCCTTTTTTGACGTCAAAAGCTTCTGTGAGGTCAGAACCAACCTTGACGGAGCAGCGAGAGTTCTCCATCGTCATCCTGCACAGTCGGACGAGTTTTGTGGGAATGCCAAAACCTGACATGGCTCTGTATAGCTCGTCTCTATAAATGCTATCGTACGCGGCCTTAAATCGATAAAGAGGTGGTGGGTATCGATTTGGAATTCCTGGGTCTCCTTTCTTGTGGATCGGGCAAACGATGCTGAGGTTCCATTCATGAGGCATACTTTCTTCTGACCAAACTTTAGAGATGAGTTGGTGTATGCACTCCACCAGGTCATCTCCGGCCGCTTTAAAAAGTTCGGCGGGTAGTCCGTCGGGTCCAGCAGCTTTGCTGTTTTTGAGTTTAGATATTGCTATCATTACTTCATTTTGGTCAGGTGGACGGAAGTTTTGTCTGTCATCATCCATGTTGAATGGTTCATTCTGCCTGACAGCGGGATTTTGGCCTTCATCGCCGTTTAACAGTCTGCAGAAATGGTCCTTCCATGTACTCAGCACCGACTGTGACTCTACTACGAGGTTTCCATTCCTATCTCTACAGGCTTCTGTGCGGGATTTTTTTCCTTGGCATGTTCTTTTTACCTGTTGGTAAAACTTCCGCACGTTGTTCCTGGAGTAACATCTCTCAATATCTTTGATCGCGCGCTTCTCATGCTCTCTTTTTCTTTTGGAGAAGCCGGTGTTCTTCCCGTCTTTTCTGCTCGTAAAGCTCGCGAGCAGCTCTCGTCTTTCTTTGCAGCGTCGCTTTATATGCCTCTTGTTTGGCTGCATGGGCCTGCCTGCATTCGTCATCAAACCAGAGGTTTCGTGGTGGTGGTCTGGTGAAACCTAGCACATCAGTTGCGGCATCTCTGATGGCTTGTTGACAGTGTTGCCAATGATCTTCGGCACTTGATGCTGGCGGTACTGGATTTCTTGAGAGGTTACGGGATATTCGATCGGCATAGGTTCTGGCGGTTTCTTGCGATTGCAGCTTTCCGACGTCATACTTCCTCACAGTATTACTCCGTTGTTGTGGAGTTCGGGTTATTCGCATTCTTACCTTTGCTGCAACAAGGTAGTGATCCGAGTCGATGTTAGCTGCTCGGAAGGTGCGAACATCCAAGATACTGGAGGCGTGTCTTGCATCGATCGCAACGTGATCAATCTGATTGACGGTTCTTTGATCTGGGTGTCGCCAAGTCCCTTTGTGTATATCGAGATGAGGAAACCGTGTGCTTGCAATGGTGACGTTATGTGCCGCTGCGAAGTCAATTAGCCTAAGTCCGTTTTCAGACGTTGTGTCGTGTAGGCTATGTTTTCCGACAGTCCTACCAAAGATTTCCTCTTTACCTATTTTGGCATTAAAATCGCCTAGTACGATCTTAACGTCGTATTTAGGGCATTGCTCATAGGTTTTGTCGAGGAGCTCATAGAAGTCATCCTTGGTGGCGTCATCTTTGTCCTCTGTGGGGGCATGAGCGCATATTAGGCTAATGTTGGCGAATTTAGCCATGATACGGATTGTCACAAGTCGCTCACTTACGTGTCGAAAGCCCAAGACTTCTTGCCTAAGTCTACCGCTTATGACGAATCCGCACCCAAATAAACGCTGTAGTCTTCTTGCGCAATCACCGTAGTACACGTCGCAGTTTTTTATCCTCCTTTTGCCCGGCCCATTCCATCGCACTTCCTGGATGGCAGTAATTCCTGCTCTGTAGCAGTCTAGGGCCCTCGCTAGTTGTTTGGATGCACGTGGTCTGTTAAGAGTTCTAACATTCCACGTGCAGATCCGAAGGTCGTTGTTCTTGATTCGTTTTTCCGGGTCGTCAACAGTAAATCCGTCCTTTTTCCAAGGAAATCTAAATATTAAAAAAAAATATTTTTTTTTTAAAAAAACTAAAAATAAAAAAAAACAGGATTTTATCAAAATCTGTCCTACAATTTTCGAAATTCTTTTTTCACAAATTCATTATTATTTAAAACGTCTGATGATATATTTCATTTTTACTTTGATTTTGATACTTTTTATAAGTTATATCGTGTGAATTTTATTACTTGTTTCTTTCAAAGATCCTGCCTTTTACTTAAAAAATAAATTGCACGGCTGGATCGCACGTACTTGCTCATATATGTGCGGTCACATTGTAGAATTAAATTTAAGAAAATTAAAGTGGACATCAAAAGCATTTATTCCATTTTTGTTACTTTGATTGTTCAAATAAAGTTAAATAAGTACGGTGAAATAATTTAAACGCCATTTTATTTCTTTAAAAAAATGTAAAAAAAAGTGTGATTTTTTTCAAAATCTTAGGAGCGATTTTTAAATAAAACGGTTTTTTTTAAACATTTTTTTTAATTAAAAAAAATAATTCTAGAATACAAACTTAAGCACAAAAATAACACGTTTAAAAACAAAATTAAAAAAAATCATTAAATACAAAAAAAAAAGTTTTCGAAAAAAAAATTATGCGAAATTGTTTAGGCTACCTACATCTTTTTGAATATCAATTTTGATAGTATTTGGATCACTAGTTTTCGAGAAAGTCGAAGAAAAAAAATCGGTCCTATGGGAGGTACCGTTTTTAGCCCACCATTTTAATTTTTTTCACCAAAATATAATGGAACCGTTTTCGAGAAAAATTAGCTTTTTTAATTAAAAAAATAATTCTAGAATACAAACTTAAGCACAAAAATAACACGTTTAAAAACAAAATTAAAAAAAAATCCACTTACCCGTTTTTAAAATACTAATTTCTCAAAAAAAAATTTAAAAAATCATTAAATACAAAAAAAAAGTTTTCGAAAAAAAAATTATGCGAAATTACTTAGGCTACCTACATCTTTTTGAATATCAATTTTGATAGTATTTGGATCACTAGTTTGCGAGAAAGTCGAAGAAAAAAAAATCGGTCCTATGGGAGGTACCGTTTTTAGCCCACCATATTAATTTTTTTTCACCAAAATATAATGGAACCGTTTTCGAGAAAAATTAGCTTTTACATAACGGTTATATGGCAGGTACCGTTAATTTTTAGCTAAAAAAAAAATGAAAAAAACTCCTCTGTAGAAGTCAAAATAACCTTAAGTTCTAAATTGGAAAACGATTGGCCCAACCGTTTAGGCTACAGTCCAAAATACATCCGTACAGACAGACAGACAGACACACAGACAGACAGAATTTTGCCACGAATGCATAACTTGCATTATAGTACCTATAATCGCAAGTAAAAAGAGTTGTTAAATAAAAACAGTTTTATTCCTACGATTAGGATTTTGGAAAAAATCACATTTTTTCATATTTTTTATAGAAATAAAATGGCGTTTAAATTGTTCCGCAGAAAACTATTTTACGTACTTCTTTCAAACAATCAAAAATCTCAAATAGACGAATAAAAACTTTGCTGACTCGAACACAATGGTAAAGTACGAATGTCAATTTTGCTACCAAGAATATAGAATATATATATATATATATATATATATATATATCTTAAATGCTAGCGAAATATTACTTCACACTTGCACCTTCTTTTCAATATTTTTATAGTTGGGGTTGGTTAAATTCTATAAAATGTCTCTTTTTTAACAAGTTCTATAAATAATTCCGTGTTTCCCTCGCACATTTTATTTTCGTTTGATTAAACTAGTTCAAGTTTCTTGAGATTTCGGAGTGATCAAGGAATTTTCTCAGTTATATTCAATGGATCTGAAAAAAGAGATCTTCGATAGTTCAGAAACAATGAACTAGACTACTTTGTTCCTGTAAAATGTCAAAGATGAAGCTGAAGCTTAAAGCGCAAGTTGAAGTTGAGTGAACTTGCGCTTCGGCTAAATTTCAAACTTCAGCTTCTCATTGTGTTCGCCTTATAGGGTTCGCGTATATTTAACTATGACAGCGCTTCATACTTCAGCTTCAGCTTCACCATTGCGTTCAGCCAGTAATAGCAAGCACGTGCGATCCAGTCGTGCAATTTATTTTTTAAACAGAACATTATCCATATCTACTATTATTTTTTTCATAAAAAAATCTTGAAGCGTTTCCGAGTTATTCAAAACGTAACCACGTTGGAGGCATAACTTAAATTCTCGAAAACGTATCTTGAGGATGTTCATATTCAGGCCCAATGTTTTAGTTTCTCCATTCACCTTTGTTTTGATTTGTAATTCAGATATGTTGCGGCTCAGCTTAGCTAAAAAAAAGAAAGGGGTAAATAAATGCCTACTGATACATGTATGTATGTTCCATTCATTGAGCAATAGATGACGCTCTGTTCTCAGAGACATCTCCAGGTGAAAACTCGTATTTTTAGAAAAACTTACCAACGATGTAGGGTCCTGGCCTCGGAAATGTGACTGGTTTTCATTCGTCGTGATGAAAGTATCTCTAGCGCGGACCTAGGGTTTGAAGGTATAATGGCTTAAGTTGGGCGGTTATTAAAAAGAGTATATTTAAGTACAGTATGGTTTGCGAGACGAAAAATTCTGGACATTGGTTCAAAATGACCATAGTTAGTTCGATGGTGAATGGACGGTACATGAATATAATGATACACAATTATTTATTGTATAGAATCTTTTTCGATTCTTAATATTTATATTTAATCTTAATCGAAATAGTTCTTATTTTTAACTAAGAAGAATTTCTCTTATTAAAAAATGTATTTTTTATATGAAACCATTTTTTTAATATCTAATATACTAAATATTGTGTTCAGGGCCACCGATAAATTCACTAGTTGAAAACTCAGACGAACCACTTCCAAGTCTATCAGACCTTCATGATTTTGAACCTAAGTTGGAGTTTGATGATACCGAACTTTTAACGCAGTCTCCTATTCCCAGTAAGTTAAATATATAATCAGATTTCATTCATTTTTCCAAAATTCACGAAAGCAATTTATTTTTAGAAGATGTAATGGTTGATGACTTTGTTTTAACTGGTAAATACCTAAAACATCAATTCTTATCTAAACGTTATTTAAATAACTGATTTTATTTTTAAGCTGGTGAAGAGGCCGAAGAAGAGGAAATAGCAAATCCTCTTGAAGATAATGATTTTGAAGATCAACTGAAAGAGGTTTGCCTTAACAATCAAGGAAGAAATGTAATTTATTTGATTCTTTTTAGCAATCTGAAAGCTTTACATCAAATAGAACAAAATGTGATTTTCTTGGCACCGACAAACAAGGTCAACATATATTTGCAATTTATGCTTCCCGTTTTCCCGAAAAAAATCAAATGGAAAAATTTATTCGGTACTTCAATTCAAATACAACTATTCTCTCCTTTATTGTAAAAATCATTCTTTTTAAGAGAACTTATAAAGGAAATCGAACCATATGTCGAAAACGATTACATTTTAGTTTACTTCCATCAAGGCCTGAAGGACGAAAACAAACCATCGGCGCAGTTTTTGTGGAACTCTTATAAAGAACTTGATAGAAATTTCAGAAAAAACCTGAAAAATCTATATGTCGTCCATCCGACTTGGTTTATTCGGGTTATATGGAATTTCTTCCGTCCATTTATAAGTGAAAAATTTCGCAGAAAGCTTGTTTACATTTCGACGCTGGACGAACTGCGTCAGGCATTGGGTCTAACAAAACTTAAACTACCAGACAATATTTGTGAATTTGATGATAAACTCTATTCGAGTCGACGAAGTGCGCCTTCTAGCGTGACCGACAGCTCTATTAGCAAAACTGTGCAATTTGGTGTGACATTAAAGTTTATCACGCAAAATAGCCCGTGCTTAAATTCTATTCCACCAATTGTTCGCAAATGTGTTGATTCTCTTTCGATGACTGGGGTCATAGACACAGAAGGAATTTTTCGAAGATCGGGAAACTATACCGAAATAAACGATCTTAAAGTACGAGTCAATCGTGGTGAAGAGGTTGATTTGAAAGACGTCAATGTACATGTTATTGCCGGGTTACTTAAATCATTTCTGCGAGATCTCAGTGAACCATTGCTGACGTATGAACTCTACGAAGATATCACAAATTTCTTGGGTATTGGCGAGTAAAAAACATTTATTATTGTAATACTTCTTGTTGTTCGATAGATTGGCCAAAAGAGGAGCGATCTCGGAATGTGACGCAACTTATCAGGGAGAAATTGCCCGAGGAAAATTATGAACTCTTCAAATATCTAGTAGAGTTTTTAGTAAAGGTAAGTTAAGAAAATTATCAAATAAGAACGGCATTTCATCCGATGCTTCGAAATTAGGTTTATCTCATCAAACTTATTTACTTTGTTGAGGTTTTCTCGTTTTAGAGTCTGGCCTGGCCATTGCAGGATGCTATAGTCCGTCCACTAAAAACTGTCAGAACAGGTCTTATGGGGAGGCTTTATTTTTGCAAATGGTGCCAATTGGTGGTCTTACTCCCTGGAATATAAACTTAAATTTATTATTTATTTACTTAGGGGGCGCTACAGTTCGGGACGAACCTGGGCCTTAACTAACATGTCTCTCCAGCCAGCTCGGTCTTTGGCTAGCTGCCTCCAGTTTCGCACTCCAAGATGGTTGAGGTCGTCCTCCACTTGACCGCGCCACCTAAGGCTAGGTCTTCCTTGACTGCGTCTACCCTCTGGGATGGAATCGAAGACCCTGCGAGCCGGAGCATTGTTGTGAATGCGCTCTACATGACGTAGCCATCATAAACGTGATATGCGTATTTTTTCACCAGGTCAATGTCGCTGAACAGCTCGTATAGTTCTTGGTTGAACCGTCTTTTCCAAAGCCCGTTAAAGCTGGTAGGACCAAAAATCTTCCGAAGAATCTTACGCTCGAAACGACTGAGAATATCTTCATCCGTTTAAGAAACAGCAATTGGCAAGAGTAATTCTTCGCTTTATTTCTGACGAGATGTTGTTAGATGTTATAGCGGATCCGAGGTAAACAAAGTCCCTAACTACCTCAAAGTTGTGTCTGTATATTGTGGTGTTTTGTCCAATCCGCCGGTGTTGTGTGTATCTTTTTGTGGACAGCAGGTACTTCGTTTTGGCGTCATTGACTGCTAGTCGCATCTTAGCCGCTTCAGCTTCAATGCTCAACAGCTCACCGAGTTCTGCCAACGATGTCTATGTCGTTAGTGTATGCTAGCAATTGCACAGACTTGAAAAAAATTGTGCGAGTTTCTTATAATTTTTTTAAGTATTAAATTCCTTGCCGGAATCCTTTTTGACATCAAAAGCTGCTGTGAGGTCAGTAGCGGAGACGGAGCAGCGAGAGTTCTCCATCGTCATCCTGCACATTCGGACGAGTTTTGTGGGAATGCCAAAACCAGACATGGCTCTGTATAGCTCGTTTCTATAAATGTTATCATTCGTACGCGGCCTTAAATCGATAAAGAGCTGGTAAGTATCTTATTTAGAATTCTTGCGTAGTTTCCGGGTTCTGCCGTAGCGTGAACATTTGATCGATTGTGGACTTTTCTGGTCTGAAACCACACCTAGGTTGCTGACGAATAGTTTCAGGCGATATTCAGGAGACTTATTCCTCTATAGTTGGCGCAATTTAAAGGGTCTATTTTCTTGTGGATCGGGCAAATGATGCTGAGATTCCATTCATCAGGCATAATTTCTTCTGACCAAACTTTAGAGATGAGTTGGTGTATGCATTCCACCAGGTCATCTCCGTCCTCTTTAAAAAGTTCGGCTGGTAGTCCGTCGGAGCCAGGAGCTTTGTTGTTTTTTAGTTTAGATATTGCTATCCACACTTCATTTTGGTCAGGTGGACGGAAGTTTTGTCTGTCATCGTCCATGTTGAATGGTTCATTCTGCCTGAACCCTGTGCGGGTTTTTTCTGGCACGTTCTTTTTACCTGTTGGTAAAACTTTCGCACGTTGTTCCTAGAGTAGCATCTCTTAATATCTTTGACCGCGCGCTTCTGATGCTTTCTGTTTTTCTTTTGGAGAAGCCGGTGTTCTTCCCGTTTTTTCTGCTCGTAGAGCTCGCGAGCAGCTCTCGCTTTATTCGCAACACCGCTTTATATGCCTGTTGTTTGGATGCATGGGCCTGCCTGCACTCGTCATCGAACCAGAGGTTTCATGCACTACGAAACCCTGTACTATTTGCGCTCTCTCACAGTTAAGTGAGATTCCACTCCAGTCAGAGTGTGTATCTGTATTTTTTAATATAATATAGAAAAATCCTTTTTCACCTGATGACGTCCATAATCATGGACGAAACGTCGTGAGAGAAAAAAAGACTTTTTATTTTCAAATGACCTAAAGCCCATGGTAAAATAACAAAAAAAATATTTAAAACAAAAAAGGTCACATACAAACTACACAAACCAAAAAACTTTTAGCATCTCCCATTGTATAATCCTGAAAAGAAACCGCAGTCGACCTCAAAAAAAATTGCACATATGTATAAGCCTCTCGTGCATTGTTTCGGGGAAAAAAGTATTCCATTTTTCAATCCAGATGCCAATACCTGTGTTCTGTAACTTAAGCGATATCTTTTCGCATCGTTAATAATTGAAACGATTCATTCCCCTTTTATTGCGTCTGGAAGAAGTAGGGTTTCAGTAAGTCGAAGTGATAGCTACAGTTTCGATCACATTTCGAATGGAACTTATATTGGAAGGCGATAAGTTGAACTGTCAATCTAAAAAAACCTAAGATAAATTTCAGATTGAAATAAAAAAAAAATAAAATTTGTTTTTATTCTTCGTGTTGCGTCTTATAAAAATTTAAAATTTTATTGAACTAAAGCAGGGACAAAGAGAAACTTTCATTCCTATCCCCATTCGTGTTCGTGTGTGTGCAGCATTGCAGTTTTTGTGTCCGGCTTTTAACATAGGTACATTGGACAATTTTTTTCAGCGGCAACGAGGCGGGCAATAGAATTCGATTCCCATCGGAGGACGAGTTTCCTATTGTTGAGCAAAGTAAAATTTTATTTAACATTTAATTTATTAAGTGGTTGGTTTATGGCGATAAAATTTGACGTTTGAAATGAAAAAATGTATCGATTTTCGAACATAGAGAACCCCGTTTTATCGCATTTTCCAGTGTTCCATGCGATTAAATATTATCGCATCTCAAAGTTAAAGAACCTGGTAAATGCGATAAATTGAGTTGTGTTTCAATTTTCAACGTTTCTCGATAAATTATTTCGATGCGCTAGTTAGAGAACAAAGGTAGAGTGCTGATATGATCACAAATTTAATTTTTCTAGAGATTCGAGCTTTGAATCCTAACAGAATAAAAAGTATCAAACCCAAGAAAAAGTCTTGATTTGGCTCGAAGTGTAAAGAAGAAGATCAGAGGCTCAAAGAAGTAAGTTTCAGATCCAACAAAGCCAAACATACGCTCATCGCCGATGACAAACCAATTGTTAATTCTTCAGAGAGACTTGCTCGCAGTCCATTTCTTTGCTAGCTCTGCTACTCCTAACATCAACGTTTGCCCCTCCTGGGAAGCCGAATTCATAGTGAAACAAAACAATCAAGTTTATAATCAAAATGCAAAAACCTAATTAATTGTGAAACAATCACGTGTATAATAATAAATAAACAAAGGCAGTGTCGCAATTTGTTTGGATTCAGATGAAAATCCGGACCGAGTTCTATAAATTCAATAAAGTGTTAAATCTAATAAAATGAAGTTCAGTGATAAAAAAACCCTTTGATAAATTAATCCATAAATGCTTCGATGTTTGTCTGGTTTCCGATGTTTTAAATAACCCTTGGACAAATCTAAATGCTTGACCATAATATTGCAAGATTTCCAATTGGGGTGCCTTCGTGTTTGTGTTTTGAGATGATTCCCTCTATAAAAAAACATATTCATATATTATGTTTAAGAAATATTCAATAAAATATTACTTTATACCCTCTATTTACTTACATTCTGAAAAAAAAAACAGTTCAAATCGATCTACTCGCAAACACATTTGATATCGAATGAGCTAGAACAAATTCGAACGATTCTGACTTTAATTTTCGAAAAAGGTAGTACACCGAATATTAAAAAAAATACAAATGAAAGCTTGTTCGATTATCGTATATTAAAACGTTCTTAAAAAATTACATAGTTCCGATTTTACGAATTCGAATATTTTTTATTATAGAATCGAATTACATAGTTGGGCCCCTGTACTTGAGAATAAAAATTTTAACGTTAGGAAATAACGCCCAACGAAATATCGCCCAAATTGATTTGCAAATAACACCCAAAAATTTACCGAAGAAATTGTTGTTGTAAATGGCGTTTGCCCGGCATTCGGTGGGTTATTTTGTCATATTAAAAAAAAATTTAATTTACAAAAGATTAAATAAATATTACCTTTCGCAGACATTCTTTACTTACTTTATTATTCCACTCCTAGGAAATATCCCCCAAATCTTACAAAAACAATTCCCATGCAATTTTTTTGGGTAATATTGCAATTGATTGGGCGATATAGAACTTTGGGCGTTTAGTAAAACTTTTGGGGACTATTTCCTTTTTTGCCCCGATTTTGTATGCTAGTAATTTTCTTGGACGTTATTTACAAATCAATTTGGGTGATATTTCCTTGGGCGTTATTTCCTAACGACGTAATTTTTTCCATGTAGCCGATTTTATTCTGCGCTTGTACAGTAAGAAGAGTTCTTAAAGATCTTGTTATACACACAAATACGCTGGCCTGGATGGTATATCCATTGCCATTCTTCTGAAGAGGTGTTCTTACACGCAGACAAAGCTTCTGGGTAGGCTTTTTCATCGCTTCTATGATACTCTTGTTCGTTGAATTAGAAACTAGTTTTAAGTCTGATTTCCACAAACAAACAAAAGTTTGGTGCGCCCCAGGGTTCAATTTTGTCTCCAAATCTCTTCCTCATTTTTACCTGCGATTATAGGTACTATAATGCAAGATATACATTAGTGCAGATTAGGGGCTCTGTTATGACTTACGAGTCGAACGTTCAGAGGGTGGAATCGGCTAATGCGGTAGTCGATAGTTGATTATCAAAATCGACAATTTCATTCACACATTTTTAAAAATGGTTACTAAGAGACGGAGACTAATTAAAAATAAACCTATTCGAAAGAAATTATATTTATTTTACTTTCCAACTGTTTCTCTGGTGTCAATTTTCTTGCAGCAGCAAGTAAGTTTATTTTTGTGTGTAGCCCCGATATGTGCGGTGAGGCATTGGGGCTTTCCTTAAATGTGTTCAGGCACATATAAATTTATGAGATTCAGGTTGATTTTTAATTTTCCAACCCATCTCTTTCCCTTTTACTAAAAATCATTCCATCTCTTTTACATTTTGATTCAAGTTTCATCTTTGTATATACACTGCATATAGTACTATCATGAAGCATCATTTTTGAATTCCGAATCAAGTCGCAATGAGGCGCGCTGAAATCGCCAATTGGTTTGAAAATAGAATATGAAAACAACAAAAGTGTATTAAATACTGGTAAAATATCGATAAATGTTCTTGTCTCCACTACTTAGAGTTAGTTCCGAATCAACCAAGAAGATGGCCAGACGAAAAATGACACCATGATAGTACTATAGAGAATGTATATACAATGGTTTCATGCGCATTTGCGTCAATGTATCCAGGCACAAATAAATTGCCCCTCTCGAACACCGACGCAATGTTTCATGTCTTTCCTTATTTTATCGTTTCTTTTACAAAAAAATGTTCACTCGAAGTAGCCAGTTGCATTCCTCCCCTTAAAAGTTTCGCCCGTAATACTCGTTAATTATAAAAAAAAAACAATATTTGGCTATCAATTTACACAGAGCAAAGAATAGTTGATAATCAAAAACGACTATCAAAAAAGCGACAGTCAACTATCACCTTAGCCGATTCCACTCCAGTAATTTCACCAATCATGAAACTAGCATCAGTCTTGCGGTTCCTCGATAATTGCAGCTACTTAAGTTCTGTCGGTCACGACTTGGAGCTGGAGCTCTCACAACCTGCAGTGTATGTTGTTTTAAGCGAAGTTCTTTACGTGCTTGAAACAAAAATTTATCCGGGCTTGAAAAAAGATAGATATGTCCAATTCGGAGAAGCAACAAGCTAGAAATTATTTCTTTAAGAAACCTGCACTGCCTGAAGTTGTTGAATGTGGATTGGAATCATCGCCCCGACTGAGTTTCAGCATCATTATTTAATCAGAAAAGAAAAAAAGATTTTTGTTCTTAAAAAAACACGATTTTCAAAATAAACTACTTTGTTATTTAAGTTAGCATGATTTAGGGGCCAGTTATAGCTTTCATTGAAATGCATCATTGAAAAACTTTAAAACAAAGTTCGACCGATTCTGACAGATAGAGACGAATGGTTGCCAATGGTATTAGACCGAGTTTTCAATTCGCCACATTTTTTGACATATGAGGCGAAAATAATTAGGCGATTCAAAAACAGTAATTCCAAATATGTATTCGCATTCGCCAAATATTTCTGACGAATCGCGAGTCATAACAGGGCCTAAAAAATTTTGAGATAACAATCAAACATGACATTACGATGATAGACACACATATTTGAGTTACTGGCGAAATTCCTTCTGTCTGTACGGATGTCCAATCGTCTTCAAATTTAGAACTCAGGGTTATTTTGACATTCTACAGAGGACTTTTATTTTTTTTTTAGCTCAAATATTACGGGGCCTGTCAAATAACCGTTATGTAAAAGCTTATTCTTCTCGAAAACGGCTCCAAGATTTTTTTATGAAAAAAAAATCAGTGCATGTTCTGGTGAAAAAAATGTAAGTTAGTGGGCTAAAAATCGTACCCCCCATAGGACGGTTTTTTTTCTTTTCACTTTCTCAAAAACTATTTAAACGATTATAATCAAATTTAATATTCAGGAAGATGTAAATAGCCAAAGCAATTCGACATAAAAATATTTTCAAATACCTTTTTTGTATTTTTTTTTAATTTTTAAAAAAAGTTGTTAAATAAACACCGTTCCTACGATTTCGAAAAAAAATCACACAAAAAAATAAAATGACGTTTAAATTTTTCCGCTGAAAACTATTTTACGTACTTTTTTAAGCAATCAAAAGTCAGAAAAATCGATAAAAACTTTGAAGTTCCTTTGATATTTTTCATATTTTATTCAGAGCTGTGACCGCACATTAGAGCAAGTACGTGCGATTCAGTCGTGCAAATTTATTATAAATAGTCTTCTGCCTGTTACTTTTTATCAACTTAACTGTTTTGCTGACCCATTAAACTCCTATTTACGCCAGTTTGTCAAATGGAATAATAAGAATTGTATGAAGTTTAATTCGTCAAAAACTTTTTGCTGTCTTCTGTCGTTAAAGTTAACATACTTCCCATGCCAACCGAAAAGCTTTCGTTATGTATGTCTACGACGATATCCTTAGCACTGCTGCTAAGTGCTTAGATTTTCAGTATCGATGCAAGAAGTTTTGTCCCCTTCTGATCTGGTTAAAATTATAAACCGTTTAAACGCTCAAAGCTTGAGTATAACTCCCACCTGTAGGCAGATGCTTCTCAAGCTTCGCTACACCTGCTCGATAAAATACAAAATAGAACGTTAAAATAATAAAAAATAGAAGTAAAATAATAGAAAAAGAACATTTGTCCCTCTCGAACAGCAACGCAATGTTTCTTGCCTCTCCTTATTTTATCATTTCTGTTATAAAAATATTCACTCAAGGTAACCAGCCGCATTCGTTTCTTTAAAAAATTCACCCGTATTACTCGTATCGCTCGAAATGCTCATCAATTCACGATTTAGCATACTTTCGAACGAACCATGAAATACAGAGATTTTTTTTTGGCCGGAAAACATGAATTTGGATAGTTTAGAGATTTTCCCTTTCCATTTAAATTTAAAAGCGTTCAAATCTCAATGTTAATCGACACCTTCCATCTCACTCCTTTATTTCTTGGGCGCACACACAACCTCCATCAAATTTCATCCAAATCTGTTAAGTCAGTGAGCGTAATTGCATTCACATTTATTAAATTCTTCCGTTCTGACACTTTACAAATTTATTAATGAATAAATAATAATTTTCTCAAATTCCATTTAGGTCATGGACTGCGAAGATCTTAACAAGATGACTTCCTCAAATCTGGCAATCGTTTTTGGCCCCAATTTAATCTGGTCACGGCATGTTCAAATGTCATTAGAAGAGATTAATCCAATAAATGCATTTGTAGATTTTGTACTACAAAACCACAAGGCCATCTACTTGGTTGACATCAACAAAAAAGCGTCACCAATAGATTAACCTAGGCTTTTATAATTATTTTACAAGTTGTTTTTTCATCTAATTGTTATTATTTCTTTTATTTATATTATTTTTTATCTGTTGTATGATTTTTTAACTACCAAAGAGTAGTGTTTAAAAGTTTGCACACAAAATTTTCGAAATTACAATTTTTATACCAAATATCCGTGTTTCGGATCATATAAGAGAAACTATGCAAAATTAGCCTGCACACAAAATTACTTTTTAACTATAAACTGAGGTTCTATTCAAAACATGTCTTGCAACAAAACTGTAAGTTAAAAATACACAATTATAAATAAGCATCACCTAAACACATTATAAATATAACTTTCGCTCAACATTCATAGATTATGTGAGGTGATCTAAGTTTTAATTTTCTTTTTACAATATTGAACTGTTAAAAAAGTACCGAATTTTTGTGAATCTATAAATATATATTTTATTAAATTTTAACATGCTGAAAGGGCACAATGTTTTATTGAAAATATTTTTAAAATATAATGTTACTAATTTAAAAGTAACTAACATTTTTTTAAGTATGTTTTTTTTACACAAATATACAATTGTATAAAAAAATAATAAGTTTAGGCCAGGCAATGTGTTTTCAGTGACGCGCCCTAGCACATATTAAGCCTTCGTTAACGGATTTTTTATTGTCTTACGAATTTTGGGGATATACATAAATGGCAACTGAAAACGCTAGTCTGGTCTTAACCTTACGTATGTAATAGTATTTTCCTAAAAAAAATTATATTTAGAGTAAGATAAAATAACATGTAAAAATATCCAAAATAAAATGTTTGTTATTAATAGAAATTTGTTTATTATTTTCTCCGTAGTATCATTTTATCTGTTTTGTTACTGAACATGTAGCGATGTTGACATAACCACTATTAAGTTATGGCTATGAATGACTAAAAGCGCACAAAAAATAATTAGCGGTAAGTGAATTTGGTTCAAAATTTCTTTGATGCAGTTTCTGAGAAAGTACTAATAATATAATTAACGCGCGCACAAGGGATTATCTGTTTCCCTTATAATGATAAGACATACTGCGCGAGTTTGATGAAATTAGGGAGGGGAACAGAAGGTGTGGAATAACATTGGTTTTGAATGCTTTTAAATTGAAATCCCAAGGGAAAATCTCGCTAGCTAGACTATTCCAAATTCGCGTTGTTCGCCTAAAAAAAGAATCTGTGTATTTCAAGGTACGTCCGTGCGTGAAATTTAAAAAATTTCTCAACACTTCAGTGTAAAAAAAGAAGTTTAAATTCCGAGTCATTAATGAGAAAGTCGACAAGTAAAAAAAAACATTTTTGGTAAGGCATTGGGCCTATCGTCAATCTCCAAAAATAAATTGTTTCCCTGGGAATATTTTGTTCCCATGAAAATATTTCTGCGATTGTGAACCTCCTTCGGAATGAATTTCACACGAAACAAATTCTTCCACCTTAATAAATAAAAAAGGACTTCAAAGATCATTTTCCAATATGGTTTGTAGTGTTCTTATAGGCTTTCGTTAGAAATTTCCCTAGATTATAAATAAATCCGACTATAAAAAATATTAAAAATTAAATATCCTATGAAATTCAATTAATTATTAAAACTAAATAGATTAGGTTTTTTTCTCCCGTGTTTATTTTTTAAAACTTTTATCATTTCTTTTCTTCGACGTTTCGAAAAGGATTCATTATTTGTGATCACGGGATGATAGAGAGGTTTGATGGATGTTTTAACAATCAGTATCGGTGCCGGGTGGATAGTGCACTTGTATTTGGTTATTGTTCATTGAAGCAATGTACTCTTGAGTAAATGCAAAGCTTCCCACGTTAGGTGATTTTTTTTTGACTTTCATTTTATTTATTAGAGCATTTCATGTTGTTGATAAAGCTTGAATTTCTATTGAAGTTGTCATGCTTCTTTATTTCTATTGCTTCTCGCAATTTTTGTCACTTAAAATCTTTCAACTAAACTGTTTTTTTTTTTTTGGTAATCCGGAATCAGTAACAGAATCACACCGATCCGGAATCCCAAACGAACAAAATAACAAAGCAGTTAATTCTGAAGTTAGAAGTTATGTTCCCGATAATTATTCGCAGAAAATTCGCAGCTGTTAGATTTTTGAGTAGAGGGGATATTTTCTCTCTTTGAGAGATTTCTAAAAAACAACGGGAACGCTTTAAACCAAAAAGAATTGCAGCATTCTTTCCTATACTCTGTCTGTACTTGTCAGTGCAGGGAAGATAGGATATTTGCCTTTCACTCTTACTGTTATGGATTTCAATAAGCTATCTCCATTTTAAAGCTCTCAAATGGTTGCCATGCTGGGCATTATAAATTCGTATAATTCTCACACAAATGAAGATATGATTACCAACTGTTTATTCAAATTTAATGAAAACAGTAGAGTTATTCCAGAAAGCGAAGCGGATCGTATTGAAAGCGATACCTCAATTTCGACCGTCTTCGCTTTTGGGTATTCTCAAATGCGAATGGGACGAAAATGATCATTCCAATTTTCCCATATCCATTTCCACTTTTTCCAATTTTTCAATTTTTCCAATTATTTTTCAAAATTCCATTAATATTTTCCAAGCGTTTAAAAGCTGTTTATCGTCATTTACAATTTTTTGTATCCTTTGTTAGAGTTAATAATTGACATTCGAAATTTGTTCATTTTAAAATAAGAAAGTAATTAAATAGGTTCAAAAAGTGTGTTTTTAATGCCTAAAATGAAGTACACAGGAAGGCAAGAAAATATAAAAGTATACGCAGATATGTAAGTGGCTCTTCTCCGCTCGATTCGATATCCCTATCCCTAACAAATAGTGAGTGCTGTGCTGAGTGAATATTTAAATTTGAAGAAATTTAAACATTTGTTTACTTAGGTTTTTAAAATTGTTTCGACTCACTGTCAAAGGAAGTCACAGTAGCTCCTTAAGTCCCATATTGAAACTGGCCGCTTCCCGCTTCCCTTAAAACTTAGATTGCTAGAAGAGGGTTCTTCTTCTTCTTCTTCTCCCTTTTTATTGAGGGTTTCTTTCAATTCAGTATGGTGCAATAATATGGCGGGCTACGGATTTTGAAAAAGCTCTCCCATAAGACCTGTACTAACCATTTTTAGTGGACAGAGTATAGTGTTGCTTAAAGGCATCGACATTATTTATTTCGAATATTATCGATGCTATCGATAGTACCGATAAATTTATCAAAGGAATAAGCAAAGGCAACTTATAAAGCATTTAGAACTCACTTTTAAAGGCCATTCTATCATAAAAAAAAATTAATACAATTTAAATTATTCATAGTTTTTAACTCTCTGAAGATGATAACGTCATCAAATTTGGTAGGCTTGTTAAGATTTTATAGATTAATGACCCCCTATTCATACAACAAAAGTGAAGCTTACCACGTTTTATGAATACCCTTAATGCCTTTCAATGAAATTGTAAAAAGTTATATAATCGAAAAGATTTTGGACAGCCCGTGTGGCGTTCTTGTGTAATAGGCTTTATTCGCTTATTAACAGTCAGTTAACTTACTTACTGCCTTCAACAATAACAACCTTCACATATAAATCATGGAACAGATTGAACCAACAACAGCACTATCACCGTCAACAGCACGCTGACCAGCAAAAAAAAAATCAAACACATTGCCACCAGCACCAGCATCGTCTTCTTATAGCGAGTTTCATTCAAATTTCAAAGATTTGATCTGAAAATCAAGATTTGCTCTTTTCAATGAAACTTGTTTCATCATTTAATCCTAGTATTTCATTCACTGACGAGCATACACAGTATTTGATATCACACACAAAAATACCAGGCATGTACAGTTGATATATTCAAAATGCCATATTTGTATTTTCTCACTTCAAAAACACCTTTATTTGTTATTTTGTATATTTAATGGATATTTTTTTTAATTTTTTGACTAAGCACGGGCTGACACAAGTTCACAAAAAACAACAAAAATAACGAAATATTTTCCATTTGACGTTTGACCGAAAGACTATTTACATGTATATGTGCATTCAGATCAAATCTGCCAACCCATCAGAGATCAAATCTTTCGTGTTGAGATTTGATCTAGATTTGCTCTTTTTCTTGCAATGAAACTCTCGAAATTGAAAAAAGATCAAATCTTTTGACAGAAAGAGCAAATCTTTTCTTGAATGAAACTCGCTATTAGAACAAACTGTCAGTTTTTCTTTGCAGTGTGGCGCCCTTAAATATCACTTGGGTAAAGTTGTAATCAACAGCAAATTAGGACTTTGATCTAACGACGCTGTTGACGTTGCTGGTCTATTCTGCCTTTAGCAATTAAAACATAAGTTCTAAAATAATGGCGGCTGCTGTTGCTGGTGCTGATGCTGTTGCTGGTTCAATCTGTTTCGCGCATAACGCTATCAAGTGCAAAAATTCCTCGTGTAAGAGGAATAATTAAGGAAACTGTTACGTATATTCACAGGATATTGTTGTGTCTGCGATTTCAAAGCACTCAGGAAGCTGGAAGATTTCATCTATTGCCTGCCAATTGTTGGCTGTCAGTTTAGCAAGAGCTTTTGAATACTCTCATAACTTTAACAAGCTCACATCGAAAATCTGATAATCGTTTAAGCATATTGTATGAGCTATTCCAACAAATGAATTATTTAAACTATCGATAGTCGTTTGATTGTTTTCTAAACTATCGATATTTCTTACTATCTATACTATCGATAAACTGTTGGATGTTTAAGCATCACTACCCAAACGTCATAAGATTGGTGGAAACTTAAAAATTATTGCGAAACGATTTTTAAAATGTTTTGTTGTTGCCTATTTGTGGCATTAGCTCCGCCAATAAAACAATTAGTAGTTTTGTAAGTGATTCCACGCTTCCAATTCAATCAAATTTGTATTAAGACAATTCAGAATAAATACATTTGTTCAGTCTTACGTCTAAATAAAGTAGCCGACTATTAAAAGTATACTTGGCTATTTAAATCTTAAATACAAACTTATATATACTTATACAAGTTAGTAACATCCTTAAGAGTAAATTTATAAATTATTTTTCTTTTAGAGTATGCTTGCTACCCGCCTACTAATCAGCATTGTTTCTGCATTGAGCCATAAAAACTATTTTTTTTAAATTTAACTTAAATTAAAACATAAACAAAAGAAAAAACAAATCTTTCGGGAGTGTCGAAATAATTAATAATAATGGATATATTAAATATTTATACATAAATGAAATAAGTACATAAACGTTGCTTTTCTTTATCTTTTTACTGTATTATATACTGATATATATAAACAAAAACAGACAAATAATTTCAACGTCGGTCTAAGTAAGATAATTATTATGTACTTTTAATCAAAAGTGAAGTTCATCTTCTCATATTTCCGGGTAGTGCCTTATTATAAAAATGCGCCAATAAATCACTATTCTTATAGCGAGTTTCATTCAAGAAAAGATTTGCTCTTTCTGTCAAAAGATTTGATCTTTTTCAATTTCGAGAGTTTCATTGCAAGAAAAAGAGCAAATCTAGATCAAATCTCAACACGAAAGATTTGATCTCTGATGGGTTGGCAGATTTGATCTGAATGCACACATACATGTAAATAGTCTTTCGGTCAAACGTTAAATGGAAATATTTTGTTATTTTTGTTGTTTCTTGTGAACTTTTGTTTGAATATCCATTAAATATACAAAATAACAAATAAAGGTGTTTTTGGAGTGGGGTAATACAAATATGGCATTTTAAATATATATACTGTACATGCCTGGTATTTTTGTGTGTGATATCTAATACTGTGTGTAATATCCTTTTCCGCTAGAGATTCTAAAACAAGTAAAGTAGCATTTTTCGGGGTTAATTTTTAAACCCCATCTTTTGTAGTATTTTTCTAGGATTGGAATTTTTTCTTGAATCGTACCTAGGGTAATGCTTGGCTTTTTGTCACTTGCGATGATGCTGGTGTCGTCTGCATACAGCAGACTACAAGGCTCTTATATTAAAAAATTCTTTGAAAGGAAAATCATGAAGGAAAATGTTAAATAATGTTAGACCTAATATTGATTTTTGAGCTATACCTGTTGGTGTGAAACCAACAACGCATGTTCCGTAGAGTGGCTTTTTCTGAACCCAAATTGGTTATTGGGGATAACATTAAAATCGTCGCATATTTTATTGATGTGTTGAACCAAAGCTCTTTCAAAAAGTTGCCAATATTTGAAAGTAAAGAGACCAGGCGAAAAGCTTTTATGTCTTTTGCGTTTTTTGTTTTCGCTAACGGTATAAGTTTGGCGACTTTCCACATTTTGGGAAATGTTTATGCATTGGTTAAAAGTCGATGTCAGAGCTACATCCAGGAGTGTGGACATTTTTTTAAAACCAAATTTGAAATTTGTTCAATACCAGCCGACTTTTTATTGTTGAGACTATTTCTTAAGTTGTCAACATCAATTGAAGATGTAAATGGCGACTCATTTTGATTAATTAATGTGTTTACTGAAGAGAATGTTTTTAATGGTTCTATTTCTGTTTGACGGAATTCAAGGACCTTGGAAGTAACTTCATTTGTAAGGATCCTATCATAAGTTGGTGTATTCTCAGAATATAATTCCGAATAGAAATTTGGGAATGCTTCAAGTTTTTGGTCTGTATTTTCTAAATTGTTACCATTGTTACTGAGGACATCCTTGCGAATGTCCGTGCCGAAAAACTTTTTACCCGGTTTGATTCTTTCCAATTTCTGTTTAAAACTATCATTCATTTCTAATTTTACCCTATCTTATTATTTTATTTACACATTCTAGAATTCAATTGCTGGTATTCTGAGTTCACCCTGTTAAGATAACGATGGAAAAGTCTCTTTAATTGCCATAACCATATATTTCGCAATTTGAGTAGTTGTTTCGTATAATCAGATATGTTATGGTACCTTAGGGTTTTTGTGTGGCATATTTTGCAGTGATTTTCAATAAATGAATTCATTTTATTATTTATCTTACCACGCTTCCAGCAACAATTCTTCTCAACTACTTCTTGCAAACTGGTGGCTTCAGAGGACTTTTTAATCTTTAAACTCACATTAATGCTCGTAACAATTGCCTGAATTAAATCAGGTAGGTACGTGGACTTCGTCAACAATATTCATAGATTATTTTTTTTTTTAACTTTTAAAAATAGTTCTGCAATCTTTACCAAAGGTGTTTCGTAAATTTGATTTATTTATTGTCTTTCCAATTGTTACCTAAACTGGCGTCTGGCGTCTTGAGCAGAAATTCGCAGGGTGGAAATATATTTTCTCTCTTCTGCGAATTTCTACGAATTTTTGGTGTACGGGAACAGGAATTAGCAGAAATTCGTAAAAATTCGCAAATTAGAAGCAGGTTGTGTTCCCAATAATTATTCGCAGCTGTCAGATTTTTTTTTTATATAATTAACACTGCACGGGCATTAGGAAGATAGGGAGTGGAGAGATAGGAGGTGTCGATTAACATTGGTTTTGAATGTTTGCAGATCAAAATGGCAAGGGAAAATCTCGCCGGGTAAACTATTCCAAATTCGTGTCGTTCGGCTAAAAAAAGAATCCCTATATTTCACGGTACGTCCGAAATTGGGCTCAAGGGTGAACTGATGAGCATGAGTATTACGGGAGAAACTTTTAAGGGGAGGAATGCAACTGGCTACTTCGAGTGAACATTTTTTGTAAAAGAAACGATAAAATAATGAAAGACATGAAACATTGCGTCGGTGTTTGAGAGGGGCAATTGTTTCAGCGGCAGTTCTATTTCCTATCAATCTTAACGCTCGATTTTGTATTCTATCAAGCAGGTGTAGCGATGTTTGCGAAGCACCTGCCCAGAGGTGGGAGTTATACTCGAGTTTAGGGCGTATAAACGCTTTATAGATTGTAGCCAGATCAGATGGGGAAAAATACTTCTTACACCGATACAGAAAACCTAAGCACCTAGCAGCATTCTTAGCGATCTCAAATATATTGTCGTTCCAACGGAGGTCGTCGTTGACACACATACCGAGTACTGAGAGCTTTTCGGTTTCTTCGATATAAGTGCCATTCATGGACAATGGCATTGAGGGTATGTTTAGCTTTAACGACAGAAGACAGCATTGAGTTTTCGAAGCATTAAACTCCACACGATTTCTATTACCCCATTTGACAATGCTGTATAAATCGGAGTTTAATGAGCTTGACATACGGCACCGTTGCAATTGTACGTCCGAAGGCGTGAATTATCGAACGACTATGAAAAGCTTAGGGTAGAGTCGCCAGCAAAACAGTTAAGTGGATTAGAAGTAACAGACAAAAGATCATTTATAAAAATGAGGAATAGTCGGAGACAGAACAGAGCCCTGGGGCATACCAGCATTTATTTTGTGGGAATCAGACTTGAATCCGTCCAATACAACTTGTATTGAACGGTCCAGAAGATAGCTTCTAATCCAACAAACAAGAGTATTATCGATCCCAAAAGCACGCATTTTCGATAAGAGGGCTTCATGCCAAACTCTATTAAAAGCCTTGGAGATATCAAGAGCAATAATCTTTCTTTCACCAAAGCGATGTAAAGATTTGTTCCATTGTTCGGTGAGATATGCCATCAGATCACCGGTGGAACGGTTGCTGCGGAAGCCATACTGACGGTCATGGAGAAGCTTCCGATCTTCGATATATTCCTTAAGTTGTCGGTTAATCAGTGTTTCCATGACCTTAGAAAGAAGGGATGTCAGTGCTATGGGTCGGAAGAAGGAGGGGGAGGATGGGTCAAAGGAGGACAAATGCTGTTTTCCATCTTCTAGGAAAGATTCCAGAAGAGTAAGAGCGTTGGAAAAGCTTACGCAGTGGCTTTGCCAGTGTGGAGGAACACCTCTTCAGAAGAATCGGAGGTATACCATCCTTGCCAGCGGATTTGTGTATATCGAGATCTTTGAGAACTCTTGCTACTGTACGAGTGTGGAAAAAAATCTGTGTAATGGAAAAATTTACAGTCTCAAGTACAGGAGGGGCAACGTTGCTATGCCGCAGCGTGGAGCTGGCAGAGAAATGGGCGGCGAGCAAGCCTTCTCTGAAGAGTAAACAATTGGTTTGTTATTGTCGATGAGCGTTGGAACCGAAGATGTTGAGGAATTTTTAATATTTTTTACAAATGACCATAAATTTTACTGCCTTTAAGAAACTGCAGAATTTTTTGCCGTAATTTTTGGTCATGCAAAAATTTGGTTCTTTCAATAACGGAGTTGCATGAGTTTCTTGCTTGTTTGTGCTTTTTCCGATTTTCCTCTGTAGGGTTGGCTTTGTAGGATCGGAAACTTTCTTCTTTGAGCCTGATAGCTTCCTTACACTCAGAACTAAACCAAGACTTTTCTTTAGGTTTTATGCTTTTTACTCTGTTAGGAATAAAAGCACGCATCCCTAGAAGAATCACATTTGTGATCATTTCAGCACTGGCATCAATGTCACTATCGAGGAAGCATAGTGACCAGTTAAAGTTTCTGAAAAAGATATTCAGGCCGTCCCAGTTGGCTTTCTCGTATTGCCAAACGGTCCTGGTGGGAAGTTTTTCTTTAACTGGATGGGTGGGGGATGAGAAATTAGCTGAAATGATACAATGGTCTGAAGTGCCAAATGGAGAAGTTACACTAATGGTATATTTATCAGGGTGAGAAGTAAGAAACAAGTCAAGAGTATGGGCGGCTTGCCCAGCAACATCCGGTATACGCGTTGGCACATCGATCAGTTGGGTAAGGTGATGTAACCCGGCAAAGACCTCGACATACCTTCCTTCGGGTGTTGTCTGACCAGAATAGCGGAGCCAGTTGGAATTGTGTACATTGAAATCGCCCGCAATAACGATTTCAGTGCGAGGACAAAGGGAAACAATTTTCGAGATGGAATCAGACAGCGCATCAAACTCGTTACAAGTCGAATTGTTGTCGAGATTTAGACTCCTGTAAATAAAACAATAACGAATGACATGCTTGCGGACAGTGAATTTGAGCCACAAGAAGTTAAAGTCCGTGTTGGAACATTGCCCGTATTGGGGAAGGCTCTGGCAAGCAATATCATTCCTAACATAGACCACGAGACCATGATGGGAAAAGAGTAATTGCAACAAGCTATACCCTTGTAGAGCAAATTCTGATAAATCAGTATTTACTCTAACCTGAGTTTCACTTAATGCCAAAACAGCTGGCCTGTATTGAACAGTGTAGACGTACAAATGAAAGAAATTCTTTCTTAGGCCGCGAACATTAAATATACGACACGAAAATCAGTTACCATTTAAAAATACATACTTACATACAAAACAAAATTCTGACTAAGTCGAACCATGCAGTGAAAATCCAAATTAACTTTTGTAATAAACAAACTGTCTTAGGTGTTATGCCCATAAGATTTTATTGTTTTCTAAACTATCGATATTTCTTACTATCTATACTATCGATAAACTGTTGGATGTTTAAGCATCACTACCCAAACGTCATAAGATTGGTGGAAACTTAAAAATTATTGCGAAACGATTTTTAAAATGTTTTGTTCATTATTTCAAGAGAATTTTGTTGCCTATTTGTGGCATTAGCTCCGCCAATAAAACAATTAGTAGTTTTGTAAGTGATTCCACGCTTCCAATTCAATCAAATTTGTATTAAGACAATTCAGAATAAATACATTTGTTCAGTCTTACGTCTAAATAAAGTAGCCGACTATTAAAAGTATACTTGGCTATTTAAATCTTAAATACAAACTTATATATACTTATACAAGTTAGTAACATCCTTAAGACTAAATTTATAAATTATTTTTCTTTTAGAGTATGCTTGCTACCGGCCTACTAATCAGCATTGCTTCTGCATTGAGCCATAAAAACTATTTTTTTTAAATTTAACTTAAATTAAAACATAAACAAAAGAAAAAACAAATCTTTCGGGAGTGTCGAAATAATTAATAATAATGGATATATTAAATATTTATACATAAATGAAATAAGTACATAAACGTTGCTTTTCTTTATCTTTTTACTGTATTATATACTGATATATATAAACAAAAACAGACAAATAATTTCAACGTCGGTCTAAGTAAGATAATTATTATGTACTTTTAATCAAAAGTGAAGTTCATCTTCTCATATTTCCGGGTAGTGCCTTATTATAAAAATGCGCCAATAAATCACTATTCTTAAATGTATACGTGAGGTGCTATGGAGGAGGTTAACGGGGGAAAGGTAATAATTGTCATTAACACCCTCATTGCTGTTTGAGTCAAACACGGCTTTTACCAAAGGATTTGAATGTGAACTACATCTTTTAAGTCTTTTTTTTCAAAAGTTCAATCTGATACATCATAAGAGGTGTTACTTTAGTAGCCTCATATAATGTTTTGTTTGAAAACCATTTTTTGCTCTGTTTTCGAAACTTGCCACTACAAAACCTTAAAATTTTTCTTTCAAAGTTCTCCAACTCTTTGGCCACAGTTGGAGAAATCGAAAACCATATACCAAACCCATAAGTTAATATGGGTCTTATAAGAGTTTTGTACATTAAAACTTTTGTGTTTCCAGGCATGTGTTTGGAAGACATCAAAGGCTTCAAATTGGATGTTACCATTTTTGCTTTCATCAGAGATTTTCTAGCATGCTTTTCAAACACGAATCTGTTATGAAAGTTTATACCCAAAATATTTGGCTCCGAATTGAGTGGGACGCTACGTCCAGCGATTTGTAAGGCTAAAGACTTGCTTTCTTTCACAGCTTTGTAATATCCTTTTCCGCTAGAGATTCTAAAACAAGTAAAGTAGCATTTTTCGGGGTTAATTTTTAAACCCCATCTTTTGTAGTATTTTTCTAGGATTGGAATTTTTTCTTGAATAGTACCTAGGGTAATGCTTGGCTTTTTGTCACTTGCGATGATGCTGGTGTCGTCTGCATACAGCAGACTACAAGGCTCTTGAATTAAAAAATTCTTTGAAAGGAAAATCATGAAGGAAAATGTTAAATAATGTTAGACCTAATATTGATTTTTGAGCTATACCTGTTGGTGTGAAACCAACAACGCATGTTCCGTAGAGTGGCTTTTTCTGAACCCAAATTGGTTATTGGGGATAACATTAAAATCGTCGCATATTTTATTGATGTGTTGAACCAAAGCTCTTTCAAAAAGTTGCCAATATTTGAAAGTAAAGAGACCAGGCGAAAAGCTTTTATGTCTTTTGCGTTTTTTGTTTTCGCTAACGGTATAAGTTTGGCGACTTTCCACATTTTGGGAAATGTTTATGCATTGGTTAAAAGTCGATGTCAGAGCTACATCCAGGAGTGTGGACATTTTTTTAAAACCAAATTTGAAATTTGGTCAATACCAGCCGACTTTTTATTGTTGAGACTATTTCTTAAGTTGTCAACATCAATTGAAGATGTAAATGGCGACTCATTTTGATTAATTAATGTGTTTACTGAAGAGAATGTTTTTAATGGTTCAATTTCTGTTTGACGGAATTCAAGGACCTTGGAAGTAACTTTATTTGTAAGGATCCTATCATAAGTTGGTGTATTCTCAGAATATAATTCCGAATAGAAATTTGTGAATGCTTCAAGTTTTTGGTCTGTATTTTCTAAATTGTTACCATTGTTACTGAGGACATCCTTGCGAATATCCGTGCCGAAAAACTTTTTACCCGGTTTGATTCTTTCCAATTTCTGTTTAAAACTATCATTCATTTCTAATTTTACCCTATCTTATTATTTTATTTACACATTCTAGAATTCAATTGCTGGTATTCTGAGTTCACCCTGTTAAGATAACGATGGAAAAGTCTCTTTAATTGCCATAACCATATATTTCGCAATTTGAGTAGTTGTTTCGTATAATCAGATATGTTATGGTACCTTAGGGTTTTTGTGTGGCATATTTTGCAGTGATTTTCAATAAATGAATTCATTTTATTATTTATCTTACCACGCTTCCAGCAACAATTCTTCTCAACTACTTCTTGCAAACTGGTGGCTTCAGAGGACTTTTTAATCTTTAAACTCACATTAATGCTCGTAACAATTGCCTGAATTAAATCAGGTAGGTACGTGGACTTCGTCAACAATATTCATAGATTATTTTTTTTTTTAACTTTTAAAAATAGTTCTGCAATCTTTACCAAAGGTGTTTCGTAAATTTGATTTATTTATTGTCTTTCCAATTGTTACCTAAACTGGCGTCTGGCGTCTTGAGCAGAAATTCGCAGGGTGGAAATATATTTTCTCTCTTCTGCGAATTTCTACGAATTTTTGGTGTACGGGAACAGGAATTAGCAGAAATTCGTGAAAATTCGTAAAAATTCGCAAATTAGAAGCAGGTTGTGTTCCCAATAATTATTCGCAGCTGTCAGATTTTTTTTTTATATAATTAACACTGCACGGGCATTAGGAAGATAGGGAGTGGAGAGATAGGAGGTGTCGATTAACATTGGTTTTGAATGTTTGCAGATCAAAATGGCAAGGGAAAATCTCGCCGGGTAAACTATTCCAAATTCGTGTCGTTCGGCTAAAAAAAGAATCCCTATATTTCACGGTACGTCCGAAATTGGGCTCAAGGGTGAACTGATGAGCATGAGTATTACGGGAGAAACTTTTAAGGGGAGGAATGCAACTGGCTACTTCGAGTGAACATTTTTTGTAAAAGAAACGATAAAATAATGAAAGACATGAAACATTGCGTCGGTGTTTGAGAGGGGCAATTGTTTCAGCGGCAGTTCTATTTCCTATCAATCTTAACGCTCGATTTTGTATTCTATCAAGCAGGTGTAGCGATGTTTGCGAAGCACCTGCCCAGAGGTGGGAGTTATACTCGAGTTTAGGGCGTATAAACGCTTTATAGATTGTAGCCAGATCAGATGGGGAAAAATACTTCTTACACCGATACAGAAAACCTAAGCACCTAGCAGCATTCTTAGCGATCTCAAATATATTGTCGTTCCAACGGAGGTCGTCGTTGACACACATACCGAGTACTGAGAGCTTTTCGGTTTCTTCGATATAAGTGCCATTCATGGACAATGGCATTGAGGGTATGTTTAGCTTTAACGACAGAAGACAGCATTGAGTTTTCGAAGCATTAAACTCCACACGATTTCTATTACCCCATTTGACAATGCTGTATAAATCGGAGTTTAATGAGCTTGACATACGGCACCGTTGCAATTGTACGTCCGAAGGCGTGAATTATCGAACGACTATGAAAAGCTTAGGGTAGAGTCGCCAGCAAAACAGTTAAGTGGATTAGAAGTAACAGACAAAAGATCATTTATAAAAATGAGGAATAGTCGGAGACAGAACAGAGCCCTGGGGCATACCAGCATTTATTTTGTGGGAATCAGACTTGAATCCGTCCAATACAACTTGTATTGAACGGTCCAGAAGATAGCTTCTAATCCAACAAACAAGAGTATTATCGATCCCAAAAGCACGCATTTTCGATAAGAGGGCTTCATGCCAAACTCTATTAAAAGCCTTGGAGATATCAAGAGCAATAATCTTTCTTTCACCAAAGCGATGTAAAGATTTGTTCCATTGTTCGGTGAGATATGCCATCAGATCACCGGTGGAACGGTTGCTGCGGAAGCCATACTGACGGTCATGGAGAAGCTTCCGAACTTCGAGATATTCCTTAAGTTGTCGGTTAATCAGTGTTTCCATGACCTTAGAAAGAAGGGATGTCAGTGCTATGGGTCGGAAGAAGGAGGGGGAGGATGGGTCAAAGGAGGACAAATGCTGTTTTCCATCTTCTAGGAAAGATTCCAGAAGAGTAAGAGCGTTGGAAAAGCTTACGCAGTGGCTTTGCCAGTGTGGAGGAACACCTCTTCAGAAGAATCGGAGGTATACCATCCTTGCCAGCGGATTTGTGTATATCGAGATCTTTGAGAACTCTTGCTACTGTACGAGTGTGGAAAAAAATCTGTCTAATGGAAAAATTTACAGTCTCAAGTACAGGAGGGGCAACGTTGCTATGCCGCAGCGTGGAGCTGGCAGAGAAATGGGCGGCGAGCAAGCCTTCTCTGAAGAGTAAACAATTGGTTTGTTATTGTCGATGAGCGTTGGAACCGAAGATGTTGAGGAATTTTTAATATTTTTTACAAATGACCATAAATTTTACTGCCTTTAAGAAACTGCAGAATTTTTTGCCGTAATTTTTGGTCATGCAAAAATTTGGTTCTTTCAATAACGGAGTTGCATGAGTTTCTTGCTTGTTTGTGCTTTTTCCGATTTTCCTCTGTAGGGTTGGCTTTGTAGGATCGGAAACTTTCTTCTTTGAGCCTGATAGCTTCCTTACACTCAGAACTAAACCAAGACTTTTCTTTAGGTTTTATGCTTTTTACTCTGTTAGGAATAAAAGCACGCATCCCTAGAAGAATCACATTTGTGATCATTTCAGCACTGGCATCAATGTCACTATCGAGGAAGCATAGTGACCAGTTAAAGTTTCTGAATAAGATATTCAGGCCGTCCCAGTTGGCTTTCTCGTATTGCCAAACGGTCCTGGTGGGAAGTTTTTCTTTAACTGGATGGGTGGGGGATGAGAAATTAGCTGAAATGATACAATGGTCTGAAGTGCCAAATGGAGAAGTTACACTAATGGTATATTTATCAGGGTGAGAAGTAAGAAACAAGTCAAGAGTATGGGCGGCTTGCCCAGCAACATCCGGTATACGCGTTGGCACATCGATCAGTTGGGTAAGGTGATGTAACCCGGCAAAGACCTCGACATACCTTCCTTCGGGTGTTGTCTGACCAGAATAGCGGAGCCAGTTGGAATTGTGTACATTGAAATCGCCCGCAATAACGATTTCAGTGCGAGGACAAAGGGAAACAATTTTCGAGATGGAATCAGACAGCGCATCAAACTCGTTACAAGTCGAATTGTTGTCGAGATTTAGACTCCTGTAAATAAAACAATAACGAATGACATGCTTGCGGACAGTGAATTTGAGCCACAAGAAGTTAAAGTCCGTGTTGGAACATTGCCCGTATTGGGGAAGGCTCTGGCAAGCAATATCATTCCTAACATAGACCACGAGACCATGATGGGAAAAGAGTAATTGCAACAAGCTATACCCTTGTAGAGCAAATTCTGATAAATCAGTATTTACTCTAACCTGAGTTTCACTTAATGCCAAAACAGCTGGCCTGTATTGAACAGTGTAGACGTACAAATGAAAGAAATTCTTTCTTAGGCCGCGAACATTAAATATACGACACGAAAATCAGTTACCATTTAAAAATACATACTTACATACAAAACAAAATTCTGACTAAGTCGAACCATGCAGTGAAAATCCAAATTAACTTTTGTAATAAACAAACTGTCTTAGGTGTTATGCCCATAAGATTTTATTGTTTTCTAAACTATCGATATTTCTTACTATCTATACTATCGATAAACTGTTGGATGTTTAAGCATCACTACCCAAACGTCATAAGATTGGTGGAAACTTAAAAATTATTGCGAAACGATTTTTAAAATGTTTTGTTCATTATTTCAAGAGAATTTTGTTGCCTATTTGTGGCATTAGCTCCGCCAATAAAACAATTAGTAGTTTTGTAAGTGATTCCACGCTTCCAATTCAATCAAATTTGTATTAAGACAATTCAGAATAAATACATTTGTTCAGTCTTACGTCTAAATAAAGTAGCCGACTATTAAAAGTATACTTGGCTATTTAAATCTTAAATACAAACTTATATATACTTATACAAGTTAGTAACATCCTTAAGACTAAATTTATAAATTATTTTTCTTTTAGAGTATGCTTGCTACCGGCCTACTAATCAGCATTGCTTCTGCATTGAGCCATAAAAACTATTTTTTTTAAATTTAACTTAAATTAAAACATAAACAAAAGAAAAAACAAATCTTTCGGGAGTGTCGAAATAATTAATAATAATGGATATATTAAATATTTATACATAAATGAAATAAGTACATAAACGTTGCTTTTCTTTATCTTTTTACTGTATTATATACTGATATATATAAACAAAAACAGACAAATAATTTCAACGTCGGTCTAAGTAAGATAATTATTATGTACTTTTAATCAAAAGTGAAGTTCATCTTCTCATATTTCCGGGTAGTGCCTTATTATAAAAATGCGCCAGTAAATCACTATTCTTAAATGTATACGTGAGGTGCTATGGAGGAGGTTAACGGGGGAAAGGTAATAATTGTCATTAACACCCTCATTGCTGTTTGAGTCAAACACGGCTTTTACCAAAGGATTTGAATGTGAACTACATCTTTTAAGTCTTTTTTTTCAAAAGTTCAATCTGATACATCATAAGAGGTGTTACTTTAGTAGCCTCATATAATGTTTTGTTTGAAAACCATTTTTTGCTCTGTTTTCGAAACTTGCCACTACAAAACCTTAAAATTTTTCTTTCAAAGTTCTCCAACTCTTTGGCCACAGTTGGAGAAATCGAAAACCATATACCAAACCCATAAGTTAATATGGGTCTTATAAGAGTTTTGTACATTAAAACTTTTGTGTTTCCAGGCATGTGTTTGGAAGACATCAAAGGCTTCAAATTGGATGTTACCATTTTTGCTTTCATCAGAGATTTTCTAGCATGCTTTTCAAACACGAATCTGTTATGAAAGTTTATACCCAAAATATTTGGCTCCGAATTGAGTGGGACGCTACGTCCAGCGATTTGTAAGGCTAAAGACTTGCTTTCTTTCACAGCTTTGTAATATCCTTTTCCGCTAGAGATTCTAAAACAAGTAAAGTAGCATTTTTCGGGGTTAATTTTTAAACCCCATCTTTTGTAGTATTTTTCTAGGATTGGAATTTTTTCTTGAATAGTACCTAGGGTAATGCTTGGCTTTTTGTCACTTGCGATGATGCTGGTGTCGTCTGCATACAGCAGACTACAAGGCTCTTGAATTAAAAAATTCTTTGAAAGGAAAATCATGAAGGAAAATGTTAAATAATGTTAGACCTAATATTGATTTTTGAGCTATACCTGTTGGTGTGAAACCAACAACGCATGTTCCGTAGAGTGGCTTTTTCTGAACCCAAATTGGTTATTGGGGATAACATTAAAATCGTCGCATATTTTATTGATGTGTTGAACCAAAGCTCTTTCAAAAAGTTGCCAATATTTGAAAGTAAAGAGACCAGGCGAAAAGCTTTTATGTCTTTTGCGTTTTTTGTTTTCGCTAACGGTATAAGTTTGGCGACTTTCCACATTTTGGGAAATGTTTATGCATTGGTTAAAAGTCGATGTCAGAGCTACATCCAGGAGTGTGGACATTTTTTTAAAACCAAATTTGAAATTTGGTCAATACCAGCCGACTTTTTATTGTTGAGACTATTTCTTAAGTTGTCAACATCAATTGAAGATGTAAATGGCGACTCATTTTGATTAATTAATGTGTTTACTGAAGAGAATGTTTTTAATGGTTCAATTTCTGTTTGACGGAATTCAAGGACCTTGGAAGTAACTTTATTTGTAAGGATCCTATCATAAGTTGGTGTATTCTCAGAATATAATTCCGAATAGAAATTTGTGAATGCTTCAAGTTTTTGGTCTGTATTTTCTAAATTGTTACCATTGTTACTGAGGACATCCTTGCGAATATCCGTGCCGAAAAACTTTTTACCCGGTTTGATTCTTTCCAATTTCTGTTTAAAACTATCATTCATTTCTAATTTTACCCTATCTTATTATTTTATTTACACATTCTAGAATTCAATTGCTGGTATTCTGAGTTCACCCTGTTAAGATAACGATGGAAAAGTCTCTTTAATTGCCATAACCATATATTTCGCAATTTGAGTAGTTGTTTCGTATAATCAGATATGTTATGGTACCTTAGGGTTTTTGTGTGGCATATTTTGCAGTGATTTTCAATAAATGAATTCATTTTATTATTTATCTTACCACGCTTCCAGCAACAATTCTTCTCAACTACTTCTTGCAAACTGGTGGCTTCAGAGGACTTTTTAATCTTTAAACTCACATTAATGCTCGTAACAATTGCCTGAATTAAATCAGGTAGGTACGTGGACTTCGTCAACAATATTCATAGATTATTTTTTTTTTTAACTTTTAAAAATAGTTCTGCAATCTTTACCAAAGGTGTTTCGTAAATTTGATTTATTTATTGTCTTTCCAATTGTTACCTAAACTGGCGTCTGGCGTCTTGAGCAGAAATTCGCAGGGTGGAAATATATTTTCTCTCTTCTGCGAATTTCTACGAATTTTTGGTGTACGGGAACAGGAATTAGCAGAAATTCGTGAAAATCCGTAAAAATTCGCAAATTAGAAGCAGGTTGTGTTCCCAATAATTATTCGCAGCTGTCAGATTTTTTTTTTATATAATTAACACTGCACGGGCATTAGGAAGATAGGGAGTGGAGAGATAGGAGGTGTCGATTAACATTGGTTTTGAATGTTTGCAGATCAAAATGGCAAGGGAAAATCTCGCCGGGTAAACTATTCCAAATTCGTGTCGTTCGGCTAAAAACAGAATCCCTATATTTCACGGTACGTCCGAAATTGGGCTCAAGGGTGAACTGATGAGCATGAGTATTACGGGAGAAACTTTTAAGGGGAGGAATGCAACTGGCTACTTCGAGTGAACATTTTTTGTAAAAGAAACGATAAAATAATGAAAGACATGAAACATTGCGTCGGTGTTTGAGAGGGGCAATTGTTTCAGCGGCAGTTCTATTTCCTATCAATCTTAACGCTCGATTTTGTATTCTATCAAGCAGGTGTAGCGATGTTTGCGAAGCACCTGCCCAGAGGTGGGAGTTATACTCGAGTTTAGGGCGTATAAACGCTTTATAGATTGTAGCCAGATCAGATGGGGAAAAATACTTCTTACACCGATACAGAAAACCTAAGCACCTAGCAGCATTCTTAGCGATCTCAAATATATTGTCGTTCCAACGGAGGTCGTCGTTGACACACATACCGAGTACTGAGAGCTTTTCGGTTTCTTCGATATAAGTGCCATTCATGGACAATGGCATTGAGGGTATGTTTAGCTTTAACGACAGAAGACAGCATTGAGTTTTCGAAGCATTAAACTCCACACGATTTCTATTACCCCATTTGACAATGCTGTATAAATCGGAGTTTGATGAGCTTGACATACGGCACCGTTGCAATTGTACGTCCGAAGGCGTGAATTATCGAACGACTATGAAAAGCTTAGGGTAGAGTCGCCAGCAAAACAGTTAAGTGGATTAGAAGTAACAGACAAAAGATCATTTATAAAAATGAGGAATAGTCGGAGACAGAACAGAGCCCTGGGGCATACCAGCATTTATTTTGTGGGAATCAGACTTGAATCCGTCCAATACAACTTGTATTGAACGGTCCAGAAGATAGCTTCTAATCCAACAAACAAGAGTATTATCGATCCCAAAAGCACGCATTTTCGATAAGAGGGCTTCATGCCAAACTCTATTAAAAGCCTTGGAGATATCAAGAGCAATAATCTTTCTTTCACCAAAGCGATGTAAAGATTTGTTCCATTGTTCGGTGAGATATGCCATCAGATCACCGGTGGAACGGTTGCTGCGGAAGCCATACTGACGGTCATGGAGAAGCTTCCGAACTTCGAGATATTCCTTAAGTTGTCGGTTAATCAGTGTTTCCATGACCTTAGAAAGAAGGGATGTCAGTGCTATGGGTCGGAAGAAGGAGGGGGAGGATGGGTCAAAGGAGGACAAATGCTGTTTTCCATCTTCTAGGAAAGATTCCAGAAGAGTAAGAGCGTTGGAAAAGCTTACGCAGTGGCTTTGCCAGTGTGGAGGAACACCTCTTCAGAAGAATCGGAGGTATACCATCCTTGCCAGCGGATTTGTGTATATCGAGATCTTTGAGAACTCTTGCTACTGTACGAGTGTGGAAAAAAATCTGTCTAATGGAAAAATTTACAGTCTCAAGTACAGGAGGGGCAACGTTGCTATGCCGCAGCGTGGAGCTGGCAGAGAAATGGGCGGCGAGCAAGCCTTCTCTGAAGAGTAAACAATTGGTTTGTTATTGTCGATGAGCGTTGGAACCGAAGATGTTGAGGAATTTTTAATATTTTTTACAAATGACCATAAATTTTACTGCCTTTAAGAAACTGCAGAATTTTTTGCCGTAATTTTTGGTCATGCAAAAATTTGGTTCTTTCAATAACGGAGTTGCATGAGTTTCTTGCTTGTTTGTGCTTTTTCCGATTTTCCTCTGTAGGGTTGGCTTTGTAGGATCGGAAACTTTCTTCTTTGAGCCTGATAGCTTCCTTACACTCAGAACTAAACCAAGACTTTTCTTTAGGTTTTATGCTTTTTACTCTGTTAGGAATAAAAGCACGCATCCCTAGAAGAATCACATTTGTGATCATTTCAGCACTGGCATCAATGTCACTATCGAGGAAGCATAGTGACCAGTTAAAGTTTCTGAATAAGATATTCAGGCCGTCCCAGTTGGCTTTCTCGTATTGCCAAACGGTCCTGGTGGGAAGTTTTTCTTTAACTGGATGGGTGGGGGATGAGAAATTAGCTGAAATGATACAATGGTCTGAAGTGCCAAATGGAGAAGTTACACTAATGGTATATTTATCAGGGTGAGAAGTAAGAAACAAGTCAAGAGTATGGGCGGCTTGCCCAGCAACATCCGGTATACGCGTTGGCACATCGATCAGTTGGGTAAGGTGATGTAACCCGGCAAAGACCTCGACATACCTTCCTTCGGGTGTTGTCTGACCAGAATAGCGGAGCCAGTTGGAATTGTGTACATTGAAATCGCCCGCAATAACGATTTCAGTGCGAGGACAAAGGGAAACAATTTTCGAGATAGAATCAGACAGCGCATCAAACTCGTTACAAGTCGAATTGTTGTCGAGATTTAGACTCCTGTAAATAAAACAATAATGAATGACATGCTTGCGGACAGTGAATTTGAGCCACAAGAAGTTAAAGTCCGTGTTGGAACATTGCCCGTATTGGGGAAGGCTCTGGCAAGCAATATCATTCCTTACATAGACCACGAGACCATGATGGGAAAAGAGTAATTGCAACAAGCTATACCCTTGTAGAGCAAATTCTGATAAATCAGTATTTACTCTAACCTGAGTTTCACTTAATGCCAAAACAGCTGGCCTGTATTGAACAGTGTAGACGTACAAATGAAAGAAATTCTTTCTTAGGCCGCGAACATTAGAATATACGACACGAAAATCAGTTACCATTTAAAAATACATACTTACATACAAAACAAAATTCTGACTAAGTCGAACCATGCAGTGAAAATCCAAATTAACTTTTGTAATAAACAAACTGTCTTAGGTGTTATGCCCATAAGATTTTATTGTTTTCTAAACTATCGATATTTCTTACTATCTATACTATCGATAAACTGTTGGATGTTTAAGCATCACTACCCAAACGTCATAAGATTGGTGGAAACTTAAAAATTATTGCGAAACGATTTTTAAAATGTTTTGTTCATTATTTCAAGAGAATTTTGTTGCCTATTTGTGGCATTAGCTCCGCCAATAAAACAATTAGTAGTTTTGTAAGTGATTCCACGCTTCCAATTCAATCAAATTTGTATTAAGACAATTCAGAATAAATACATTTGTTCAGTCTTACGTCTAAATAAAGTAGCCGACTATTAAAAGTATACTTGGCTATTTAAATCTTAAATACAAACTTATATATACTTATACAAGTTAGTAACATCCTTAAGACTAAATTTATAAATTATTTTTCTTTTAGAGTATGCTTGCTACCGGCCTACTAATCAGCATTGCTTCTGCATTGAGCCATAAAAACTATTTTTTTTAAATTTAACTTAAATTAAAACATAAACAAAAGAAAAAACAAATCTTTCGGGAGTGTCGAAATAATTAATAATAATGGATATATTAAATATTTATACATAAATGAAATAAGTACATAAACGTTGCTTTTCTTTATCTTTTTACTGTATTATATACTGATATATATAAACAAAAACAGACAAATAATTTCAACGTCGGTCTAAGTAAGATAATTATTATGTACTTTTAATCAAAAGTGAAGTTCATCTTCTCATATTTCCGGGTAGTGCCTTATTATAAAAATGCGCCAGTAAATCACTATTCTTAAATGTATACGTGAGGTGCTATGGAGGAGGTTAACGGGGGAAAGGTAATAATTGTCATTAACACCCTCATTGCTGTTTGAGTCAAACACGGCTTTTACCAAAGGATTTGAATGTGAACTACATCTTTTAAGTCTTTTTTTTCAAAAGTTCAATCTGATACATCATAAGAGGTGTTACTTTAGTAGCCTCATATAATGTTTTGTTTGAAAACCATTTTTTGCTCTGTTTTCGAAACTTGCCACTACAAAACCTTAAAATTTTTCTTTCAAAGTTCTCCAACTCTTTGGCCACAGTTGGAGAAATCGAAAACCATATACCAAACCCATAAGTTAATATGGGTCTTATAAGAGTTTTGTACATTAAAACTTTTGTGTTTCCAGGCATGTGTTTGGAAGACATCAAAGGCTTCAAATTGGATGTTACCATTTTTGCTTTCATCAGAGATTTTCTAGCATGCTTTTCAAACACGAATCTGTTATGAAAGTTTATACCCAAAATATTTGGCTCCGAATTGAGTGGGACGCTACGTCCAGCGATTTGTAAGGCTAAAGACTTGCTTTCTTTCACAGCTTTGTAATATCCTTTTCCGCTAGAGATTCTAAAACAAGTAAAGTAGCATTTTTCGGGGTTAATTTTTAAACCCCATCTTTTGTAGTATTTTTCTAGGATTGGAATTTTTTCTTGAATAGTACCTAGGGTAATGCTTGGCTTTTTGTCACTTGCGATGATGCTGGTGTCGTCTGCATACAGCAGACTACAAGGCTCTTGAATTAAAAAATTCTTTGAAAGGAAAATCATGAAGGAAAATGTTAAATAATGTTAGACCTAATATTGATTTTTGAGCTATACCTGTTGGTGTGAAACCAACAACGCATGTTCCGTAGAGTGGCTTTTTCTGAACCCAAATTGGTTATTGGGGATAACATTAAAATCGTCGCATATTTTATTGATGTGTTGAACCAAAGCTCTTTCAAAAAGTTGCCAATATTTGAAAGTAAAGAGACCAGGCGAAAAGCTTTTATGTCTTTTGCGTTTTTTGTTTTCGCTAACGGTATAAGTTTGGCGACTTTCCACATTTTGGGAAATGTTTATGCATTGGTTAAAAGTCGATGTCAGAGCTACATCCAGGAGTGTGGACATTTTTTTAAAACCAAATTTGAAATTTGGTCAATACCAGCCGACTTTTTATTGTTGAGACTATTTCTTAAGTTGTCAACATCAATTGAAGATGTAAATGGCGACTCATTTTGATTAATTAATGTGTTTACTGAAGAGAATGTTTTTAATGGTTCAATTTCTGTTTGACGGAATTCAAGGACCTTGGAAGTAACTTTATTTGTAAGGATCCTATCATAAGTTGGTGTATTCTCAGAATATAATTCCGAATAGAAATTTGTGAATGCTTCAAGTTTTTGGTCTGTATTTTCTAAATTGTTACCATTGTTACTGAGGACATCCTTGCGAATATCCGTGCCGAAAAACTTTTTACCCGGTTTGATTCTTTCCAATTTCTGTTTAAAACTATCATTCATTTCTAATTTTACCCTATCTTATTATTTTATTTACACATTCTAGAATTCAATTGCTGGTATTCTGAGTTCACCCTGTTAAGATAACGATGGAAAAGTCTCTTTAATTGCCATAACCATATATTTCGCAATTTGAGTAGTTGTTTCGTATAATCAGATATGTTATGGTACCTTAGGGTTTTTGTGTGGCATATTTTGCAGTGATTTTCAATAAATGAATTCATTTTATTATTTATCTTACCACGCTTCCAGCAACAATTCTTCTCAACTACTTCTTGCAAACTGGTGGCTTCAGAGGACTTTTTAATCTTTAAACTCACATTAATGCTCGTAACAATTGCCTGAATTAAATCAGGTAGGTACGTGGACTTCGTCAACAATATTCATAGATTATTTTTTTTTTTAACTTTTAAAAATAGTTCTGCAATCTTTACCAAAGGTGTTTCGTAAATTTGATTTATTTATTGTCTTTCCAATTGTTACCTAAACTGGCGTCTGGCGTCTTGAGCAGAAATTCGCAGGGTGGAAATATATTTTCTCTCTTCTGCGAATTTCTACGAATTTTTGGTGTACGGGAACAGGAATTAGCAGAAATTCGTGAAAATTCGTAAAAATTCGCAAATTAGAAGCAGGTTGTGTTCCCAATAATTATTCGCAGCTGTCAGATTTTTTTTTTATATAATTAACACTGCACGGGCATTAGGAAGATAGGGAGTGGAGAGATAATAGGTGTCGATTAACATTGGTTTTGAATGTTTGCAGATCAAAATGGCAAGGGAAAATCTCGCCGGGTAAACTATTCCAAATTCGTGTCGTTCGGCTAAAAAAAGAATCCCTATAATTCACGGTACGTCCGAAATTGGGCTCAAGGGTGAACTGATGAGCATGAGTATTACGGGAGAAACTTTTAAGGGGAGGAATGCAACTGGCTACTTCGAGTGAACATTTTTTGTAAAAGAAACGATAAAATAATGAAAGACATGAAACATTGCGTCGGTGTTTGAGAGGGGCAATTGTTTCAGCGGCAGTTCTATTTCCTATCAATCTTAACGCTCGATTTTGTATTCTATCAAGCAGGTGTAGCGATGTTTGCGAAGCACCTGCCCAGAGGTGGGAGTTATACTCGAGTTTAGGGCGTATAAACGCTTTATAGATTGTAGCCAGATCAGATGGGGAAAAATACTTCTTACACCGATACAGAAAACCTAAGCACCTAGCAGCATTCTTAGCGATCTCAAATATATTGTCGTTCCAACGGAGGTCGTCGTTGACACACATACCGAGTACTGAGAGCGAGTTATGTTTAGCTTTAACGACAGAAGACAGCATTGAGTTTTCGAAGCATTAAACTCCACACGATTTCTATTACCCCATTTGACAATGCTGTATAAATCGGAGTTTAATGAGCTTGTCGGAGACAGAACAGAGCCCTGGGGCATACCAGCATTTATTTTGTGGGAATCAGACTTGAATCCGTCCAATACAACTTGTATTGAACGGTCCAGAAGATAGCTTCTAATCCAACAAACAAGAGTATTATCGATCCCAAAAGCACGCATTTTCGATAAGAGGGCTTCATGCCAAACTCTATTAAAAGCCTTGGAGATATCAAGAGCAATAATCTTTCTTTCACCAAAGCGATGTAAAGATTTGTTCCATTGTTCGGTGAGATATGCCATCAGATCACCGGTGGAACGGTTGCTGCGGAAGCCATACTGACGGTCATGGAGAAGCTTCCGAACTTCGAGATATTCCTTAAGTTGTCGGTTAATCAGTGTTTCCATGACCTTAGAAAGAAGGGATGTCAGTGCTATGGGTCGGAAGAAGGAGGGGGAGGATGGGTCAAAGGAGGACAAATGCTGTTTTCCATCTTCTAGGAAAGATTCCAGAAGAGTAAGAGCGTTGGAAAAGCTTACGCAGTGGCTTTGCCAGTGTGGAGGAACACCTCTTCAGAAGAATCGGAGGTATACCATCCTTGCCAGCGGATTTGTGTATATCGAGATCTTTGAGAACTCTTGCTACTGTACGAGTGTGGAAAAAAATCTGTCTAATGGAAAAATTTACAGTCTCAAGTACAGGAGGGGCAACGTTGCTATGCCGCAGCGTGGAGCTGGCAGAGAAATGGGCGGCGAGCAAGCCTTCTCTGAAGAGTAAACAATTGGTTTGTTATTGTCGATGAGCGTTGGAACCGAAGATGTTGAGGAATTTTTAATATTTTTTACAAATGACCATAAATTTTACTGCCTTTAAGAAACTGCAGAATTTTTTGCCGTAATTTTTGGTCATGCAAAAATTTGGTTCTTTCAATAACGGAGTTGCATGAGTTTCTTGCTTGTTTGTGCTTTTTCCGATTTTCCTCTGTAGGGTTGGCTTTGTAGGATCGGAAACTTTCTTCTTTGAGCCTGATAGCTTCCTTACACTCAGAACTAAACCAAGACTTTTCTTTAGGTTTTATGCTTTTTACTCTGTTAGGAATAAAAGCACGCATCCCTAGAAGAATCACATTTGTGATCATTTCAGCACTGGCATCAATGTCACTATCGAGGAAGCATAGTGACCAGTTAAAGTTTCTGAAAAAGATATTCAGGCCGTCCCAGTTGGCTTTCTCGTATTGCCAAACGGTCCTGGTGGGAAGTTTTTCTTTAACTGGATGGGTGGGGGATGAGAAATTAGCTGAAATGATACAATGGTCTGAAGTGCCAAATGGAGAAGTTACACTAATGGTATATTTATCAGGGTGAGAAGTAAGAAACAAGTCAAGAGTATGGGCGGCTTGCCCAGCAACATCCGGTATACGCGTTGGCACATCGATCAGTTGGGTAAGGTGATGTAACCCGGCAAAGACCTCGACATACCTTCCTTCGGGTGTTGTCTGACCAGAATAGCGGAGCCAGTTGGAATTGTGTACATTGAAATCGCCCGCAATAACGATTTCAGTGCGAGGACAAAGGGAAACAATTTTCGAGATGGAATCAGACAGCGCATCAAACTCGTTACAAGTCGAATTGTTGTCGAGATTTAGACTCCTGTAAATAAAACAATAATGAATGACATGCTTGCGGACAGTGAATTTGAGCCACAAGAAGTTAAAGTCCGTGTTGGAACATTGCCCGTATTGGGGAAGGCTCTGGCAAGCAATATCATTCCTAACATAGACCACGAGACCATGATGGGAAAAGAGTAATTGCAACAAGCTATACCCTTGTAGAGCAAATTCTGATAAATCAGTATTTACTCTAACCTGAGTTTCACTTAATGCCAAAACAGCTGGCCTGTATTGAACAGTGTAGACGTACAAATGAAAGAAATTCTTTCTTAGGCCGCGAACATTAGAATATACGACACGAAAATCAGTTACCATTTAAAAATACATACTTACATACAAAACAAAATTCTGACTAAGTCGAACCATGCAGTGAAAATCCAAATTAACTTTTGTAATAAACAAACTGTCTTAGGTGTTATGCCCATAAGATTTTATTGTTTTCTAAACTATCGATATTTCTTACTATCTATACTATCGATAAACTGTTGGATGTTTAAGCATCACTACCCAAACGTCATAAGATTGGTGGAAACTTAAAAATTATTGCGAAACGATTTTTAAAATGTTTTGTTCATTATTTCAAGAGAATTTTGTTGCCTATTTGTGGCATTAGCTCCGCCAATAAAACAATTAGTAGTTTTGTAAGTGATTCCACGCTTCCAATTCAATCAAATTTGTATTAAGACAATTCAGAATAAATACATTTGTTCAGTCTTACGTCTAAATAAAGTAGCCGACTATTAAAAGTATACTTGGCTATTTAAATCTTAAATACAAACTTATATATACTTATACAAGTTAGTAACATCCTTAAGACTAAATTTATAAATTATTTTTCTTTTAGAGTATGCTTGCTACCGGCCTACTAATCAGCATTGCTTCTGCATTGAGCCATAAAAACTATTTTTTTTAAATTTAACTTAAATTAAAACATAAACAAAAGAAAAAACAAATCTTTCGGGAGTGTCGAAATAATTAATAATAATGGATATATTAAATATTTATACATAAATGAAATAAGTACATAAACGTTGCTTTTCTTTATCTTTTTACTGTATTATATACTGATATATATAAACAAAAACAGACAAATAATTTCAACGTCGGTCTAAGTAAGATAATTATTATGTACTTTTAATCAAAAGTGAAGTTCATCTTCTTATATTTCCGGGTAGTGCCTTATTATAAAAATGCGCCAGTAAATCACTATTCTTAAATGTATACGTGAGGTGCTATGGAGGAGGTTAACGGGGGAAAGGTAATAATTGTCATTAACACCCTCATTGCTGTTTGAGTCAAACACGGCTTTTACCAAAGGATTTGAATGTGAACTACATCTTTTAAGTCTTTTTTTTCAAAAGTTCAATCTGATACATCATAAGAGGTGTTACTTTAGTAGCCTCATATAATGTTTTGTTTGAAAACCATTTTTTGCTCTGTTTTCGAAACTTGCCACTACAAAACCTTAAAATTTTTCTTTCAAAGTTCTCCAACTCTTTGGCCACAGTTGGAGAAATCGAAAACCATATACCAAACCCATAAGTTAATATGGGTCTTATAAGAGTTTTGTACATTAAAACTTTTGTGTTTCCAGGCATGTGTTTGGAAGACATCAAAGGCTTCAAATTGGATGTTACCATTTTTGCTTTCATCAGAGATTTTCTAGCATGCTTTTCAAACACGAATCTGTTATGAAAGTTTATACCCAAAATATTTGGCTCCGAATTGAGTGGGACGCTACGTCCAGCGATTTGTAAGGCTAAAGACTTGCTTTCTTTCACAGCTTTGTAATATCCTTTTCCGCTAGAGATTCTAAAACAAGTAAAGTAGCATTTTTCGGGGTTAATTTTTAAACCCCATCTTTTGTAATATTTTTCTAGGATTGGAATTTTTTCTTGAATAGTACCTAGGGTAATGCTTGGCTTTTTGTCACTTGCGATGATGCTGGTGTCGTCTGCATACAGCAGACTACAAGGCTCTTGAATTAAAAAATTCTTTGAAAGGAAAATCATGAAGGAAAATGTTAAATAATGTTAGACCTAATATTGATTTTTGAGCTATACCTGTTGGTGTGAAACCAACAACGCATGTTCCGTAGAGTGGCTTTTTCTGAACCCAAATTGGTTATTGGGGATAACATTAAAATCGTCGCATATTTTATTGATGTGTTGAACCAAAGCTCTTTCAAAAAGTTGCCAATATTTGAAAGTAAAGAGACCAGGCGAAAAGCTTTTATGTCTTTTGCGTTTTTTGTTTTCGCTAACGGTATAAGTTTGGCGACTTTCCACATTTTGGGAAATGTTTATGCATTGGTTAAAAGTCGATGTCAGAGCTACATCCAGGAGTGTGGACATTTTTTTAAAACCAAATTTGAAATTTGGTCAATACCAGCCGACTTTTTATTGTTGAGACTATTTCTTAAGTTGTCAACATCAATTGAAGATGTAAATGGCGACTCATTTTGATTAATTAATGTGTTTACTGAAGAGAATGTTTTTAATGGTTCAATTTCTGTTTGACGGAATTCAAGGACCTTGGAAGTAACTTTATTTGTAAGGATCCTATCATAAGTTGGTGTATTCTCAGAATATAATTCCGAATAGAAATTTGTGAATGCTTCAAGTTTTTGGTCTGTATTTTCTAAATTGTTACCATTGTTACTGAGGACATCCTTGCGAATATCCGTGCCGAAAAACTTTTTACCCGGTTTGATTCTTTCCAATTTCTGTTTAAAACTATCATTCATTTCTAATTTTACCCTATCTTATTATTTTATTTACACATTCTAGAATTCAATTGCTGGTATTCTGAGTTCACCCTGTTAAGATAACGATGGAAAAGTCTCTTTAATTGCCATAACCATATATTTCGCAATTTGAGTAGTTGTTTCGTATAATCAGATATGTTATGGTACCTTAGGGTTTTTGTGTGGCATATTTTGCAGTGATTTTCAATAAATGAATTCATTTTATTATTTATCTTACCACGCTTCCAGCAACAATTCTTCTCAACTACTTCTTGCAAACTGGTGGCTTCAGAGGACTTTTTAATCTTTAAACTCACATTAATGCTCGTAACAATTGCCTGAATTAAATCAGGTAGGTACGTGGACTTCGTCAACAATATTCATAGATTATTTTTTTTTTTAACTTTTAAAAATAGTTCTGCAATCTTTACCAAAGGTGTTTCGTAAATTTGATTTATTTATTGTCTTTCCAATTGTTACCTAAACTGGCGTCTGGCGTCTTGAGCAGAAATTCGCAGGGTGGAAATATATTTTCTCTCTTCTGCGAATTTCTACGAATTTTTGGTGTACGGGAACAGGAATTAGCAGAAATTCGTGAAAATTCGTAAAAATTCGCAAATTAGAAGCAGGTTGTGTTCCCAATAATTATTCGCAGCTGTCAGATTTTTTTTTTATATAATTAACACTGCACGGGCATTAGGAAGATAGGGAGTGGAGAGATAATAGGTGTCGATTAACATTGGTTTTGAATGTTTGCAGATCAAAATGGCAAGGGAAAATCTCGCCGGGTAAACTATTCCAAATTCGTGTCGTTCGGCTAAAAAAAGAATCCCTATAATTCACGGTACGTCCGAAATTGGGCTCAAGGGTGAACTGATGAGCATGAGTATTACGGGAGAAACTTTTAAGGGGAGGAATGCAACTGGCTACTTCGAGTGAACATTTTTTGTAAAAGAAACGATAAAATAATGAAAGACATGAAACATTGCGTCGGTGTTTGAGAGGGGCAATTGTTTCAGCGGCAGTTCTATTTCCTATCAATCTTAACGCTCGATTTTGTATTCTATCAAGCAGGTGTAGCGATGTTTGCGAAGCACCTGCCCAGAGGTGGGAGTTATACTCGAGTTTAGGGCGTATAAACGCTTTATAGATTGTAGCCAGATCAGATGGGGAAAAATACTTCTTACACCGATACAGAAAACCTAAGCACCTAGCAGCATTCTTAGCGATCTCAAATATATTGTCGTTCCAACGGAGGTCGTCGTTGACACACATACCGAGTACTGAGAGCTTTTCGGTTTCTTCGATATAAGTGCCATTCATGGACAATGGCATTGAGGGTATGTTTAGCTTTAACGACAGAAGACAGCATTGAGTTTTCGAAGCATTAAACTCCACACGATTTCTATTACCCCATTTGACAATGCTGTATAAATCGGAGTTTAATGAGCTTGTCGGAGACAGAACAGAGCCCTGGGGCATACCAGCATTTATTTTGTGGGAATCAGACTTGAATCCGTCCAATACAACTTGTATTGAACGGTCCAGAAGATAGCTTCTAATCCAACAAACAAGAGTATTATCGATCCCAAAAGCACGCATTTTCGATAAGAGGGCTTCATGCCAAACTCTATTAAAAGCCTTGGAGATATCAAGAGCAATAATCTTTCTTTCACCAAAGCGATGTAAAGATTTGTTCCATTGTTCGGTGAGATATGCCATCAGATCACCGGTGGAACGGTTGCTGCGGAAGCCATACTGACGGTCATGGAGAAGCTTCCGAACTTCGAGATATTCCTTAAGTTGTCGGTTAATCAGTGTTTCCATGACCTTAGAAAGAAGGGATGTCAGTGCTATGGGTCGGAAGAAGGAGGGGGAGGATGGGTCAAAGGAGGACAAATGCTGTTTTCCATCTTCTAGGAAAGATTCCAGAAGAGTAAGAGCGTTGGAAAAGCTTACGCAGTGGCTTTGCCAGTGTGGAGGAACACCTCTTCAGAAGAATCGGAGGTATACCATCCTTGCCAGCGGATTTGTGTATATCGAGATCTTTGAGAACTCTTGCTACTGTACGAGTGTGGAAAAAAATCTGTCTAATGGAAAAATTTACAGTCTCAAGTACAGGAGGGGCAACGTTGCTATGCCGCAGCGTGGAGCTGGCAGAGAAATGGGCGGCGAGCAAGCCTTCTCTGAAGAGTAAACAATTGGTTTGTTATTGTCGATGAGCGTTGGAACCGAAGATGTTGAGGAATTTTTAATATTTTTTACAAATGACCATAAATTTTACTGCCTTTAAGAAACTGCAGAATTTTTTGCCGTAATTTTTGGTCATGCAAAAATTTGGTTCTTTCAATAACGGAGTTGCATGAGTTTCTTGCTTGTTTGTGCTTTTTCCGATTTTCCTCTGTAGGGTTGGCTTTGTAGGATCGGAAACTTTCTTCTTTGAGCCTGATAGCTTCCTTACACTCAGAACTAAACCAAGACTTTTCTTTAGGTTTTATGCTTTTTACTCTGTTAGGAATAAAAGCACGCATCCCTAGAAGAATCACATTTGTGATCATTTCAGCACTGGCATCAATGTCACTATCGAGGAAGCATAGTGACCAGTTAAAGTTTCTGAAAAAGATATTCAGGCCGTCCCAGTTGGCTTTCTCGTATTGCCAAACGGTCCTGGTGGGAAGTTTTTCTTTAACTGGATGGGTGGGGGATGAGAAATTAGCTGAAATGATACAATGGTCTGAAGTGCCAAATGGAGAAGTTACACTAATGGTATATTTATCAGGGTGAGAAGTAAGAAACAAGTCAAGAGTATGGGCGGCTTGCCCAGCAACATCCGGTATACGCGTTGGCACATCGATCAGTTGGGTAAGGTGATGTAACCCGGCAAAGACCTCGACATACCTTCCTTCGGGTGTTGTCTGACCAGAATAGCGGAGCCAGTTGGAATTGTGTACATTGAAATCGCCCGCAATAACGATTTCAGTGCGAGGACAAAGGGAAACAATTTTCGAGATGGAATCAGACAGCGCATCAAACTCGTTACAAGTCGAATTGTTGTCGAGATTTAGACTCCTGTAAATAAAACAATAATGAATGACATGCTTGCGGACAGTGAATTTGAGCCACAAGAAGTTAAAGTCCGTGTTGGAACATTGCCCGTATTGGGGAAGGCTCTGGCAAGCAATATCATTCCTAACATAGACCACGAGACCATGATGGGAAAAGAGTAATTGCAACAAGCTATACCCTTGTAGAGCAAATTCTGATAAATCAGTATTTACTCTAACCTGAGTTTCACTTAATGCCAAAACAGCTGGCCTGTATTGAACAGTGTAGACGTACAAATGAAAGAAATTCTTTCTTAGGCCGCGAACATTAGAATATACGACACGAAAATCAGTTACCATTTAAAAATACATACTTACATACAAAACAAAATTCTGACTAAGTCGAACCATGCAGTGAAAATCCAAATTAACTTTTGTAATAAACAAACTGTCTTAGGTGTTATGCCCATAAGATTTTATTGTTTTCTAAACTATCGATATTTCTTACTATCTATACTATCGATAAACTGTTGGATGTTTAAGCATCACTACCCAAACGTCATAAGATTGGTGGAAACTTAAAAATTATTGCGAAACGATTTTTAAAATGTTTTGTTCATTATTTCAAGAGAATTTTGTTGCCTATTTGTGGCATTAGCTCCGCCAATAAAACAATTAGTAGTTTTGTAAGTGATTCCACGCTTCCAATTCAATCAAATTTGTATTAAGACAATTCAGAATAAATACATTTGTTCAGTCTTACGTCTAAATAAAGTAGCCGACTATTAAAAGTATACTTGGCTATTTAAATCTTAAATACAAACTTATATATACTTATACAAGTTAGTAACATCCTTAAGACTAAATTTATAAATTATTTTTCTTTTAGAGTATGCTTGCTACCGGCCTACTAATCAGCATTGCTTCTGCATTGAGCCATAAAAACTATTTTTTTTAAATTTAACTTAAATTAAAACATAAACAAAAGAAAAAACAAATCTTTCGGGAGTGTCGAAATAATTAATAATAATGGATATATTAAATATTTATACATAAATGAAATAAGTACATAAACGTTGCTTTTCTTTATCTTTTTACTGTATTATATACTGATATATATAAACAAAAACAGACAAATAATTTCAACGTCGGTCTAAGTAAGATAATTATTATGTACTTTTAATCAAAAGTGAAGTTCATCTTCTCATATTTCCGGGTAGTGCCTTATTATAAAAATGCGCCAGTAAATCACTATTCTTAAATGTATACGTGAGGTGCTATGGAGGAGGTTAACGGGGGAAAGGTAATAATTGTCATTAACACCCTCATTGCTGTTTGAGTCAAACACGGCTTTTACCAAAGGATTTGAATGTGAACTACATCTTTTAAGTCTTTTTTTTCAAAAGTTCAATCTGATACATCATAAGAGGTGTTACTTTAGTAGCCTCATATAATGTTTTGTTTGAAAACCATTTTTTGCTCTGTTTTCGAAACTTGCCACTACAAAACCTTAAAATTTTTCTTTCAAAGTTCTCCAACTCTTTGGCCACAGTTGGAGAAATCGAAAACCATATACCAAACCCATAAGTTAATATGGGTCTTATAAGAGTTTTGTACATTAAAACTTTTGTGTTTCCAGGCATGTGTTTGGAAGACATCAAAGGCTTCAAATTGGATGTTACCATTTTTGCTTTCATCAGAGATTTTCTAGCATGCTTTTCAAACACGAATCTGTTATGAAAGTTTATACCCAAAATATTTGGCTCCGAATTGAGTGGGACGCTACGTCCAGCGATTTGTAAGGCTAAAGACTTGCTTTCTTTCACAGCTTTGTAATATCCTTTTCCGCTAGAGATTCTAAAACAAGTAAAGTAGCATTTTTCGGGGTTAATTTTTAAACCCCATCTTTTGTAGTATTTTTCTAGGATTGGAATTTTTTCTTGAATAGTACCTAGGGTAATGCTTGGCTTTTTGTCACTTGCGATGATGCTGGAGTCGTCTGCATACAGCAGACTACAAGGCTCTTGAATTAAAAAATTCTTTGAAAGGAAAATCATGAAGGAAAATGTTAAATAATGTTAGACCTAATATTGATTTTTGAGCTATACCTGTTGGTGTGAAACCAACAACGCATGTTCCGTAGAGTGGCTTTTTCTGAACCCAAATTGGTTATTGGGGATAACATTAAAATCGTCGCATATTTTATTGATGTGTTGAACCAAAGCTCTTTCAAAAAGTTGCCAATATTTGAAAGTAAAGAGACCAGGCGAAAAGCTTTTATGTCTTTTGCGTTTTTTGTTTTCGCTAACGGTATAAGTTTGGCGACTTTCCACATTTTGGGAAATGTTTATGCATTGGTTAAAAGTCGATGTCAGAGCTACATCCAGGAGTGTGGACATTTTTTTAAAACCAAATTTGAAATTTGGTCAATACCAGCCGACTTTTTATTGTTGAGACTATTTCTTAAGTTGTCAACATCAATTGAAGATGTAAATGGCGACTCATTTTGATTAATTAATGTGTTTACTGAAGAGAATGTTTTTAATGGTTCAATTTCTGTTTGACGGAATTCAAGGACCTTGGAAGTAACTTCATTTGTAAGGATCCTATCATAAGTTGGTGTATTCTCAGAATATAATTCCGAATAGAAATTTGTGAATGCTTCAAGTTTTTGGTCTGTATTTTCTAAATTGTTACCATTGTTACTGAGGACATCCTTGCGAATATCCGTGCCGAAAAACTTTTTACCCGGTTTGATTCTTTCCAATTTCTGTTTAAAACTATCATTCATTTCTAATTTTACCCTATCTTATTATTTTATTTACACATTCTAGAATTCAATTGCTGGTATTCTGAGTTCACCCTGTTAAGATAACGATGGAAAAGTCTCTTTAATTGCCATAACCATATATTTCGCAATTTGAGTAGTTGTTTCGTATAATCAGATATGTTATGGTACCTTAGGGTTTTTGTGTGGCATATTTTGCAGTGATTTTCAATAAATGAATTCATTTTATTATTTATCTTACCACGCTTCCAGCAACAATTCTTCTCAACTACTTCTTGCAAACTGGTGGCTTCAGAGGACTTTTTAATCTTTAAACTCACATTAATGCTCGTAACAATTGCCTGAATTAAATCAGGTAGGTACGTGGACTTCGTCAACAATATTCATAGATTATTTTTTTTTTTAACTTTTAAAAATAGTTCTGCAATCTTTACCAAAGGTGTTTCGTAAATTTGATTTATTTATTGTCTTTCCAATTGTTACCTAAACTGGCGTCTGGCGTCTTGAGCAGAAATTCGCAGGGTGGAAATATATTTTCTCTCTTCTGCGAATTTCTACGAATTTTTGGTGTACGGGAACAGGAATTAGCAGAAATTCGTGAAAATTCGTAAAAATTCGCAAATTAGAAGCAGGTTGTGTTCCCAATAATTATTCGCAGCTGTCAGATTTTTTTTTTATATAATTAACACTGCACGGGCATTAGGAAGATAGGGAGTGGAGAGATAGGAGGTGTCGATTAACATTGGTTTTGAATGTTTGCAGATCAAAATGGCAAGGGAAAATCTCGCCGGGTAAACTATTCCAAATTCGTGTCGTTCGGCTAAAAAAAGAATCCCTATATTTCACGGTACGTCCGAAATTGGGCTCAAGGGTGAACTGATGAGCATGAGTATTACGGGAGAAACTTTTAAGGGGAGGAATGCAACTGGCTACTTCGAGTGAACATTTTTTTGTAAAAGAAACGATAAAATAATGAAAGACATGAAACATTGCGCCGGTGTTTGAGAGGGGCAATTGTTTCAGCGGCAGTTCTATTTCCTATCAATCTTAACGCTCGATTTTGTATTCTATCAAGCAGGTGTAGCGATGTTTGCGAAGCACCTGCCCAGAGGTGGGAGTTATACTCGAGTTTAGGGCGTATAAACGCTTTATAGATTGTAGCCAGATCAGATGGGGAAAAATACTTCTTACACCGATACAGAAAACCTAAGCACCTAGCAGCATTCTTAGCGATCTCAAATATATTGTCGTTCCAACGGAGGTCGTCGTTGACACACATACCGAGTACTGAGAGCTTTTCGGTTTCTTCGATATAAGTGCCATTCATGGACAATGGCATTGAGGGTATGTTTAGCTTTAACGACAGAAGACAGCATTGAGTTTTCGAAGCATTAAACTCCACACGATTTCTATTACCCCATTTGACAATGCTGTATAAATCGGAGTTTAATGAGCTTGACATACGGCACCGTTGCAATTGTACGTCCGAAGGCGTGAATTATCGAACGACTATGAAAAGCTTAGGGTAGAGTCGCCAGCAAAACAGTTAAGTGGATTAGAAGTAACAGACAAAAGATCATTTATAAAAATGAGGAATAGTCGGAGACAGAACAGAGCCCTGGGGCATACCAGCATTTATTTTGTGGGAATCAGACTTGAATCCGTCCAATACAACTTGTATTGAACGGTCCAGAAGATAGCTTCTAATCCAACAAACAAGAGTATTATCGATCCCAAAAGCACGCATTTTCGATAAGAGGGCTTCATGCCAAACTCTATTAAAAGCCTTGGAGATATCAAGAGCAATAATCTTTCTTTCACCAAAGCGATGTAAAGATTTGTTCCATTGTTCGGTGAGATATGCCATCAGATCACCGGTGGAACGGTTGCTGCGGAAGCCATACTGACGGTCATGGAGAAGCTTCCGAACTTCGAGATATTCCTTAAGTTGTCGGTTAATCAGTGTTTCCATGACCTTAGAAAGAAGGGATGTCAGTGCTATGGGTCGGAAGAAGGAGGGGGAGGATGGGTCAAAGGAGGACAAATGCTGTTTTCCATCTTCTAGGAAAGATTCCAGAAGAGTAAGAGCGTTGGAAAAGCTTACGCAGTGGCTTTGCCAGTGTGGAGGAACACCTCTTCAGAAGAATCGGAGGTATACCATCCTTGCCAGCGGATTTGTGTATATCGAGATCTTTGAGAACTCTTGCTACTGTACGAGTGTGGAAAAAAATCTGTCTAATGGAAAAATTTACAGTCTCAAGTACAGGAGGGGCAACGTTGCTATGCCGCAGCGTGGAGCTGGCAGAGAAATGGGCGGCGAGCAAGCCTTCTCTGAAGAGTAAACAATTGGTTTGTTATTGTCGATGAGCGTTGGAACCGAAGATGTTGAGGAATTTTTAATATTTTTTACAAATGACCATAAATTTTACTGCCTTTAAGAAACTGCAGAATTTTTTGCCGTAATTTTTGGTCATGCAAAAATTTGGTTCTTTCAATAACGGAGTTGCATGAGTTTCTTGCTTGTTTGTGCTTTTTCCGATTTTCCTCTGTAGGGTTGGCTTTGTAGGATCGGAAACTTTCTTCTTTGAGCCTGATAGCTTCCTTACACTCAGAACTAAACCAAGACTTTTCTTTAGGTTTTATGCTTTTTACTCTGTTAGGAATAAAAGCACGCATCCCTAGAAGAATCACATTTGTGATCATTTCAGCACTGGCATCAATGTCACTATCGAGGAAGCATAGTGACCAGTTAAAGTTTCTGAAAAAGATATTCAGGCCGTCCCAGTTGGCTTTCTCGTATTGCCAAACGGTCCTGGTGGGAAGTTTTTCTTTAACTGGATGGGTGGGGGATGAGAAATTAGCTGAAATGATACAATGGTCTGAAGTGCCAAATGGAGAAGTTACACTAATGGTATATTTATCAGGGTGAGAAGTAAGAAACAAGTCAAGAGTATGGGCGGCTTGCCCAGCAACATCCGGTATACGCGTTGGCACATCGATCAGTTGGGTAAGGTGATGTAACCCGGCAAAGACCTCGACATACCTTCCTTCGGGTGTTGTCTGACCAGAATAGCGGAGCCAGTTGGAATTGTGTACATTGAAATCGCCCGCAATAACGATTTCAGTGCGAGGACAAAGGGAAACAATTTTCGAGATGGAATCAGACAGCGCATCAAACTCGTTACAAGTCGAATTGTTGTCGAGATTTAGACTCCTGTAAATAAAACAATAATGAATGACATGCTTGCGGACAGTGAATTTGAGCCACAAGAAGTTAAAGTCCGTGTTGGAACATTGCCCGTATTGGGGAAGGCTCTGGCAAGCAATATCATTCCTAACATAGACCACGAGACCATGATGGGAAAAGAGTAATTGCAACAAGCTATACCCTTGTAGAGCAAATTCTGATAAATCAGTATTTACTCTAACCTGAGTTTCACTTAATGCCAAAACAGCTGGCCTGTATTGAACAGTGTAGACGTACAAATGAAAGAAATTCTTTCTTAGGCCGCGAACATTAGAATATACGACACGAAAATCAGTTACCATTTAAAAATACATACTTACATACAAAACAAAATTCTGACTAAGTCGAACCATGCAGTGAAAATCCAAATTAACTTTTGTAATAAACAAACTGTCTTAGGTGTTATGCCCATAAGATTTTATTGTTTTCTAAACTATCGATATTTCTTACTATCTATACTATCGATAAACTGTTGGATGTTTAAGCATCACTACCCAAACGTCATAAGATTGGTGGAAACTTAAAAATTATTGCGAAACGATTTTTAAAATGTTTTGTTCATTATTTCAAGAGAATTTTGTTGCCTATTTGTGGCATTAGCTCCGCCAATAAAACAATTAGTAGTTTTGTAAGTGATTCCACGCTTCCAATTCAATCAAATTTGTATTAAGACAATTCAGAATAAATACATTTGTTCAGTCTTACGTCTAAATAAAGTAGCCGACTATTAAAAGTATACTTGGCTATTTAAATCTTAAATACAAACTTATATATACTTATACAAGTTAGTAACATCCTTAAGACTAAATTTATAAATTATTTTTCTTTTAGAGTATGCTTGCTACCGGCCTACTAATCAGCATTGCTTCTGCATTGAGCCATAAAAACTATTTTTTTTAAATTTAACTTAAATTAAAACATAAACAAAAGAAAAAACAAATCTTTCGGGAGTGTCGAAATAATTAATAATAATGGATATATTAAATATTTATACATAAATGAAATAAGTACATAAACGTTGCTTTTCTTTATCTTTTTACTGTATTATATACTGATATATATAAACAAAAACAGACAAATAATTTCAACGTCGGTCTAAGTAAGATAATTATTATGTACTTTTAATCAAAAGTGAAGTTCATCTTCTCATATTTCCGGGTAGTGCCTTATTATAAAAATGCGCCAGTAAATCACTATTCTTAAATGTATACGTGAGGTGCTATGGAGGAGGTTAACGGGGGAAAGGTAATAATTGTCATTAACACCCTCATTGCTGTTTGAGTCAAACACGGCTTTTACCAAAGGATTTGAATGTGAACTACATCTTTTAAGTCTTTTTTTTCAAAAGTTCAATCTGATACATCATAAGAGGTGTTACTTTAGTAGCCTCATATAATGTTTTGTTTGAAAACCATTTTTTGCTCTGTTTTCGAAACTTGCCACTACAAAACCTTAAAATTTTTCTTTCAAAGTTCTCCAACTCTTTGGCCACAGTTGGAGAAATCGAAAACCATATACCAAACCCATAAGTTAATATGGGTCTTATAAGAGTTTTGTACATTAAAACTTTTGTGTTTCCAGGCATGTGTTTGGAAGACATCAAAGGCTTCAAATTGGATGTTACCATTTTTGCTTTCATCAGAGATTTTCTAGCATGCTTTTCAAACACGAATCTGTTATGAAAGTTTATACCCAAAATATTTGGCTCCGAATTGAGTGGGACGCTACGTCCAGCGATTTGTAAGGCTAAAGACTTGCTTTCTTTCACAGCTTTGTAATATCCTTTTCCGCTAGAGATTCTAAAACAAGTAAAGTAGCATTTTTCGGGGTTAATTTTTAAACCCCATCTTTTGTAGTATTTTTCTAGGATTGGAATTTTTTCTTGAATAGTACCTAGGGTAATGCTTGGCTTTTTGTCACTTGCGATGATGCTGGTGTCGTCTGCATACAGCAGACTACAAGGCTCTTGAATTAAAAAATTCTTTGAAAGGAAAATCATGAAGGAAAATGTTAAATAATGTTAGACCTAATATTGATTTTTGAGCTATACCTGTTGGTGTGAAACCAACAACGCATGTTCCGTAGAGTGGCTTTTTCTGAACCCAAATTGGTTATTGGGGATAACATTAAAATCGTCGCATATTTTATTGATGTGTTGAACCAAAGCTCTTTCAAAAAGTTGCCAATATTTGAAAGTAAAGAGACCAGGCGAAAAGCTTTTATGTCTTTTGCGTTTTTTGTTTTCGCTAACGGTATAAGTTTGGCGACTTTCCACATTTTGGGAAATGTTTATGCATTGGTTAAAAGTCGATGTCAGAGCTACATCCAGGAGTGTGGACATTTTTTTAAAACCAAATTTGAAATTTGGTCAATACCAGCCGACTTTTTATTGTTGAGACTATTTCTTAAGTTGTCAACATCAATTGAAGATGTAAATGGCGACTCATTTTGATTAATTAATGTGTTTACTGAAGAGAATGTTTTTAATGGTTCAATTTCTGTTTGACGGAATTCAAGGACCTTGGAAGTAACTTCATTTGTAAGGATCCTATCATAAGTTGGTGTATTCTCAGAATATAATTCCGAATAGAAATTTGTGAATGCTTCAAGTTTTTGGTCTGTATTTTCTAAATTGTTACCATTGTTACTGAGGACATCCTTGCGAATATCCGTGCCGAAAAACTTTTTACCCGGTTTGATTCTTTCCAATTTCTGTTTAAAACTATCATTCATTTCTAATTTTACCCTATCTTATTATTTTATTTACACATTCTAGAATTCAATTGCTGGTATTCTGAGTTCACCCTGTTAAGATAACGATGGAAAAGTCTCTTTAATTGCCATAACCATATATTTCGCAATTTGAGTAGTTGTTTCGTATAATCAGATATGTTATGGTACCTTAGGGTTTTTGTGTGGCATATTTTGCAGTGATTTTCAATAAATGAATTCATTTTATTATTTATCTTACCACGCTTCCAGCAACAATTCTTCTCAACTACTTCTTGCAAACTGGTGGCTTCAGAGGACTTTTTAATCTTTAAACTCACATTAATGCTCGTAACAATTGCCTGAATTAAATCAGGTAGGTACGTGGACTTCGTCAACAATATTCATAGATTATTTTTTTTTTTAACTTTTAAAAATAGTTCTGCAATCTTTACCAAAGGTGTTTCGTAAATTTGATTTATTTATTGTCTTTCCAATTGTTACCTAAACTGGCGTCTGGCGTCTTGAGCAGAAATTCGCAGGGTGGAAATATATTTTCTCTCTTCTGCGAATTTCTACGAATTTTTGGTGTACGGGAACAGGAATTAGCAGAAATTCGTGAAAATTCGTAAAAATTCGCAAATTAGAAGCAGGTTGTGTTCCCAATAATTATTCGCAGCTGTCAGATTTTTTTTTTATATAATTAACACTGCACGGGCATTAGGAAGATAGGGAGTGGAGAGATAGGAGGTGTCGATTAACATTGGTTTTGAATGTTTGCAGATCAAAATGGCAAGGGAAAATCTCGCCGGGTAAACTATTCCAAATTCGTGTCGTTCGGCTAAAAAAAGAATCCCTATATTTCACGGTACGTCCGAAATTGGGCTCAAGGGTGAACTGATGAGCATGAGTATTACGGGAGAAACTTTTAAGGGGAGGAATGCAACTGGCTACTTCGAGTGAACATTTTTTGTAAAAGAAACGATAAAATAATGAAAGACATGAAACATTGCGTCGGTGTTTGAGAGGGGCAATTGTTTCAGCGGCAGTTCTATTTCCTATCAATCTTAACGCTCGATTTTGTATTCTATCAAGCAGGTGTAGCGATGTTTGCGAAGCACCTGCCCAGAGGTGGGAGTTATACTCGAGTTTAGGGCGTATAAACGCTTTATAGATTGTAGCCAGATCAGATGGGGAAAAATACTTCTTACACCGATACAGAAAACCTAAGCACCTAGCAGCATTCTTAGCGATCTCAAATATATTGTCGTTCCAACGGAGGTCGTCGTTGACACACATACCGAGTACTGAGAGCTTTTCGGTTTCTTCGATATAAGTGCCATTCATGGACAATGGCATTGAGGGTATGTTTAGCTTTAACGACAGAAGACAGCATTGAGTTTTCGAAGCATTAAACTCCACACGATTTCTATTACCCCATTTGACAATGCTGTATAAATCGGAGTTTAATGAGCTTGACATACGGCACCGTTGCAATTGTACGTCCGAAGGCGTGAATTATCGAACGACTATGAAAAGCTTAGGGTAGAGTCGCCAGCAAAACAGTTAAGTGGATTAGAAGTAACAGACAAAAGATCATTTATAAAAATGAGGAATAGTCGGAGACAGAACAGAGCCCTGGGGCATACCAGCATTTATTTTGTGGGAATCAGACTTGAATCCGTCCAATACAACTTGTATTGAACGGTCCAGAAGATAGCTTCTAATCCAACAAACAAGAGTATTATCGATCCCAAAAGCACGCATTTTCGATAAGAGGGCTTCATGCCAAACTCTATTAAATGCCTTGGCGATATCAAGAGCAATAATCTTTCTTTCACCAAAGCGATGTAAAGATTTGTTCCATTGTTCGGTGAGATATGCCATCAGATCACCGGTGGAACGGTTGCTGCGGAAGCCATACTGACGGTCATGGAGAAGCTTCCGATCTTCGAGATATTCCTTAAGTTGTCGGTTAATCAGTGTTTCCATGACCTTAGAAAGAAGGGATGTCAGTGCTATGGGTCGGAAGAAGGAGGGGGAGGATGGGTCAAAGGAGGACAAATGCTGTTTTCCATCTTCTAGGAAAGATTCCAGAAGAGTAAGAGCGTTGGAAAAGCTTACGCAGTGGCTTTGCCAGTGTGGAGGAACACCTCTTCAGAAGAATCGGAGGTATACCATCCTTGCCAGCGGATTTGTGTATATCGAGATCTTTGAGAACTCTTGCTACTGTACGAGTGTGGAAAAAAATCTGTCCAATGGAAAAATTTACAGTCTCAAGTACAGGAGGGGCAACGTTGCTATGCCGCAGCGTGGAGCTGGCAGAGAAATGGGCGGCGAGCAAGCCTTCTCTGAAGAGTAAACAATTGGTTTGTTATTGTCGATGAGCGTTGGAACCGAAGATGTTGAGGAATTTTTAATATTTTTTACAAATGACCATAAATTTTACTACCTTTAAGAAACTGCAGAATTTTTTGCCGTAATTTTTGGTCATGCAAAAATTTGGTTCTTTCAATAACGGAGTTGCATGAGTTTCTTGCTTGTTTGTGCTTTTTCCGATTTTCCTCTGTAGGGTTGGCTTTGTAGGATCGGAAACTTTCTTCTTTGAGCCTGATAGCTTCCTTACACTCAGAACTAAACCAAGACTTTTCTTTAGGTTTTATGCTTTTTACTCTGTTAGGAATAAAAGCACGCATCCCTAGAAGAATCACATTTGTGATCATTTCAGCACTGGCATCAATGTCACTATCGAGGAAGCATAGTGACCAGTTAAAGTTTCTGAAAAAGATATTCAGGCCGTCCCAGTTGGCTTTCTCGTATTGCCAAACGGTCCTGGTGGGAAGTTTTTCTTTAACTGGATGGGTGGGTGATGAGAAATTAGCTGAAATGATACAATGGTCTGAAGTGCCAAATGGAGAAGTTACACTAATGGTATATTTATCAGGGTGAGAAGTAAGAAACAAGTCAAGAGTATGGGCGGCTTGCCCAGCAACATCCGGTATACGCGTTGGCACATCGATCAGTTGCGTAAGGTGATGTAACCCGGCAAAGACCTCGACATACCTTCCTTCGGGTGTTGTCTGACCAGAATAGCGGAGCCAGTTGGAATTGTGTACATTGAAATCGCCCGCAATAACGATTTCAGTGCGAGGACAAAGGGAAACAATTTTCGAGATGGAATCAGACAGCGCATCAAACTCGTTACAAGTCGAATTGTTGTCGAGATTTAGACTCCTGTAAATAAAACAATAATGAATGACATGCTTGCGGACAGTGAATTTGAGCCACAAGAAGTTAAAGTCCGTGTTGGAACATTGCCCGTATTGGGGAAGGCTCTGGCAAGCAATATCATTCCTAACATAGACCACGAGACCATGATGGGAAAAGAGTAATTGCAACAAGCTATACCCTTGTAGAGCAAATTCTGATAAATCAGTATTTACTCTAACCTGGGTTTCACTTAATGCCAAAACAGCTGGCCTGTATTGAACAGTGTAGACGTACAAATGAAAGAAATTCTTTCTTAGGCCGCGAACATTAGAATATACGACACGAAAATCAGTTACCATTTAAAAATACATACTTACATACAAAACAAAATTCTGACTAAGTCGAACCATGCAGTGAAAATCCAAAACAAACAACCTTAGGTGTTATGCCCATAAGACAGCTTGCATACAAAAATCAATTTAAATATTCAGCACAATAGGACAAACTCAGATCCCCTTATCCATTTACCGCAAGCATTAGATGGTCATACGATGCCTACAGTAGATAAGAAAGAGGCAGTTAAGCACAAAGGTCTTGGGACAGATAAGAGGATAATGTGCTATGCGAATGCGTTTTATTTAATTTTTTTCCACAGAGCGAGTGGGCACCTTTTTCTTTCCTCCAACGACGTGAGCGGATATTATTTTATTCTTTACAGCACACGCGAGGGTTTTTTTTCGGTTTCTCTAACGAGTGTGTTTTAATATTTTTTTTTAAATCACTCGCGATAACAATGCGCAATAATGTTTTGTTGACTTTTGCTTGATTGCGCGCATCTCGACGTCCGGCCTCTACGAGCTTTAGCTTAAGATCGACACTTGAGTAGACATTTTTGAGTAGAGGGGATATTCTCTCTCCGAGAAATTTTTACGACAAAAGTACGGGAACGCTTTCAACCAAAAAAATCGCAGCATTCTTTCCTAGTGTTGCTTAAGCATCGATAGTATTTATTTCCGATATTATCGAGTTTTGAAAAAAAATATCGATAATACCGATGCTATCGATAAATTTATCAAATTAATAGGCAAAGGCAAATTATAAAGCATTTAAAACTCGCTATTAGGAATCCTTCTATCATTAAAAAAATTAAAATACAATTTAAATTATTCATAATTTTTAACTCTCTGACGATGAAAATGTCATAAAATTTGTTAGGCTTCTTCAGATTTTATAGATTTATGACCGCTTATCCATACAACAAAAGTAAAGCTTACCACGTTTTATGAACACTCTTAATGTTTTTCAATAAAATTGTAAAAAGTTATAATCGAAAAAAATTTAGACAGCACAAGTGGCGTTCTTGTGTGATAGGTTTTATTCGTAACAGTATTAACTGATACTGAGTAAGTACAGCCCTGCCTTCAACAGTTACAACCTTCACATATAACGCTATCAACTGCGTAAATTCCTCGTGTAAGAAGAAATTGTTACGTACTTTTCGCTGGATATTGTGCTCACAATTTCAAAACACTCCGAAAGCTGCAAGATTGTATCTATTGCCTAAAAATGTTTGTCTGTCAGTGCAGCAAGAGCTTTTGGACACTCTCTCATAACTTTAACAAGTTCACATCGAAAATCTGATAATCGTTTAAGCATTTAATATGAGCTTTTTCAACAGGTTTCCATCTCTTAAATAAGCTCAAGCTCGAAATGTGAAGGTAAGTTTTAAATATTTAAACTATCGATAACGGCTCGATTGTTTTTTAAACTATTATTTGTGTGCTTCATACTTCAGCTTCAGCTTGTGTTCTTTTGTCCTTTTGTTTAATTAAAAAAGCTTTATTTTTCGTTACTGTACTTTACTTTTATTTTAAGAAAAAATATTTTTCTTTCAAATACACAGGCAAATACAAAACAATCCTTAAATTGTAATATTTTTCAGCTTGCGATTAAGGTCTTCGAATTTCAAAATTTTCCTTATGAAGAAATCACCGTATCTATGCAGGACTTTAGTATCAGCAATATGAATCATGTCATTATCAATATAGAAGTCCAACTGTAATTAAATAGATGTTTTCATATGGTTTTAATATACAATTGTGTTGGATTATACATTTGTATGTACCACAAATGGGTTAAATGCTTTTTTTGGTCAGAATACACTAAATTCTATGAAATTTTCCCAATTCACAAATGATTCATTAATTTTAAAAATACAAATTCTTTGCATGCATAATCGGAAACATGTTGAAATGTTGCAACTCTGACCTTTACATATATCTTGCACTTAACACATTTGTAAATACAAAAACAATCTATTTCTTACTTCTGATCCAGATTGAAATTGTCCCTCCAGACCACTTGAACCCTTTGTCCAAACCAAATTTCGCATTTTGTGTTTAAAACACAATAAACGAATAAGCAGAGTTTTGATTTCATCATCAGTTTTTGCATCAATAAACGATGCCAGTTTCTCCAAAGGTAATGTTGTGTACAATTTCAAATAAGACCTGGTAGTTGGAACATCCTTTTGCTGTCGCACTTCATCCATGAATACTTGTAATTGATGTTCCATGGGATCCTTGACATAGTCCTCCATGGGAGCGTCCGCTGATGGTGGGCACGGACTGACAAATCGAGGGCAAGCAAAGAGGAAGAACATTTTGAAGGCTTCCAAGTCACCACATTGCATTTTGTACATATTGTCCTGGTAGTTCTTTTCGCGCAAAACTTGCTGAATCGACTCATCGATGCATTGTGGGTGCAAGACCAAGCAAATAGCCAAAAGATGATACATCTGTTCGGCTTGCTTATTTATTTGATCATTCTGGTACGAGCGAGTACTGTACAACTGCTTGGTTCGCTGAATGTACAGGAGGATATCTGAGAATGTACGAATAGCATCAGCGTACCGGCGCATCATCATGTATGCGAAACCAACATAGTAAGATGTGGATATTTGACACGCTGGTATGTGCGAATATTGGGATTTCTTGTGGATCTCAATTGGTTCAAGTACCTTAATAGCCTGGTAGTAATCTCCGAGTAGAGAATGCACACGAAGAAGACCTACAAGCGAAAAGTAACCCAACATCTTGTAGAAGGAATGTTCTCCAAATACCCCAGCAACAGTTTGGGGATCATTGCCTTGCGAAATTGCCAGCAATTGTTTCTTGATGTTGGAGATGTCCACTAGAGAGTGGAGAACATTCAAGATGCAAAGAATGCTCCAAACATTGTTGTGTTGGACACACAACTGTTCAATTTCTTCCTGGCTCTTGTCTGTTAGACGTGCTCTGTAAATAAAAGTTCAAATGTTAATCAATTTATCTTTGGTAGATCTAGATATTTAAAACAACCGGCTTTTTTAAATAAACTAATTTATGCCGTTGCAGTGTTAAACAAAATTAAAGCCCGAAATAACCTTACATTGAAAAAGGCTAAAAAAAAACATTGAGGAAACGTATGCTAATTATATACATATAATAATTTAATTTAAATGTTTTTTTACCACAATTCATAAAATTATACTGTTGAATGTTGTTCGATCAATCCTCCGATCTACAATCTCCCAATGATTTTCTATGGTGATAAGATCGGGGGATTGTGCTGGCCGCTTCATAGCCGCCTTCAATACGGCAATTCCTCACAAGTTGAGCGGTATTTAAAAATTGTTATCATGTTGGAAAATCCTTCTCAACGGCATATTACCCTCAGCACGAGGAAGCTTGACATTTTGAAGGATTTCCCGATACATGAAACGATCCATAATACTGTTAATTCTATGAATTAGACCCGACTTCTTGACTGGAAAAACATTCCCAGAAAAAAAATATACCTCCACTATTATTTGGTGAATCGAGGATTTAAGCGTTCGCTCTTTTGTTGCCCGTAAGGTACGAAATCTGTCAGATTCATTTAATTTTGATAATCAGAAAAGAGAACCGTTTTCTAATTTACCGCAGTCCAGTTAATATGATCCTTGGTAAACTCAAGTCTTGCGCGTCGATTTTGTAGGTAAATGAATGGTTTTAATAGCTCGATAAGATTTCAAGTCACTATCCGCCGCTATTCGCCTGATCGTCCTGCTTGAGATCTTTAGTCCCAGTTCCTTTTGAATTGAAAAATAACCAAAAGGCTTACACCAAATTTATTGGCAATTAATGTTACTGATTCCATACCTTTTACCTTTCCTGGCGATACATACCGTGGTGCTTCTGGGCCTGGTTCAATATGCCCCTCCAGCTGGCTCGATCCCTAGCCTGATTTCTCCAGTTCTGAACACCAAGCAGTCGGAGGTTTACTTCTACCTGGTCGCTTCATCTGAGATGAGGTCTTCTTCAGGTACGGCGTCGAAGACCTTGCGTGCTGGAGCGTCGATATTCATCCGCTCTACACGACCGAGCCATCTTAGCCGCTGGATACGGATTTTTTTTACCGGGCCATGTAACTGTAAAGCGCGTTATTGTACCTTCTTCGCTACTCGTTCGTAACTTGATCGTAAACAGGACCATAAATCGCACGTAGTACTTTTCTCTCGAATACCCCTAGGGCGCTTTCATGCTTCTGCCCCATATAGCAGGACCGGGTCGATAGGGCTTTATTCCTCAATTGCTTATTCAGCTCAAAGTAACAGCGATTAGCAAGAGAGATTCTAGGTTTGATTTCTGCGCTGATGTTGTTGCCCGTGTTCACCGCAGAGCCCAGGTAGATAAATTCACTGACTGCCTCGAAGTTAAAGCTATCAATCGTCACGTTCTGACTAAGATGGTACTGAGATTCCAACCATCGGGCATACTTTCCTCCGACCATATTTTGCAGATAAGTTGATGTATGCACCTGACCAGGTCATCTCAAGCGTGTCTAAAAAGTTCGGCTTGTAGGCCACCGGCGCCAGGTGATTTGTTCGTTTTTAATCATTGGCTACTTTGATCTCATTTTGGTCTTGCGGTAGCTCTTGGTTATTATATAGGTTGACTAGCCCAGGTCGATCATTGGCTGGATATTGGGCGATATCGCCGTTCAACAACTGGTTGAAGTAGTCTCTCCAGATGGTTAACATCGATTCCGTATCTACTACAGAGTTCTCTGAGGTGGTTGTGAAAAGGCCAACACATCTGACGCTGCATTTCAGTCAGTTCTATCTAGCGGACACCACGTGGAGGTGACGATGCGATCCTACCTACTGTTACTGGTTTTCCTTTTCATATATATAAAAAAAAACGCAAATTATAAACTTATTACAAGTTTTTCAATGTTTTTTTTAGATTTTCCCAACGTTTTCGTGCTTTAGTTTGGCCAACAATGTTGTTTTTTTTTTTCATTTTATCGCAAAGTAAACTTTTTATTTTGTGGTTGTCGTGGTCATTCTGTCAGTTTTTGTCAGATTGTTAAAGGGGTTTACATGGAACAACTATGCTCGACAACAAAAATCATCAATGCTCGATCATATAAACCCAAAAACAACCGCTGGCTGGGCCAACATGGTTGGATTTTTTCAAAACTTTTTGAAAACTTGCTGACTTGTCCAACCATCCTTACTTACTTAATAAGGGGCGCTACAGTTCGGGACGAACCTGGCCTTTCCAGCCAGCTAGGTCTTTGGCAAGCTGCCTCCAGTTTCAAGATGGTTGAGGTCGTCCTCCGCTCCACCTAAGGCGAGGTCATCCTTTGCTGTGTCTACCCTCTGGGATGGAATCGAAGATCCTGCGAGCCAGAGCATTGTTGTCCATTCACTCTACATGACCTAGCCATCTTAAACGTGATATGCGTATTTTTTTGACCAGGTCAATTTCGCTGTACAGATCGTATATTTCTCGGTGAACCTTCTCCTCCAAAGCCAATTAACGAAGGTAGGGCCAAAAATCTTCCGCTCGAAACGACTAAAGATATCTTCATTCCATGCCTCGGCGCCATAGAGAAGGGCTGGGATGATTAGGGTCTTATACAGTCTCCTTTGTCTTTCGAGAGAGGGCTTTGCTACTCAATTGCCTTCCTAGCCCATAGAAACAACGATTGGCAAGAGTAATTCTTCGCTTTATTTCTGACAAGATGTTGTTGTCAGATGTCATAGCGGATCCGAGGTAAACAAAGTCCCTAACTACCTCAAAGTTGTACTTGTCTTACTTACTTACTTAGGGGGCGCTACAGTTCGGGACGAACCTGGGCCTCAACCAACATGCCTCTCCAGCCAGCTCGGTCTTTGGCTAGCTGCCTTCAGTTTCGCACTCCAAGTTGGTTGAGGTCGTCCACCACTTGAGCGCGCCACCTAAGGCGAGGTCTTCCTTGACTGCGTCTACCCTCTGGGATGGAATAAAAGATCTTGCGAGCTGGAGCATATTTGTCCATTCGCTCTACATGACCTAGCCATCTTGAACGTGATATGCGTATTTTTTTGACCAGGTCAATGTCGCTATACAACTCGTATAGTTCTTGGTTGAACCTTCTCCTCCAAAGCCATTTAACGCAGATAGGGCCAAAAATCCTCCTCTTCATCCGCTTTAGATAGAGTCCATGCCTCGGCGCCATAAAGCAGGACTGGGATGATAAGGGTCTTATACAGAATTTCCTTTGTCTTTCGAGAGAGGGCTTTGCTACTCAATTGCCTTCCTAGCCCATAGAAACAGCGATTGGCAAGAGTAATTCTTCGCTTTATTTCTGACGAGATGTTGTTGTCAGATGTTATAGCGGATCCGAGTTACACAAAGTCCCTAACTACCTCAAAGTTGTACCTGTCTATTGTGATGTTTTTTCTAATCCGTTGGTGTTGTGTGTCCCTTTTTGTGGACAACAGGTACTTCGTTTTGGCCTCATTGACTGCTAGTCCCATCTTAGCCGCCTCAGTTTCAACTCGCCGTCTATGTCGTCAGCGTATGCTAACTATTGCACAGACTTGACAAAAATTGTCCCACTACAATTGACTTGCGAGTTTCTTATAATTTGTTCAAGTATTAAGTTGAAGAAATCGCCTATAGCGCATTACCTTATCGGAATCCTTTTTTGACGTCAAAAGCTTCTGTGAGGTTTTATCTGTCATGGTCCTTGTTCAATGGTTCATTCTGCCTGGCAGCGGGATTTTGGTCTTCATCACCGTTTAACAGTCTGCAGAAATGGTCCTTTCATGTACTCAACGCCAACTGTGACTCTACTACGAGGTTTCCATTCCTATCTCTACAGGCTTCTGTGCGGGCTTTTTTTTCTTGTCACGTTTTTTCTTCAGCACGTTCTTCCTGAAGTAGCATCTATCAAATTCTTCGATTGCGCGCTTCTCATGCTATCTATGGTGAAACCTAGCACATCAGTTGCGGCATCTCAGATGGCTTCATGGCACTGGTTGCCACTGGTCTTCGGCACTTGATGCTGGCGGTAATGGATTTCTTGATAGGTTACGGGATATTCGACCGGCAATGGTTCTGGCTGTCTCTTGCGATTGCAGCTTTCCAACGTCATACTTCCTCACAGTATTACTCAGTTGTTGTGAAGTTTTGGTTATTCGCATTCTTACCTTGACTGCAACAAGGTGGTGATCCGAAACGATGTTAGCTGCTCGGAAGGTCCGAACATCCAAAATACTGGAGGCGTGACTTGCATCGATCGCAACGTGATCAGTCTGGTTGACGGTTTTTTGATCTGGCTGCCAAGTCCCCTGTATATCGAGATGAGGAAACCATGTTCTTGCAATAGTGACGTTATATGCCGCTGCGAAGTCAATTAGCCGAGGTTTGTTTCCAGACGTTGTGTCGTGTAGGCTGTTTTCCGACAGTCCTAACAACGATTTCCTCTTCACCTATTTTAGCGTTAAAATCGCCTAGTACGATCTTAACGTAGTATTTAGGGCCTTGCTTTTAGGTTTTGTCAAGGAGCTCATAGAAGTCATATTTATCCTCTGTGGATGCATGAGCGTATGTTGGCGAATTTAGTCACAAGTCGCTCACTTACGTGTCGAAACCCAAGACTTCTTGCCAAAGTCTACCGCTTATAACGAATCGGCAACCAAATAAACGCGGTGGCTTTCTTTCACAATCAAAGTAGTACACGTCACAGTTTTTCATCCTCTTTTTGCCTGGCCCATCCCATCGCACTTCCTGGATGGCAGTAATTCCTGCTCTGTAGCAGTATAGGGCCTCCGCTAGTTGTTAATAATTCTAACATTCCAAGTGGAGATCCGAAGGTCGTTGTCCTAAATTCGTTTTTTCATGGTCGTCAACAGTCAATCCATTCTTTTCCGAGGCTATTGGTCGCTTTGCAACTTTTTATTTTTTCCATGGCGGGGGTTAACCCCACGCACAACCCCTAACCTGGAGGGCCAGGTTCTTTGTTGGATGCCTTGGACATAAGGAACCGAAGAGTCCGAAATCAGTAAACTTTTCGGGGATATGAGCGTTGCCGTTGGCCCATTAAGGGCTTATCCGCCACCATCTGAATTGTCCCAAAGACCTTACTCCAAATACTTCGAAGTAGCTCATTAGGGCATCTGCTTGGTTGACTGTTTACGCCACCGTTAGTCCAATTGATTGGTTTCATCCACCGCACGTCCTCTTTCTGAGGGGCTCGTGCAAGACTTCTGCGAATCGATCAGAACATTCATTAAAGCAGAGCATTATAGTATTGCTATTTTTTCTGTGTTCAACACTCGCGCTTATAAGATTAGCAGGAATATTCGGATGGACAGACCAGTACCCGGCAGTTACCGCAGGGAGGTAAAATAAGCACAATTGATGCGTACGAAATAGTTACATTGTGCATCGCCTGGTTGACTCTAATCAGTGCCTATCCTATTCATATACGTACAACACCCAACCATCTAACCTCTGTAAACGGATGCTCGATAACTTCGTTTTTTATTCATCGGCAAATTGTCTCGGACAGATAACATGATGCGCGGAATGTCCTGAATCTATTTTTTTACCCATAAACTCTTTTTTTCTTTTTACTTGCGATTAAAGGTACCATAACGCGTTACGCATTCGTGCAGATTAAAAAATTGAGATAATAATCAAACATAACATTACATAGAGATAGATAAATAGATGGAGAAACATATTTTACTGGCTAGATTATGTCAAATTGTCTGTCTGTTCGTATGTATTTTTGGACTACAGCATAAACGGTTGGGACAATTGTTTTCAATTTTATTTGATTTTTTTAATTCAAATATTAACGGTACCTGTCATTTAACCGTTAAGTAAATCGAAGATAGCTTCTAACCCAAAGAACCAGAGTATAATTGATCCTAAACGCACGAATTTCCGACAAGAGAGCTCAAAGCCAAATCCTTTCAAATGCCTTGGAAATATCAAGCGCAATAGTCTTTGTTTCGCCAAAGCAATGCAGATGTGTTCGGTGAAATATGTCATCAGATCACCAGAAGAACGATTGCCTCGAAAGCCGTACTGTCGGTCATGAAGAAGCTTTCGGTGTTCGAGATATTTAAGCTGATGGTTAGTCAACGTTTTCACGACCTTCGAAAGAAGGAACTGCAGTACCGTTCCTTCTTTCGAAGTGCGAAAAAAAATCTGTCATGAAAAAATTTATTCTCTAAGATACAGGAGTCATTACGTTGCTGTAAGGCAACGTAGAGCTAGCAGGGCTGCTAGCAAGTTTGCCTTCTCCGGAGAGTACACAATTGGTTTGACATTGGCGATGAGCGTTGGAACCAAAGCTGATAGTGGTGGTGTAACCCAGCAAAGATCTCGAACATACCTTCCTTCGGGTTTTGTCTGAAACAATTTCCGATATCGATAACGCATCGAACTCGTTAAAGGTCGATTTATGTCGAGATTTGGGCTCCTGTATATAAAATGATAATGGTTGATGTTTGCGTAGGGTGAATTTCAACCACAAGATGTTACGAGCCCTTATTGTCTTAGTTTAGTGCCAAGTGACGTCCAACGCAAGCCCAAACCCCACGAATTTGGGATTGACAGGCTTTAGTTCTACTAGTTATGTAGCCAGTTTGACATGTCATGACTATTCTACTAGATATACCCATTCACTCTTACTTATTACATATTTTAAGAAATGATTTTTACCTGTACTGAGCAAAGTTTTGGAATTGATAGACAAATTCATCAACCAATTCCCAAAGCCAAATGTCGGGTAATTCCAGCAGCACTGGACTTGACGATGAGATAATCAAGTTGAAAAAGTCGCAATAATTGAAGAAAGAATTGATACGTTGCTCCAATTTGGGTCCACCAGGAATGCGGGCGTGGATGTGACGATAGTACAATTCTTTGTACAGGATTAAGAATACCTTATCGTGATCAACCAAAGGTGCTACTTCTTGCTCATCGGGCCATGCACACTTATCAAAATGGTGATCACTGATTTGGGGGAAGGTATTCTCGTACATGTTCTGGATGTTGAAGATGACTCCTTCCTTGATGGCCTGGCAGAAATTTGTCAAAAAATACTTAACATTTTCAGGCATCTGTTTGGAATAGTAGTTGCGTTCGTATTCCATGTCCAATTGGGGATCACCGGTATGACCGTAATCATCATAGATATCCTTAAAATATTATTAAATTGATTATTCTGATTAATACATTTAATTTTTTTTGTTAAACACTGAAGTTTGGTTATGTTACAAGTTTAGTAGTTTTTTTTAACTTGATCAAATTTATTGATAAATATTTTTACAAGTTGATGTACCTGGTTATTGTAATCGTCACCACCGTACATTATTTTTAGAATATTATTAATTTTTTAATAAAAAAATGAACAAAAATTGCCAGCAAGTTGACAGAAACACGCCAGCAGCAGAATAATTTGAAGAATAAAAGAAAGAGAAGAATATATTATGTAAATGTGAATAGAATATAGTTAAGAGTTCGGTTTGTTTGAAGCAAGAAGATGGTAATTCACATGTGTTCTGCATGGGCGTTTTCGTTTTTTTCGAGTTTTATAGTTGGGCCTTTAGACAGAAAGAAACTTATCAATCGGATTTGACACTAGCTTCCTATTTCTGTCACGTATTTTTGTCGAGCCTTAAGGCAACGTTCTTATATTACCCAAAAGGGCTTACTGGCTGAACACAATGACGACGGAACTGGAATACACATACGGAACTGCAAACTAAGAAAACACACGAACTGTATTTTGCGAACACAATGGTGCGTTACTGCATACGGAACTGCAATACGCATACGGAAAGGTTGGTTAACTTTTAACTTTTACGTACAGTAAATTTAACATTTTGTCTGATGCAGAGAGAACAATCTTTCGTACGTCTGTCCCTCCCAAACCCTTTTATTTAGTATACCTGAAATAACACCAGATGATTCCATTCTTCTTAATGATATTTCAAGTCGTTGTATAAGAGTTTCTTCTCTTTTTTATCATTTGTTTTTGGTATTCCACCCATTTTTGAATTTAAATGTCAAAGTTACTGTACGTGCATCATGTTCCGATTGAAATTGGTACGTACGACAAATTTGACAGCTGTTCCGTACTCCGTCTCCGTAATGCAGTTCCGTTTTTGCATTGTGTTCAGCCAGTTAGGGTTAACTATAATGGTCGGAAGCAAGAGGAAGTAATTAATTGTCAAAACCGACCGAAACATTCCCAGTCCGTTTGTCAAATGAGCACGTCTACCCATAATGAACGGAATGCGGCGGAAGTATCCATCAAATTTTCTTCATTACAAACACCATCAGAAGCCATCTGTCCAATTTTCGTCCGTAAAATACGCTCTCGAGTGCACTTTACGTCCGTAAGCAAAACTCGTTGAAACTTGACGAAACTGAGCAATCCGTCATTTAGGGCACAAGATACGAATTTCATGTTCGCGCTCATTTATGGACGGGCCCGTTCGCGCCATTACAACCATTATAGTTCAGCCTTTAAGACAACGTACGTTCCCAGTTTTTCTATTATGGTTGGGTCCATGGACGTATGTATTATATATGGACTGCTAGTTGCCTATCTCAAATTGGTTTCATATTAGTTTCAGTTATTTTGAGCAACACTAGCCCTGCTGAGTACACTAGCGGAAAAAATTAAACCTCAATTTTGACATTTCATCCAGGAATCCCAGACTTTGGCTGCAGGTTTTCCCACGTTGGCATGTTAAAATTTCCTTTTTTCTTTTCAAAAGTGTCAGTTATGTTTACTGGCTGAACACAATGCAAAAACGGAACTGCATTACAGAGACGAAGTACGGAACAGCTGTCATATTTGTCGTACATACCAATTTTAATCGGAGCACAATGCACGTACAGTAACTTTGACATTTTAGTTTTAAAATGTTTGGAAAACCAAAAAAAAAATAAAAGAAGAGAGAATAAACTTTTGTGCAACGAATTGAAATATTATCAAGTAGAATGGAATTATCTGGTGTTATTTCAGTTATACTAAAAAAAAAGTTTTAGAAGAGACAGACCAAAAAAAAGTTTGTTCTCTCATTCATAATTTCTCTCTGCGTCAGATGAAATGCCAAATTTACTGCACGTAAAAGTTAGCCAACCTTTCCGTATGCAGTATACAGTTCCGTATGCAGTAACGTACCATTGTGTTCGCAAAATTGAGTTCGCGTGTATTCAATCTTTGCAGTTCCGTATGCGTATTCCAGTTCCGTCGTCATTGTGTTCAGCCAGTTAACCGGTAAATGCGACTTTTTGAATTTTTAAAAACAGATGTCGCGAGCTTCTGTGTCAACATTTTAAGTAGTTATTTGTTTTCCTGAAGTGGGTTCAGGAGAGCTAGTAACGCATTCTCAATTTTGGCGACATTTTTTTGACAATTGTTGTATGAAGCTGACATTAGACTAGCAGTCCATTTATAATACGTCCATGGTTGGGTCTTTTAACCTGTTCTATAAATACACAGAATCAAATTTACACCTCTTATTATTTTTTAATGCTCCAATATTAACTGGACGAAAGACCCCAATGAAATCGAACAATTTTGTCAATTTGGTAACCTTGGCACCACTCGCTTTCCCAGCAACACAAAATGACATTTCAAAATTTCTATTTTTTTACTTAGCCAGGAACGAGGAAGCAAATCTCACAAGTAAATCTATCTTAAGATAATTATTTTATTAATGAAACCACTTTAATAATTCTATATATTTTAAACGTATTTATCCACAGATTATTCTTCAATGGATTGCCAATATTATTTTTTCTAAATCCCTCGAACAAAGATCAATTTCGACCTTTGACACAACCGAATTAGCATTTTACACATTTACCAACAACTTTCTACTTTAAGAAAACCTATGCAATGGCAACAAAAAGAAAACCAATTCGGCCTGTTAGCACGAATATGAATTTCAGACCTGGAGGACCTGATATAACCAGGTCGGAAGCCAGAGGTACACGACCCACAGCTGCACCGACGACAATCAAAGAAATTATTGTAACCACAATTATGTACGTTTGCAAAAAGACTATTTTCTTCGACACCAACCTCAAAATCGCTCTCTATTTAGGAAGCCTATTTCTAGTCTCATTAATTGGAGATTTTATACCTTATCCCAGAACTTATTTCTCCCGTTCGGACAACCTGTTTAATGTTTATTTTGTTAAAATCGGCTGGGGCTGGACGTTGCTCTTTAGTCTGCCATTTCTAGTCATGACCTCTATAGTTCTATGTTGTGGAGACAGGCAAAAAATGTTAACAAATCACTTACCTCGCATTGCAATTGCCACATTCTTCTGGTTTTTCTGGACAAAACTGTTCAATGTAATCGAGACATCATATGGCAGATGTACCGCTAGAGGATATGATAGTAAATCGAGCTGCTTGCGTGCTGGTCATTTGTGGAACGGATTTGACATATCAGGACATGCATTTATACTTATTCACTCGAGTCTGGTCTTGATCGAAGAAGCGAGACCGATTGTTAAATGGGAGTCGATTAAGGAGCATCTGCGAAATGAATTGCACAATCGCAATGTTGCGGAGAGGTCTAGCACAAATCCACTGAGAAACCTCAGTGATGAACAAATGAAAATGCTCAACTTTTTGTATGAACGGCTAACACCTGCCATTCGGACATTATTCATTGGAATAGCTGCCTTGCAATTGCTATGGGATGTTATGTTAGTTGGAACGATGTTATATTACCACAAGATGATAGAAAAGGTTGTGAGTGGTATTATAGCCATTCTGACGTGGTACTTTACTTATCGGTTCTGGTATCCATCAAGTGTACTGCCTGATCCAGCTGGAAGTGGATGCTTTTTTTATCAACGAGAACGTAGCGACACATTTGTGTATAAGAGAGCTCCCAGCTTGACACCAACTACGCCTACACAGCGCACAGCTACGGCTCCCATGTTTATGGGTTTGCCGCTATATGTGAATGCGCGAGCAAATAATTCTGTCCCTCCAAGTACCTCGAATTTATCAGAAGAATTTCTTTAAATGTTTTTTTTTCCTTTATTTTTGGTGACAAATGTATTTGTTATTTTTATAATTTGTTAAAATTTGTATCTTCCACTTAATCTTTCCTTTCTTCTTAACTTTTACATTTATTTATGCTTTTCCTACAATGAATTCATAGATCCATAACTGTATTAGGTAAGTTCGGTTTTTACAGTGGTGTTGAATAAATAATTTCTTCTTTGTTAACTAATGTTTTGTTTATTATTAATTACTGTCTGACTGTTTTTTTTCTGTTGTTGCTGTTTTTTTGTGAGAGATAAGACGACACAATTCAAACGCATATGTACATTGATTTCACGTGTTTTTAGAAGTATGAACAAAATACTTTCATGTTTAAACTAATGTAAATGTGATGATGATTAAAAGGTGCTCGAAAAACTACATTATTTATTAAATACCATATCATAATTTATATGCTTTACTAAACAGCAGATACAAATATTTTTTATAAAATTACATTAATTATATATATATACACATAATGAAAAAATTAAATTTTATGACCATTTCAAAGAATCAAGCTAAGACAAAACTAAGAATAAATATTGATTACTTAGGAAACAGTGGTTGAATTTGATAAAGAGCTAGTTAGGTGTGATACTAAATTTTCAATTTGGCTGCTATTAATTACTTTAAAATTTACATATTTTATTTTAAGCTTACATTTTGTGATTTTATATATGTATTTAATACAAATCAATTATTGTTAATTATCTAGTGTTTTTTTTGTTTTTAAGATTTTTGTGAATAAGATACAAGATAACTATGTATACTCTATCCCAGTGATGACGAACCAATGGCACGCAACGGAATATTATGGGCACACCATGAACTGCAAAATCCCATTACACCTTTGAGTGGTAGCATCACTTCAATCGAGTTTGTTTTTGTCTATTTGCCTCTCTTTAGTTAAGTCATCTCATTTTTGGATTGAGAATAAATCTCAGATTCTTCCGACCATTTTTGGAATTGGTAAAATGTTTGTTGAAAACATTTTAATTTAGTATGTTTCCTGATACGAAATCATTTAATTAGCTATACTCCAAATTTGATTGGTTGGACATTAAAGATATTTGAAATGCACCTGAGTACTCCGATTTGTTCGATATGGACCCAAAAATTAGTCGAAACAAGGAAAGAGTTGGAATCAATCAAAATCGACTTTCAGGCAATACGACAAAGAATGCCAATTCCAAAATAAAAGAAATAAAAGGAAACACATGCAGTTGTATGAAAAAGCCGGAATTTACTATCTTGGTGATATTTTCTTCTATTTAAAATAAGGACTCAACCTTATTTTCATGAATTGAAAATCATTAAAAAGTCTCTTAATAACCGTTTGTAGATGATTCCAGTTTAGCCAGGATTTTGCTTAAAGTGACGAAATACAGCCCTGATATAAACTATTTGACATCTAATTTGCAACAACAGAAGTCACAAGTCACACTAAAATATCTGAAATTTGTTTCTTTGATTAAAATTAATTAGAAACTTGTTACGGCTACCTGTAAGGAACAAAAAAAAAAAATATTATAACTTGTATCAAAAATAAGAAAATAAAATCTTAAATTACCTGTTAATGCCTTGCACGGTGAAATTCTCCTGTAGTCATGTCTTGCACACATACTACCTGCTTGCTTATCGTCTGGTCAGGCTGAAATTAATAAAAAAAAAAAATGCAAGTGGTTATCAATACTATAAATTGTGTGTCTTGAATTATAAATGCACTGATAATTCACTACGCGATACACAACAAAAATGGAAAAAAAAAGAAAAATAAAACAAAAGTATGTAATAGCAATGCAGGGAATTTACACTTAAATGCAATGTGAAAACTAAACAATCAACACAAATTTATAGACAAAACGAATACTTTGGTGGCCAAAGAAATGAAATAAAACAATCGAAAAAAAACTACGTTTAACGCGCTTTTCTTTAGATTAGTTTCTTTATTTTTTTCTGTTATAGATTTTTTGTTTTTTTTACCTTTTATTTTGTAGAAAGATATTTGGTTTCACGAAATAAACAAACAACACATAAATTACACAATTAATGGAAAATGTAAACTTCAGTGACGCTTGTGAGTTGTCAAGTTTAAGATTCTGACAACTCCAATTCGCTGCGAGAGCCGAGAAGGAGAGCGGAGTGGTGGCTAGGGGAATTGGGTGGAATGGTGGAATTTGTTGTAGGTAGGAAATTAACCGCATATACTCGTGTGTAGGTTTACATAGAGATTTTTGCGGGGTAAGGGGAGAGCCCCAAGTCGAAATTCCCACAAAGCGGTAGAGCGTACGGCTTTTGGGAATCAAACTCACCCCAGGTTGGAGAACATAGTGTTTGCGGTGGTTTGGAATTAAAAAAACGGGGAAGTCACAAGACAATCTCCGACCGATAGAGTAGCGACGGACTAGCAACAGTGTGCCCAGAAAAAAAAATAGTTTTTTTGTCTATCACCAATTTGTTAGTAAGTGTAAGTTTAGTTTTAGTAAGTGTAAATTTAATGTAATGGAAAGTAATTTAATTGAAAATTTTATAAAAAAAAAAAGGTGTTAGTGTTGAAAAGGGCGAACGTGCGAAGACGAATAAAGGATTAGGAATAAGGAAGGCGGGGAACTTCCTTACACAGTTTACAAAGGTAAAACCGAGTTTTTCCATAGTGTCGAAACATTATATAAATTAAAAAAATATATTAGGCAAAACATCCAGGGCGGTTTCCGATAGTCGGAACCGCCAGCCTCTTTTTTTGGTGGAAGTGTCTAACCGGCAGTTTTTTGGATTGGGTACCAGCACCAGGATTTCAGAAGATAATCCGGAAAACAACTTAATGAGCTGAAAAAGGAAAAAACGGAAAACAACACAACTCCGCTACATTCGAACAAAAAAAGGACAAATTCCAACGAAAAAGCGAAGTATAAAGACGAAACTGTAGGTACCTAACCGATTTTATTATTTAAAATTTTGAATTTCGACCACAAAAAAAAGAGGGTGGTGTTTTCCACTAAATGGTTTGGTAGTGGGCAACAACTGGGCTACCCACCATTAGTGCGCCATACTAAAATAGTCAAAACTGCAACCCGCCTTCGTATAAGATAAAACATTATAAATTCAGCGAAGACACCTTTCCGTGGGGAACAATCGAAAGGGAAACGTGTAATCGGATTCAGAGACATACACCAAGTCTTCTCAAGAGAAGACACCAACCCGGATATTGATTCATCTTTTTTTTTGGCGTCGGTTATGTTTAAAACAAATCAATTTTTGTCATTTGTTAATTTCTTAACTTAAATTTTAATTATTTGCTGCATTGTTCATTGTGGTGTTTGTGTGTCTCTCTAGAAGAGCTACCCAAGTAGACGGAACATCTGGGATTCCGGCTTTGCCCTTACCAAAGCAAACCAATTTTGCAAAGTACTTTTTTTTTGTAAATACATAGATTCCCCCCCTTTATAATTAAAAAGAGCTCTTTTTTTTTTACTGGGTTAGGGTAAAAAGAGGAATACCATATTGTATTCATGTTGGTAAGTGAGGGTGGAGTTGGCTATCTTCAGGCCTTAATTCCTGTTTGGGATACTTTTTTTTGGGACTTTTTTTTATAATGCTATCGTCGGTTGTGTAAACAAATGTTTCTATGTTTCTTGGTTTAAATGTATACACCATTACTCATCTTATTTTCTCTTACCAAATTTTGATTTCCTGTCATAAAAAGTTTTTTTTTGTAGAATAGCGAATAAATTTAAGATAGATTTTTTTTAAATATTTTATTTTTTTTTATTCTACCTACATAATATCCATAATGAAAGCATAAGACATTATATTTCTATTATAGTAAGATTTGGAAAATTTAAAATAAATTATTTTATGAATATTATGTGAACCACGCCAAACGATTGTTTATTATGACGGTTTAAGGTCGAAGTTTCAGGGGGTGGGAAAGGGGGGCTGATGTGGACGGTCTAAGGTGACATCGTCAGTTGAGCGGTCATAAGGGAATCTGGCATAAAATCAGCCACCCAGATTCATGGAGCGGAGAGGGTCGGCTCATCTGCTACAACAACAGCAGATCTGAGGAGAGCAGTAGCAGCACCATATAGAGGGAAGTATTTTGAAGTAGGCATGACATTAGTTTTGTGACGAGGTGAGGTTCGGTGCGGGGGTCAAGATCCCCTCCCCATCCGGCGAGCTTAGCCGTGCATCGCCAGCATGCCACGACCCCTTGCATCGGACATTCTGCCCCTTCCTCTCCCTATCCCACTTCCTACTCCTCTATCCTACCTTACTTAGCTCCAGGTCCCATTCCTATGGCTCCGGTGCCAGTATGACCCTTCCTATACTTTATCCAACCCTATTCCTTTCCTTCATCCTATCCTAATCCTCGCAAATCTCCTCCTATTGCCCCGTTACAAATGGCGCCCATACGTAAGTGATCGAAGTTAGTCCTTGTTTTTTGTCCAATCTGTTCCTGGAAGTTGTCGCTGACATAGTCGAAGCAACCTCTATGTCTTGAACAGGAAAGCCTGAGGCATACCAGTTCAAATGCGGGGGGTGGCGTCGAAGATGCCAGCGATAACAACCAGAAACAATACCTGTTTAAATTTTCGGGCATCCGCCCTCGGTAGAAACTTTTCGTAAGTCTTTGATAGGAAGGTTTAATACGTACCCACCAAATTGCGACGGGAAGTGAAGTCGAGATCGGTTGTCAGGTTATTTGTTAGTTGCATCCGGCGCTGCAGTCAGGGTGGGAAGGAAGAGTAAGTCTTGGTCAGGATTGCTCCTTAGAATGCCTGACCAATCGCGACGAAGAATTCCTATTCTGGCAGTAGTGCCGAATGTAACATCAGTGTATTCGTCAATTTTTGTTTAAACAACTGCTTTTTTAAAACTGCTGCTGCTCCCAAAGAATAATTTCGCTCAACGGAGGCGTCACTCAAAGTGAAAAAGAAATAGACACCGTCCTACGCCCCCCCGAAACACCCCCAATATTATATATAAAAAAAAAAAAAAAAAAAAATCAATCAAAAAAATCAGTAAATAGATTAATTTTTGTGTCTTGAATGAACTGAGTTTTATAGGAATGGTATGTAAAGAATAGTGTATTTTATAGTATAGTAGTATAGTGTTTAGGTATAAGCGATAGGGTTCCAAAAAAGAAAACGTTTTGTTTTAGGAGTTTTTCCAGAAGAGTTTATTTTAGAAGTAGTTTAAGTTAGGCATAGATTATAGGACATTGTAAGAAAAAAAAAAGAAGAAACAAACAAAAAAAAAATATATAGCTTAAGATAGATTAAAGATTAGATTGGTGACAGTTATTGGTAGTTTAGTAATTTTTTCTGTTAAGTTTTTTTTTATTCGTTAGAGCAGTATATAGATTAAGTTAGATTTTGTAAAAGTTAAGTTAGTTAGGGATATTTAAAAGAAAAAAAAATTATTATAGTAGTTTAGTATAATTAGAGTTTCCGTTTAGGTATAGAATATAGATATAGATTATAGGTATAGAATATAGTACAGTAGAGGTGGAAAATATAGAAAAAAAAAGAACAAAAACAATATAAAGCTTAAGATAGATTTAGAGTTAGGTTAATAGTACATAGTAGAGAGAAAGACGATAGTGTTTAGAAACGATAAGTAGATGTTAATTTTACATACATTTTTGGTAGGATTACTGTTTTATGTTTTGTGATAATCTAAATGTATAGGGTAAAGAACATATGATAATTGATATAGCTGAGTCTCAGATTTTTTTTGTTACATATATTTGTTAGATTTAGGTAAAAACTTAAAACATAAGATAGCCTTTAAGTAATTAGATAGTTTAGTATGTAGTAGTTACTTTGAATTTTAACAGTTTTTTGTGTATTTGTATGACATTAGGTTAAGTAAGTGCTATTTTCTTCCTTTTCTGTTTTTTTTTTGTGATACAATAGTGATAAGAATTAGTTACTATAAGACTTAGACGATTAAGTTTGATAGGATAGTTTATAAGTGTGCTTTCGTGGGTGCTAATTGTTGATCTGTTTTCTTGTTTCTGGGGGTATGCTTGACGAGGAGACTGAGGAAATAAAAAAAATAGTCAAGAGTTCATATAGAGAAAAACATACAGTTACCCGTTCACAATATCGGCTCCTGAATAGCGGTAGCAAGATGCCTCTTACGCACTCTCCAACCCAAATTCCCGAGCTACCAAGCGAGTCTCAAAACCGGCAAGGTCAATCCGCTGGAAACCTTCCGCTGTATTCAGTTCCTCCACCGACACTTCCGGCCGCGACAGTAAGTCAAAGGAGTGGTGCGTCCGTCTCGGAGCCATCACCTCCGTATAGCCATCTTACGAATGGGGGCGGGGCGTCGGAGAGAGTGAGGCTATTGGAAGTAGTCGACCGAGAAGAGCTTCGGCATCCTAACTCAGCGCTGTCCGGAAATGTTCCTCATCGAGAGACGAACGGCTATCAGGGCGATACTACGATATCGGAGGGTCTGCTCTCGGCCATTAGTCAAGCGGTGAACAATGCGTGTAAGCAGTACACTGATTCTCTTCGAGGGGAGCTAAAATCGGAATTGGAAAGAAATTTTAGAATGTTAGTCGAGGGAAACCGTGTAACTACTCACCAGCCAGCCCAAACGGAGACTAGAGGGGTGGTATCAAATGGGACCGAAGAGCGAGAAGAGGTAGTCGGCGGTCCGCCAACCCATGGAGGTACCCGATACCCTCAACTGGATCCATCCGCAAGGAATTTCGTACCGGTGGGAGAATCGAACGGGAGTAACCAGACGGCCCCTCACTGGACACGAAGACCGGAAAGCAGGGGAAGCCAACTCAACAACGGTGGGTACTTCCACCATCCACGCGTCATGGCACCAGCGTATGGAAGAAATCCTATAAGTATAGACAAGTGGGGTTTAAAGTTCGAAGGAAATTCAGAAGTACTCACCGTTGAAGATTTCGTGTTCCGTCTTGAAACGCTTCAGAGCCAGTATGGTTGTTCCTGGACAGAAATGCTGAGGGATTTTCATCTGCTTCTTACCGGCGCCGCATACGAGTGGTACTGGCAGTTCCAGCGGACCAGTTATCGTCCAGATTGGCCAGCTTTAAAGGAGGCATTGATGCGCCAATTTAGGAACTCCAAATCGGATCTGGAGATTATGAGAGACCTGTGGGAATGTCAGCACGGTACTGGGCAGTCATGCGATGATTTCTTTGCGGCGGTGGATAAGCTGAGAGCGCAACTCCGAGTCCCGATTCCAGAGATGGAGCTGGTACGAATTCTAAAGCGGAATCTCAACGAAAGGATTCGGATGCTGGTATACCCGCAGCCAATTTTTACGCTGGACCAGTTGAGGGTAGCCTGTAAAGATGCCGAGTATGCGTTTCCCATCAAGGACAAAGAAGCCCCGAGACCTCTAAGACAGCCCGTCCGATACCGAGCAAACGAACTGGCAGTGGAAATGGAGGAATGGCAGGTGGGAGAAGAGAATGTGGCTGCGTTTCAGCACACCGGAGCTCGACCAAAGGCTTCTCGAGGGATGAGCGACCCAAGTTCGCTAACCTGTTGGAACTGTCGCTTGCGAGGTCATGCATTTATGGACTGTCCCTCGACGACGAGAAACATATTTTGTTACCGGTGTGGCCAAGAAGGAGTTATTACTCCCAAATGCATGAATTGCAACCCGGGAAACCAGTCCAGGAATGCGACCTTAAGGGGGGAGTCGTGTTCCACGCAAACACCCCAATGGCAAGCCAAGGAACAGTAGGCTCGTCTAATAAAGTGAAAATTTTAGTCAGGAGTGGGGGAGTAGAAAGGGCAAAATTAGAAAAAAAAATTAAACAATTTGAAATAAAGCCCTTACACATAAGGATTAAAGAGTACGAGATAGTAAAAAAAATAGGATTTTTAAGGGTGGCTTCTCGGCGGTATCTAGAAAAATCGCGAATGCTAGGGAGCGCTTTAAAAGAAGAAAGGATTTAAGAGAACGAATTTCGGCGACGGTATTGGATCTAAATTCTGATCCAAGACCGTACGCCAAGGTAACGATTGCGGGAAAGGAAATTTTGGGATTGTTGGATAGCGGAGCTAGTATTAGTATCTTAGGAAAGGGATGTATGGAATTGGTCAAGGAGGGGAAGTTAAAGGTAATTACATACAAATCCGGGGTAAAAACCGCGGATGGTAAGAACCAGACGATCGTCGGTAAAGTTCAGACGGAGGTGTCCTACAACAAGCATCGGCATGTGATCACGCTATTTTTGGTTCCGTCGCTTGAACAGGAACTATATTTAGGGGTTGATTTCTGGAAGGTCTTCCAAATCGCTCCAAACGTAATCAGTTCGGTTTCGGTTCCCGAGGAGAAAGCAGATCTAGGCGATGCTCACTTACTAACACCAGAACAGCGGTACGAATTGGAGACGGTCAAGCGGAGATTTCTGGATTATGACCGTCACGGCCTCGGAAAAACGTCGATGATGGAGCACGTCATCGATACTGGAGACGCTGAGCCTGTTAAGCAGCGTCACTATCCTGTTTCACCAGCGGTACAAGCCTTATTGTACCAAGAGATCGACCGAATGCTTGAGCTCGGAGTTATAGAGGAAAGTGAGAGTCCTTGGTGCTCGCCTGTTGTCCTTATCAAGAAGCCCGGAATTGATGGTACGGTAAAGTATCGTTTTTGCCTAGATTCGCGTAAGGTCAATGCGTTAAGCAAAAAGGACGCGAACCCTCTTCCTCATATCGAGGGGCTCATCAGTCGGCTTCCCAACACCTACTTCATAAGTAGTGTAGATCTAAAGGAAGCGTTCTGGCAAATACCGCTGGAGAAAGAGAGTAGGGAGAAAACTGCGTTTGCGGTACCGGGAAGACCCTTATACCAGTTCACCGTCATGCCTTTCGGGTTGTGTAACGCAGCTCAAAGGTTATGTCGTTTAATGGATAAGGTTATTCCTGCACGACTCAGGGACAACGTTTTTGTGTATTTAGACGACCTGTTGATTATCGCACCGGACTTCGAGACCCATATCGCTTTGCTGGGCGAAGTAGCCGAATGTCTGAAAAGGGCCAACCTTACCATTAACTTAAAGAAATCGAACTTTTGTTTTAGGGAACTAAAATACTTGGGATTCATCGTTGGTGGCGGGAAGGTGAGGACAGATCCGGCGAAAGTGGAAGCTGTTGTCAACTTTCCGTTACCGAAAAACGCCAGACAAGTTCGGCGGCTGCTTGGTTTAGCAGGGTGGTATAGGCGGTTCATCAAGGATTTCTCTAGCTTGACCGCCCCCCTTACGGACACTCTTAAAAAGAAAGATGCAAAATTTCGAATGACGGAGGAGGCGATTGCGGCGTTTGAGGAGTTGAAAAGGGTTCTAACCGCAGCGCCAGTGCTCACTCATCCTGATTTCAATAAACGTTTTTACATCCAATGTGATGCTTCCGACTCGGGAATCGGAGCCGTTCTGTTTCAGAAAGACGATGAAGGAGCAGAGGTACCAATATCTTACTTTTCCCAAAAATTAAATTCCTCTCAGCGTAATTACAGCGTGACCGAGAGAGAATGTATGGCAGCGGTGATGGCCATCAAAAAGTTCAGACCCTATGTCGAAGGTATGGATTTTACAGTCATTACCGACCACTCCAGTCTAAAATGGTTAATGACCATGAAAGACCTAAGTGGAAGACTTGCCAGGTGGAGTTTAGCTTTACAGTCGTATACCTTCGACATAGAGCACAGAAAGGGATCGCTGAATGTCGTACCGGACACGCTCTCTCGGGCATATGTCGATAGCTTGGATGTAGCCGACATCGCTCCACTGATAGATTTATCCTCCGAAGAGTTTCAATCCGAAGAGTATGAAGACCTGAAAGAAACTATCCGATCCCACCAAGATGAATTGCCCGACTTAAAGGTAGAAGACGATTTCGTCTATAAACGGTCGTTCACGTCCAGTGTGGAGGAGCCCCTGTATGAACACAATTGGCGACTTTGGGTACCTTCTGGGTTAACAGAGGGCATTATTGAAAGGGCTCATGATCCCCCACAAGCGGCTCATGGAGGGGTGGCAAAAACGCTTTGCCGAGTGCGGCAGTTTTTCTACTGGCCGAACATGACTGTTCAAATAAGAGAATTTGTGTCAAAATGTGCAACGTGCAAGCAATGTAAACCGTCGAACCAAATTTTAAGACCTCCTGTCACAAGTACCTTTACTGTAGATCGTCCGTTTCAAAAACTATATGTAGACTTTTTAGGTCCCTACCCTAGAACTAAGTCCGGTAATGTCTATGTCTTTGTGGTGTTAGACCATCTAACTAAATACATGTTCTTAGAACCTTTACGGTCAGCGGATACTAATAGTATCGTTAAATTTCTACGGAACGAAATTTTTAATGCTTTCGGAGTGCCTCAGCTGATACACTCTGATAATGGAAAACAGTTTTTAGCCAAAGATTTTCAGAACCTTCTTCAAAAGTACGGTATTCGACATTTTCGAACCGCTTTATATTCTCCGCAATCGAACGCGTCGGAAAGGGTGAACAAGACACTGTTAGCTGCAGTGCGCTCTTATTTAATAGATGACCAGCGCAACTGGGATATTAGCCTTAGCGACATAGCATGTGCTTTGAGAAGCTCCGTTCATTCCGCTACCGGAGTTTCACCCTATTATGCCTTATTCGGGATGAATATGATCACTCATGGTAGTGGTTACGAACTGACTCAGAAACTGAGCAAAATTGACGACGGCGAGTTCTTGACTCTTCCCAGACAGCAGAGATTGCAATGTATCCGCGATAAAATCAAAGATAGTATCCTCAAGGCAAAAGAGAAAAGTGACAGGGTCTATAATCTGCGGACTCGGATTGTAAAATACGTCCCTGGACAGGAGGTGTACAGACGCAACTTCGTCCTCAGCGACTCTTCGAAATACTTAGCGGCGAAATTGTGCCCAAAATTTGTTAAATGTCGAGTTGCTAAGGCCGTAGGGAAAAATAGCTACGAACTCGAAGATTTGAAAGGCAAGGCAATCGGGGTATATCACGCCAAAGACATTAAGCCCTAACCGTACCGCCACCTGTGATATAAACATATTTCGTATCTTTTCTAGTTTAAAAGTCGCTTTATCGCCCTACCATGGTATAAAAACATTTTTGTGAAAGGATAATGCCGAAGTGATTCTACTGTGCAATATTATAGAGTATCATAAGTTAAGTATTTATTTATTTATTTATTAGTATTTACATAACTAGTCATTATTTATTTATTTATTTCTTAGTATTTACCTAACTAGTCATTATTTACTTATATATTTGTTAGTGTTTGTTAATATGGTTTATGTACTTATTTATTTATATTTTAGTATTTGTTTAATATAGTTTATTTATTTATTTATAATTTAGTTTAGCATTTAAGGTTTACTTCTGTGATTTATGTGTTATTTATTTAATTTATTTATCTATTGTTAGTTTTATGATTAATTGTTATTGTTGTTACGTTTTTTTTATTATTTATTTTAAATTAATTTTAGTTTATACTTATGTTGATGTTTTCCAATTTTATTAATTTTTGTGTAATTTTATTTCATTGTTTTTGTTTATTGTAATTATTTTACTTATAGATTACTTATTTATTTATTTTTAGTTTACGAATTGTTCAAATTTTATAGATGTATGTTATTTATTAATTTATTGTATTACCCGTTCACATTTGTGCTGATTATTTATTTGTATTTATTTGTTACTAATCCGTAGTTTATATTTTTTATTTTCAATTGTTACCTTCAAGTCATTTTATTCAATTATTATTTTATCTATGTATACTGAATCGCAGGTCTATAAATTCGAGCAGGTTAGGTACTAAATTCGGTACGAAGCGTTCATCGCGAGGCTACTGAAAACTACCGTATCTCACTTCCATTCAGTAATTCCTGCATACTTCCAATGTACAAAAGGCAAAAGATGCCACCTACCTAGGTCCATAAGGTACAATACGACGTGCTTTAAATCTAAACATACTTTTATGTTCTTGTAACTACGGTAGTATATGTGTTTTGTGTATTTTTTTTTTGTTTAAAAAAAAACCAAAAGAATTAAGTGTCAAATAAATCGTAAAACTACGAATAAACAAATACGAAAAAAAAAAATTTGAAAACCAAAACACTCACAGGAATCCGGAAAGGCTCGAACGAATTTTCCATGATGAAAATAATGCCTCGACGTCTGGAAGGAAAAGTAGATAGCCCCAGCTCACCTGTGATAAGCAAGGAATAGTTGTTAGGTTTATGTAAGCAAAAGTATGGGAAAACAATCTTACCTATTTGTGACCAAATGTAGTTGCCCGGCTTTGATTTTGTGGGTTCTTCCCCACCGTCTCAGTTCGCCTTGTTGTCCACCGTCTTTGTCCGGAATATAATTCCGCCAGATCCGGAGGTTTGTTACGGCTACCTGTAAGGAACAAAAAAAAAAAATATTATAACTTGTATCAAAAATAAGAAAATAAAATCTTAAATTACCTGTTAATGCCTTGCACGGTGAAATTCTCCTGTAGTCATGTCTTGCACACATACTACCTGCTTGCTTATCGTCTGGTCAGGCTGAAATTAATAAAAAAAAAAAATGCAAGTGGTTATCAATACTATAAATTGTGTGTCTTGAATTATAAATGCACTGATAATTCACTACGCGATACACAACAAAAATGGAAAAAAAAAGAAAAATAAAACAAAAGTATGTAATAGCAATGCAGGGAATTTACACTTAAATGCAATGTGAAAACTAAACAATCAACACAAATTTATAGACAAAACGAATACTTTGGTGGCCAAAGAAATGAAATAAAACAATCGAAAAAAAACTACGTTTAACGCGCTTTTCTTTAGATTAGTTTCTTTATTTTTTTCTGTTATAGATTTTTTGTTTTTTTTACCTTTTATTTTGTAGAAAGATATTTGGTTTCACGAAATAAACAAACAACACATAAATTACACAATTAATGGAAAATGTAAACTTCAGTGACGCTTGTGAGTTGTCAAGTTTAAGATTCTGACAACTCCAATTCGCTGCGAGAGCCGAGAAGGAGAGCGGAGTGGTGGCTAGGGGAATTGGGTGGAATGGTGGAATTTGTTGTAGGTAGGAAATTAACCGCATATACTCGTGTGTAGGTTTACATAGAGATTTTTGCGGGGTAAGGGGAGAGCCCCAAGTCGAAATTCCCACAAAGCGGTAGAGCGTACGGCTTTTGGGAATCAAACTCACCCCAGGTTGGAGAACATAGTGTTTGCGGTGGTTTGGAATTAAAAAAACGGGGAAGTCACAAGACAATCTCCGACCGATAGAGTAGCGACGGACTAGCAACAGTGTGCCCAGAAAAAAAAATAGTTTTTTTGTCTATCACCAATTTGTTAGTAAGTGTAAGTTTAGTTTTAGTAAGTGTAAATTTAATGTAATGGAAAGTAATTTAATTGAAAATTTTATAAAAAAAAAAAGGTGTTAGTGTTGAAAAGGGCGAACGTGCGAAGACGAATAAAGGATTAGGAATAAGGAAGGCGGGGAACTTCCTTACACAGTTTACAAAGGTAAAACCGAGTTTTTCCATAGTGTCGAAACATTATATAAATTAAAAAAATATATTAGGCAAAACATCCAGGGCGGTTTCCGATAGTCGGAACCGCCAGCCTCTTTTTTTGGTGGAAGTGTCTAACCGGCAGTTTTTTGGATTGGGTACCAGCACCAGGATTTCAGAAGATAATCCGGAAAACAACTTAATGAGCTGAAAAAGGAAAAAACGGAAAACAACACAACTCCGCTACATTCGAACAAAAAAAGGACAAATTCCAACGAAAAAGCGAAGTATAAAGACGAAACTGTAGGTACCTAACCGATTTTATTATTTAAAATTTTGAATTTCGACCACAAAAAAAAGAGGGTGGTGTTTTCCACTAAATGGTTTGGTAGTGGGCAACAACTGGGCTACCCACCATTAGTGCGCCATACTAAAATAGTCAAAACTGCAACCCGCCTTCGTATAAGATAAAACATTATAAATTCAGCGAAGACACCTTTCCGTGGGGAACAATCGAAAGGGAAACGTGTAATCGGATTCAGAGACATACACCAAGTCTTCTCAAGAGAAGACACCAACCCGGATATTGATTCATCTTTTTTTTTGGCGTCGGTTATGTTTAAAACAAATCAATTTTTGTCATTTGTTAATTTCTTAACTTAAATTTTAATTATTTGCTGCATTGTTCATTGTGGTGTTTGTGTGTCTCTCTAGAAGAGCTACCCAAGTAGACGGAACATCTGGGATTCCGGCTTTGCCCTTACCAAAGCAAACCAATTTTGCAAAGTACTTTTTTTTTGTAAATACATAGATTCCCCCCCTTTATAATTAAAAAGAGCTCTTTTTTTTTTACTGGGTTAGGGTAAAAAGAGGAATACCATATTGTATTCATGTTGGTAAGTGAGGGTGGAGTTGGCTATCTTCAGGCCTTAATTCCTGTTTGGGATACTTTTTTTTGGGACTTTTTTTTATAATGCTATCGTCGGTTGTGTAAACAAATGTTTCTATGTTTCTTGGTTTAAATGTATACACCATTACTCATCTTATTTTCTCTTACCAAATTTTGATTTCCTGTCATAAAAAGTTTTTTTTTGTAGAATAGCGAATAAATTTAAGATAGATTTTTTTTAAATATTTTATTTTTTTTTATTCTACCTACATAATATCCATAATGAAAGCATAAGACATTATATTTCTATTATAGTAAGATTTGGAAAATTTAAAATAAATTATTTTATGAATATTATGTGAACCACGCCAAACGATTGTTTATTATGACGGTTTAAGGTCGAAGTTTCAGGGGGTGGGAAAGGGGGGCTGATGTGGACGGTCTAAGGTGACATCGTCAGTTGAGCGGTCATAAGGGAATCTGGCATAAAATCAGCCACCCAGATTCATGGAGCGGAGAGGGTCGGCTCATCTGCTACAACAACAGCAGATCTGAGGAGAGCAGTAGCAGCACCATATAGAGGGAAGTATTTTGAAGTAGGCATGACATTAGTTTTGTGACGAGGTGAGGTTCGGTGCGGGGGTCAAGATCCCCTCCCCATCCGGCGAGCTTAGCCGTGCATCGCCAGCATGCCACGACCCCTTGCATCGGACATTCTGCCCCTTCCTCTCCCTATCCCACTTCCTACTCCTCTATCCTACCTTACTTAGCTCCAGGTCCCATTCCTATGGCTCCGGTGCCAGTATGACCCTTCCTATACTTTATCCAACCCTATTCCTTTCCTTCATCCTATCCTAATCCTCGCAAATCTCCTCCTATTGCCCCGTTACAAACTGTTAATTTCAAAAATTAATTTGTATGTATAAAACGCAGTGTATTGTAAAATATTGTTAGCAGTTTAGAAAACTATGTTGGCATTTGGCACGCCAAATGCACTCCAAACAGTGCATTTTTTTTTAAATGGCACGAGGCTTTTAAAAGGTTCGCCATCCCTGCGTCTATCCCATGGTAGTTTGCAGTGCAGGGAAGATAGGGATGTTTGGCTCTCACTCGCACTCTTTTGTTTGCCGTAAGGGCTTTTCATACAAAAGCTCTTGTAGGCTTTCCGCAGTAAGCAATTTGAATTGAAACTCTAAATAAAGATAAGTTAATAGGGGTTGAATTTTGAATAGCAGCAGCCACACCACAGCCAATCAGTGATGTGCTCTGAATAGGACGTTTTGGTTTATGCAATTGGAAATTCACTGGGTTTCATTGAATTCAGTATGGTGCAAAAGTGTGGCACGCTACTGATTTTAAAAAAGAACCACACATACCAAATTTGAAGGAAATCAATCACCTTAGCCGTTTAAGCTGACTAGAGCTACATTAGCAGACGGAATTTTTCCACTAACAACATTGTTTTTCTCAAGCATCGCAATGCCATGTTTGATGGTTATTTTTGTTATTGACCTAAGAAGATTTGAAGCAATTTACAGTACCTATTTATTTTTTTAGCTGGTCGGACGCATGTTTGGCCCATGTTAAGTTTGTCCGATTAGCAGATTCTTAATGTAGACGGTCTAAGGTTTCATTTGATACCCCATTTGTTCATTGACTCGATCCCAATAAGGTAGACCAGCACCAAAAAACGCAACCGGAAGTGGCCATTTTACCGCCCGCCAAAGGGATAAGAAAAAGTCTGTTCGTTTGAATTAGACGGAAGAGAAATCAGAGCTGAGGTAGGGGGAAGGAGAAGGTAGGATAGAAGAAGAGGGTGCGAGAGGGGAGGAAGAACATTAGGAACGGAAAGAGTAGATTCCTAGGAGCTGGGATGTAGATACATAGGACGGTCATGGTACTGGCACTTGGGAAAAGAAAAAGGCGAAGGTTAGTGTTATGGGAAGGTCAGGAAGCGGAGAGGGGGTAGAGGAGGGGGAAGAATGCCTGCTGTGGAGGCGATGGCATGCTGGCGCAGCGCGGCTAAGCTCGCCGTATTCGGGAGGATCTTGCCCCCACAGACAGACCTCACCTATTCCAAAATACATACATCATGTCATACTTACTACCACGACGTAGGACCACACTCGGGATACCCCGCTGGTGTTGTTGCGAGGGGGGGTGGCCTTTTCCCACCCAGCCTGGAAACCGTCGGTCCACTATTATCGGTGGTTTCCCCGATCTGGTCATCCTGAGTTTTAGGCGTGATTTTCACAGTTTGAAATTTTATTTTATTGCATCAAAAATAATTCATAAGGTTCTCAAGTTAAAAATAATGGAAAAAGTTAATAAGGTATGTGAGTGTGACTACTGAAATAAATGGATAACCAAACCTTTTTTCTTCTTTTTTTAGCGCCCCTTTTTTTTGTTTTCAAGAGGCTAACAGCCCCGCATTTACAAAAAAAAAACAATTTACTTGTTTGCCCGGGTTTTTTTTCTCTTCACGGGCTATTTTTTCCAGCAGGGACGTTTTTTCCTTCTTCCTTACAATTTGACGCCTTTGTCTCTGTCGCCCAAGATATCCGTCATCAGCCAACTGCTCGCCGAAATTCACCCTTATAATGTTTCTAAATTGTAGTCATGTTATTTCTAAATATTTTATATTCTTTTTTTTTATATATATATATATATATAATTAACGCGCGCACAAGGGACTATTTGTTTCCCTTTTAATGTTTACCTTTTTATCCACACAACAATTTTATTTCTTAGCGTATGTATTAAGCGCGGAACAGATTGAACCAGCTACAGCACCAGCACCGTCAACAGCAAACAGCACGCTGACCAGCAAAAGAAATTGAAACACATTGCCACCAGCACCAGCATCGTCTTTTTACTTCTGTTTGTCACTTTGTGTCATAAAAAAGAGTATACGAAGTTTTCTTTTGCAGTATGGTGTTCTGAATTTTACTTGCGCAAAGTTGGTAGCAATGGAACAGCAACAGCAAATTTAGGACTTTGGTCTAACGACGCTGTTGACGTTGCTGTTGCTGGTCAATCTAACTTGAGCAATTGAACTACATTGGTTCTAAAATAATGGCGGCCGCTGTTGCTGGTTCAATCTGTTTCGCGCATTAGGGCTCCATTTTGCCAAGATATGACAATAAAAAAACTAATCAAAGGAAGAAACAAATAAAAATTATACACTTTGCTACTTTTGATGAACAACTAAAGGCAACTTGATTTATTATTACTCACTGGCACTTTTCCATTTTGTGCTGCGGAATGTTATAGCGAGTTTCATTCAAATTTTAAAGATTTGATCTCAAAATTCAGATTTGCTCTATTCAATGAAACTTGTTTTACGATTTAATCGTAGTATTGGTGATTATCTGACGAGCACACACAGTATTTTGACGACACACAAAAATATCTATGCACAGTTGTTGATTCACTCAAAATGCCATTTTGGTATTTTCTGACTTCAAAAACATCTTTTATTACTATTTTGTTTCTTTCATTGAAATTCATCATTGAAACAAATCATTGGAATTTTTTCGAGAGATCAGTTATAGCAATCATTGAAATTTTCCGTCATTAGAAAAATTTTCCTGGTTGAAATACACACGAAAAAAATTTTCGGATACAAATCTGTCATTGGAACTGAACGAAATTGGAATTCATCAGTGGAGCGAGTTGTTCCACTTTCTGTCAAAAAACAATCAGCTGACACGAAAAACGAATTTGCATCAGGAAAACAGATAAATACATTTTTAATAAAAAATATTTGTGCAAATTGTTTTTTTCTTGTCGAAAAAAATTCTTCGTATCATTTCCTATAGATTGGTTTATCATTTGTGTTACTAATCAAAGGAAAGCATGTAAACAATCGGTTTAAAGTTTTTCAATGATGCTTTTCAATGATAGCTATATAGCAAATATTGCTTAAAAACAAAGTATAATACATTTAATAAATTTAAACATATTTTTTTCTTTTTTTCTCTTTATTTTCTTTTTGGTTATAAAATCATTATTTTATTACTCTGAAAAAAACTAAGAGTTACATATCCATAAACAATTAAAAATTTCATACATGTATAACATGAACCCATGCTCTGAGTGCTTGTCTGATCTCCCTGCCGACGGGTACTACGTAACATGTTACAGGTGTGTTCGCAAGATGCACTTTGGATGTACAACCACCTCCGAGAAGTCGTATAGAAAAATGACAACCGCCAAAAAGGAAGAATGGAAGTGTCCAATCTGTAGAAGAGAGCTATACATGCCCAGAGCTCTTCCAAATGAAACTACACCCACCCAACCAACGACCAAACGTTTGAAAAGTGTCTGCTCCCCCGAAGCCACCAAAGAACAAGAAAACGCAAACTCGACAGCAATTAAAGACAATGTAATTTTAAACAACGACATATTAAACGAAGTGCGAAAAATGACAAAGGAAATGACCGACATGAATTTGAATGTAAACAAATAAGACGAAATTAAAAAACAAATGCACTAGAAAAATTAAATCCTACAAAAATCAAAGATTGATTCTACAAAAATGCAGGACTTAATCGTAACCATTACGTACTTGTCTTGTTTATTGACTTCAGCAAAGCCTTATTCAAGAAGAGCTTCTAGAAACCTTGAACAAAATTGGTGTGAGAGGATATTTATCGGAGTGGTTAAAGGACTACTTAACTGATAGATCGATTAAGGTCAAAATATCAACGACCCTTAGTAAAGAAAAACCTACTACAAATGGTGTTTCACATGGCTCAAAGTTGGGTGCCATTATGTTCATTTTATACACCAACGAACTTCTCAGATTATTGAAAAACAATACAGCTTATGCATATGCAGACTTTATAGCCATCATAGTCAAACACAAAAACTTGGAGTCAGCAATAGCAATAATTCAAGACCAGTTTGATAATGTATCCAAGTGGTGTCATGACCATAGGCTTATTATTATTAATGGTAACAAAACAAAAGTAATGCATATACGCCATCCATTTAGAAAGGAAGAAACAGTCATTTTATTTTTCCGAAACAACAACTGGCCACTGCTAACTAACAACAAACCAATCGAACTGGTGAAAAAGTAGAAGTATCTTGGAGTTACCACAGATGAACATTTCATTTGGCGTGAACATATAAACAGAATACGTCTTCAACTAAAAAGTACTCTATTTGCATTGGTTTATCTTAAAAGATTCTCAAATTTCGAAGTTCTTAAACAAGTTTACTACTCACTGGCAGAATCGCGAATTCGATATGGGATCATGGCCTGGGGTAGCGCATCAAAAACACATATAGATAAGATATTAAATCTTCAACATCGTCTAATCAAACTGATTAAACCACCTAATGCACACTTTAAAGCTCTGGATTCAAACGCAATTTATCAAGTGACTACATTACAATATTATATGGAAGACTAAAGATTCCTACAGCCAATAAGACTAAAGACAAAATACTAGAAGAAGAACACTAGGGATGCTTGAAATTCCATTATCTACCAACCTATACGGGGACAGAGAACTGAGATGTAAAATTCCGAAGTTATTAAATAAACTTCCTTTGAACTTTAAAACTATTCAAAATCTTAAGAAAAGAAAAATAGAAATTAAAAATACTTTCTAGAATCGCATTTTGTTAGATAGTAACGTAAATAAAAATAACTGATTTCCACTGTTATTGTGATACTTAAGTGTTCAATTCTAATGTTTAGATTAATAAAATAAATATGTTAAATTGTAATTAAAATTAAAATATTAACTGAATTATTTCAATAACTTTTAAATTCAAATAATTGTTCATAACCGCCTGGAGATAAGCTCTTTGCTTTGCGGGTAAACTTCTGTAAATAAAAACTATTGTGAAAATAAAGAATTTTGAAGTTGAAAAAAAAAAATTGGTGCAATGTTACTGTGTCCTACGTGGGTTTATTAAATATTACAAAAACTATTTAAATGTATTTCAGCGTTCTATTTTAAATTTCAGTGGCAATTTCTTAAGTTGAGTGCGGTGCAAACACTGCAGGTACCAGTATACATATTTGAAAGCTCTCTTCAATAAGGCCTTTACTGAAAATATAAATTGAGCAGAATATATTAGTTCGGAAATCGTTAAAATGCAGCAAAATTTGTTGGCTCTTGGTATTTTAGTAGAAAGAAGTATTTTTTTTTGAATTTTGTGCACGTGCATTAGATGTGTTGACTTGATTGATATTGTCTTTTAATTAGAGTGGTGGTATTAATAAGCATAAATATATAATAGTATTGATAAAGATGGCGAACTAAAATTTGTTTAAATTTTGTTTTAACTGTGAAGTGCTAATATTTTTAATAAAAAGTGAATTTATATTTTTTTAAATTAATAGTATTGTATTGTATTGTAATCAACAGGTGGTAATCCTATGCACATTTCTCTCCGATTTGCCAGGATTTATAATGATAAGTACGGACACCTTGTTAGAGCTTTTACTTAAAACAGAAATATGCACGCCAACCAGACTAAGAAGCAAACGGCCTATCGTCCCTGTACTGACAATTTTCATTGAACAGATTTGTGGAACAAAGAAATGAGGTGGTAATAGTTTGTGCGTTATAAATGATTCATTGTCCAAAACTAGCTTATAGACATATTTCCATAGCATAAGTACACAGACTACCTTATTTTTTATAACTAAAACAAATAAAAAAACGCAATTTTCAAATCATCTGCCTTAGACATTATGTGGTTTTCATATTTGGCTGATTGGCCCTAAAGACCTAATTTGGACCATCAACCAACGTCAAAGTCACCGAAACAGATAAATTTTGAAAATATGTACATTTATGCTTTTGATTACGTATTATTCTTTTTAATCTACACGGCTGAAGAAAATACCTTTTCACTTGAAATAAGGTTCGTTCAGTTATCTGTAGAGGGTACTTCACGAAATTTAAATTCTAGGCCACTAACGGCCACTATTTGTAAGGTAGTACAAGTTTACTTTATAAAACTTGAAAAAATACATTTTATTTTTGTTTTGTATTATTTTCTTAGTTTTTTTTTCTAAGACGTTAGTGGGTATTTCTTAGGAAAAAACAACCTCTTAAAAAATAAAATATTTTTTTTTATTTGAAAGTACAATCCTTTCGGGTAATAATGGAAAAAAATTTCATTCAAATGGCTGCGTCGGCTGGCCATGCAGTAGCCTACACGATCGGTCCAATTTTTAAGCACATTATCGATTGTGTGCAGCTGTATTTCACCAATGGCTTCACGAATATTGTCCTTTAAATAATAGTCCAACGGTGTCAATTCGCAGCTCCAAGGTGGCCAAACGACATCAGCTCTGCGGCTGATAATGCGATCTTCAAAAACAGGGCGCAAAACATCGAGTAAAGCTTCGGCTGTGTGGCACGTAGCGCCGTCCTGTTGAAACCAAATGTTGCCAATATCCTCCTCTTCAATTTTTGTGAACAAAAATTCGTTCAAAATGACCGATAACGATCGCCATTGACTGTAACGGCCACTCCTTGCTCATTTTCGAAGAAAAATGGCCCAATTATGCTTCTGGACCAAAATCCGCACCAAACAGTGACTCGTTTTGGGTGTATCGGCTTTTCAATGTATGCGTGCGGGTTATCTGTGCCCCAAATGCGACAATTTTGCTTGTTTACATACCCGCCAAGATCAAAATGGGCTTCATCTGAAAAGATGATTTTTTTGGCAAAATCGGCATCTTCTCTAAGTCGATCGCAGGCCCACTCAGCGAAACGAAAGCGCATTGGATGGTCAGTTGGCTTCAACTCCTGAACCAATTGGACTTTGTATGGCGTTATACCAAGGTCTTTATGCAAAATTCGTCTAAATGATGTCTCCGAAATGTTCAATTGTTTAGAACGACGGTGAATTGATGTTGATGGCGCTTCACGCACACTTTCTGCCACAGCAGCAATATTCTCGGTTGTACGCACTGTTTTTGGCTCACGCTTTGGTTTATTGATGAGGATGCCAGTTTCTTTCACTTTTTTCACAAGATAACGAGCATACGGAGCTGACGGTGCTTCTCTTCTTCCAAAATCCGTACGCAATTTTCGCACACATTCTGCAACATTACCATGATTTTCAAAGAAATGTCGCAATATTTCCCAGCGTTGTTCAAGCGTATACACAACCATATTCGTTCAGCGGAAGGATAAAACTAATTATCTGTCAAATCAGACATGAGCTAAGTGTTACCATTCACGAAATAAGCACTAGTTGAAAAAAAAAACGTTAGATGGCGGACCCTTTATATACCTTTCTTTCATAATTATATTGGACGCTAAGCCCCAGAAAAGGTATACCCTAATCGAAAATTCTACCATTGGACTAAATCTTTATCCATCTAAGATAAATCTGTGCAAAGCTTTTAACTATTTCAATAAAATAAAGCTTTTCAATATCATGCATTCAAAATCAAAACTGTAAGTTCGAGATCGCATGTATATTTTAATTATATTAAGGTACTTACACGCTACACCTAGGTTTTTACATACAAACATGTTGATTCTGAAAACATTTTTATAATCTCACATTAAAAGCCAGGCAAAGCTCATTGAAACTGATCGCTGTGAATATTCATTGTCAATGCATCAGTTTTAGTTGTGTTTATCTGAAACTTCCGTGCGGTTTGCAGGAGGCATGTGATAAGTTTTATTTTATGAAAACTATTAAATTTGCATTTAAATTTAAACAATGAGTGAACTACCAACTGTCGCCTTCAAGGAACCTATTTTACCGAAAGGACTTGTTCTATATTTTCATCCGAAAAACTTTCATTCACAAAAAGTATGCACATTTTTTAAAATTTAAATAAAACACATATTTTTCTCATATCATGTGACATCAAAAATATTACGTGCAGTGGAGCATTGTCATTTTTTTTTACTTTTAGAAGTAAAACCTTATATGTACGTTGGTATTTTACATACAAAATAATTATAGTTCAGTGTTACAGAACGTATCTTAAGGTTAAATAAGGTTTGTGTGGCAATAAAATATGTTCAGTCGGGCGTTGCAAGAATGAGGGTTTTCTAAATTTGTATGGCCTTAAAAACATCATAAATCAACATTATGTTTGTTAATATTAGCAATAAGCAACTAACTATATTGTATTATAATTTAAAGGCGTTAATTTTTTTAATTCTGTATGATTGCCAGCTAAGTTAATAGCCCATAAAGCATAAATGTTATTTTTTTAATAAATATACAAGAAACAAAAATGCATAATCTTTCAAAATAAAAATGGAATCCGCACAACCCATTCTTTTTACTTGCGATTATAGGTTCTATAAGGCAAGTTTAGGATTTGTGAATATAAAAAAAATTGATTTAACAATCAAATATGACATTACGACCATAGAGAAGCCTAAGAAAGTAATTTAGAACAAAAATCTGTCTGTCTATCTGTCTGTATGAATGTACTTTATATTGTACTACAGCCTAAACGGCTGAAGTAATTATGTACTTTCAAATTTGGTATGTGTGGTTCTTTTGACATTCCTCAGGGGTGTTTTTGAAAATTTATTTTTTAGGCTTAAAATTACGGTATATGCCATATAACTGATAAGGAAAAGCTTATTTTTCTCGAAAACAGCTCCAACGATTTTGGTTAAATTTTTTCAGATTTTTGTATGCATCATTTTACGCGAAAAGTCTATTAACGGTACTCTTCATATAACGGTTTTTTTAATTTTCGGCTTTCTCGGTAACGGTTCATTGGATTTCAATAAAATTTTATATTGTGAAAGATCTATTGAGCAAAATTATTTTAAATTATATGGTCAGCTATATATTAATAAACTCTAAGAAACTGCACCAAAATCTCAAAAAAAATAAAAAAATAGGATTTTATCAAAATCCATCCTATAATATTCAAAATACTTTTTTCTTAACTTCAATAATATTTAAGACGTGTGATGTCGCACTCCAGTTTTATTAGAAATCGTTATTTTTTTTGGTTTTGGCACTTTTTATAGTTTCAGACCGTGTGATTTTTGTTTGTAAATGTTACTGGTTTCTGTAAAAGATCTACTTGCCTTCCAATCTGATAAGGCAAATTAGAACAAGTACGTGCGACCCAGTTGTGTCCATTTTAACTATTGCCTTTTGGCAAGTAGCATCTGAATCACTATGCAGGTAAAAAAGATACTTCGCGCAAAAACATTTTTAATCTCTTAGCTTCAAACAATGTGTCTATATTTTACCCCTTGTTTTATTGGGCAAGGATTTGAAAACATAAGAAATGCAATAAAAAATGAAAAATGAAATTCAATCAGGAAAATAAGCACAGAAATACATTTCTTACAATTATTCGCTCAATTCTATTGTACTTACTCTCATGAAACAGCATTTTTACTTGCGATTATAGGGACTATAAGGCAAGTTATGCATTCGTAAAAAAAAAAAAAAATTCTAACAATCAAACATGATATTACGATGATAGAGAAGTCAAAAAAAGTGGGTCCGGAAATTCCGTCCGTCTGTCTGTCTGTCTGTCTGTCTGTCTGTCCGTATCGATATCTACAGCCTAAACGGTTGGGCCGATTTGATTCAAACTTGGTATATAGTATTTTTAGAGTGCTCTACCCGACAGTTTTTGGAATTGGTATTCTAGCTCCAAAACTAACGGTACCTGCCATATAACTTTTATTAAAAAACTTATTTTTCTCGAAAACGGCTCCTACGATTTTGATTAAACTTTCAGAATGATGTTTTCTGTGCAAAATCTATCTTTTAATTTTAATGGATTTTTCAGAAAAAGTTTTATAACGGTACCTCCCATATGACCGGTTTTTTAAAATCAGACTTTCTCGTTAACTAATTGACGGATTTTGATGAAATTTTCAAAATATGTAGTGTTTTATGATTTAAATAATATTGCTTATCAAAATTTTCAAAAACATTTTTTTTTAAATTTTAATAATTTTTTTAAAAAAATATTTTGTTTTTTGAATATTTTGAAAACGGATCTATAGATTTTTTTTTAAATTTTTCTCCTATATATAGATTTCTTAAAATTGACATACTAAAAAAAAATTTAAAATATGTTTTCGAAAAGTTTTTCAAAAAAAACTGGTCGAACGATTTTGAAATGAAAAATTCATAAAATAGAAAACAGCAAAAGAAATAAGATGGCTTACAACATTTTTTCCAAAAAACGTTATGAGTAGTGTTTTTTTGAATTCATAAATTTTTTTCCCCAACATTTTATTTCATATTGCTCGGCTAAGCCCTAGCCAAGCCATTAGTCAAATAAAAGATAGATAGAAACCTACATTACATACATACTTACGTATTTTAAAGTATTTTTCATCATCATAAAAGCACAGAATAAATAAGGAAGCCTTTGATAAACACACAAAAACAACTAACAAATAAAAAAAACTATTCGATTACTACTGAATGCAAAAATTTCAATCGAGAAAACAAAAGATTACACCTTCCTTTAAATAAACAAAACCACTGTGTTAACTTTTAATATTGTCTCTATACCTACTGGCTTAGCAGTAGTTGGAACACGTATCTTAATTTTAGTACCTACCTTCCTTCCGACCTTATTATAGGTACCTAAATCCTTTATAAATTCCATTGGTCCCATATTGGGACGTATAAAGGTCCCTTTACCTAGCATTATTGCCATATTGCTGATTCCGACAAATCTTTATGCCAGTTGTTCAAATTTTTCCATACCAAAATGAAAATTTAACTGAAAAAAGTCCTTTGTATCTTTCTATTAGCAAATTATATTATAAACAGTAAGCAGCAAGTGGAAAGATAATACTAGATACACTAGAAAACTGCAAAAGCTAACAATCCTATATATTTATGTGTTTATCCCTTTGTCGTGACGCATGTTCGTTCGAGCTTCACCCCAAAACGATTCTAAGGAAGTTGCACGTCATACATAAAATATTAAAATAAAATCTTTGTCAAAAAGACGCCTGCACTTAAAAAGGATTAGCACATAAGAGCAAGTACGTGCGACCCAGTCGTGCCTTTTATTTTAACTGAAATATAAACGGTACCTGTCATATAATCGTTAAGTAAAAGCTTTTTTTTCTCGAAAACGACCAAAAGAATTTATATGAAAAAAATCAGTGCACTGTTGAGGTGTGGGTGTGGTTGTGTGTTGTGGTGAAAAAAAAATAAGATGGTGGGCTAAAAACGATACCTCCCATAGGACCGTTTTTTTCTTCGACTTTCTCGAAAACAGGTTATCAGGTTTTTAGATGTAGGTTATTTTTGTGCTTTTGAGCATTCTTGAATTCTCTATTTGTTATTAAAAAAAAACCATTTTATTTAAAAAACTTTCCTACGTAATTTATAAAAAAATCACTATTTTCTGTACTTTTTCCCAAAATCGATTCGATCTTATTTACCATAAAAAGGAAATATAGGCGAATTTCGGTTTCGACTCTATTTCCGACAAAAAAGGGAATAATAGCCGTGTTTTTTGACGTGACAACGTCTTTTAAATCGATGACAGGCTACACATACGAAATAACATGACTCATGCTGATAAGACTCATGCTGATAATGCTGATAAGACTCATGTTGAAAATGTTGATAAGAAAAGTGACGCACGATGCGATACTGTGGTTCTTTCAACCAAAATCGGTCGCAAGCACCAGGCGAACATAAAAAAAACAAGTGCAAATTCCCAAAATATTTCCATTCAAATTCAAAAAGAACAAGAAGAGAAAAAGAAATACAAAATAGGCGAAGTTCTGTTATAGTAGAAAGTAGATGTAGATATTGGGATATGTGTTTGTGGATTTAACGAGAGGATTTGTGGGTGTGAGTTAACGGGCTGAATGTTGATGTTGCTACCATCAATGTTAAATGTACTTCTTCCCAAAGTGTATTGAATTGCACCGAGCACTCGAATGTGACCAATAACAATGTCAAAAAGTTATAGTAAATTTATATACATATCTATCTATCTATCTTATATATTAGTGATTTATATTGATCCTGTTCTACTTTTCTTCAAATTTGCAGATGCGCAGATGCATGTAACCCTCCTTCAATCAAAACGAATCAAAAACTGATTTCTTTTGTTTCCTGTCAACATTTCTTGTAGCAACATGATGTGGATCTGTGTACCTAAAAATTTGTAGGATCACAAAAATGTTCTACGTGCGGTGCGACATCTTTACTCGTTATAAAATCTTTGATACAAGTCTTGTTTCATGACAGAAATGATCAACTGTGAATGAAATCTTTTTGTGTCAAAAATATAAAGAGGAGAAATAACTTCGAGTTCGAAAATCTATCCGCTACCAAATTCCACATCTACTTTTATCGGCAACTAAATGTTTTTTTTATCGGAAATATATAATGTGTGTAAAATCCAAATTCTTGGGATTGTATTTCATTATCATCGTTAATTTCATTTTTAAACTGACTAATGGTTGTCAAGATATCGCAGAAAACTTTTCGCGTTCCTTTTTCCATGATAAAGGCCGAATAGTGGAGGGGTTTTTAACCCCGAAAATTGAGTTTTATATATTCACATCGACACTTGCTTTATATCAAAACAAAATAAAAACTTCGTCATACCCAAAATGCAAGGTTAGTTTAACGTTTCAATTGGCGATTTGATATTTTGTAGGCCTAATCACAATATTTTTTTTTAATGACTTAGTACATCTTCGTCATATTTACATAAATATGAAGATAAAGTTTGCCCAGCAATTATCCGATATATTACAAATATAACTGCTTTGCGAAATGATTTAGTTGAGTTTGGATATTTCATTGTGTTGTTTGCTTTAGACTCTTCAATTTATGTTTTATATTTTATAATTACATACATATGTAACTACATATAACTATATTTTAAATTATGAGTGCAAAAAAAGACTGGACATTATTTGAGGAGCCGACATTGCCGCAAGGAATTCGTTTATATTTCCATCCATATAACTTTTCTTCACAGAGAGTAGGTTTATTTTTTATGTAGGTATGTACATAATGTATAGATATTTAAAATCCAAATTGTGAAAGTTGAAAAATCCCGCTTATTTTAACAGTTTTGTGTTTTTTTTCTTTAAGTGGCCTGCTTCGTTTAATCAAGGGATCTTCAGTCCCCCTTCGTAAGTCAGTCCCCCTCACTTAGGTTTTCATTACTTAAATTAGATTCTTAAAAAATATAATATTGATATCTGCTGTTTAATAAAAGTTTCTCATTAATATTTAGTCTAATTAAACGAAATCATTAAAAGCCATCGAATCTAGAATTTATATTTTATGTAATATAACTTTTTGTAATATGTAGAATAGAACCTTCATTACTTTCTTACTAGCAATATGCTAGTACGTACTAAATATTTTGTATGAACTTATAAAAATCGTAAGAACCACAATACTTAACTCAATTTGAATAATGCATTTATGAAGAAAATACTTCGAAAATTGGAAGACAGATTTCGACAAAATCCTTTTTTTTTATTTGTAGTTATTTGCAAAAAAAAGTTCTCTCGATTACCCCTAAGAAAGGGTCCCTGCTTCTGCAACATATAGCAGGTCCGGGATAACGAGTGTTTTATATAGCGTCTTCTTGGCTCTTCTCGATAGGGGTTTATTCCTCAATTATTTACTTAGTCCAAATTAACAGCTACTTATAAAATTTAAAATAAAATGTATTGCTATAATTAAGCAATAAATTTTATTTTATATAAATAATAAAATAAAAAATAAAAAAAAATAATTATAAATAGAAAAAAAGTAATTGAAATCGTTGGTATGCAGAATTAATTTGGCTACCTTGATGTTTTTAAATATAAAATCTTATAGAAATCGAATGAGCGTTACCGAGAAAGTAGAAAATTGTGAAAACCGTTACATGAAAAAGTACAACTCTCTTGGCTCTGATAATGCATCCCTTCCAGATGGGGGACCGTCCGAAAACCAACTGGGTGCTGTTGGCATGTATTTTCTGTTTTCCGTACTCTCTTTTTTCTGTTGTCCTATATCAATTTCAATGTAGTCTTTTCTCTTTTGTGCCTTGTATACTTGTATTGTTTGAGTCTCAGCCAATGCCCTCGGTAGCCACAGCCAGTGCCATAGAGTAAATATATTATAGTATAGTATAGTTACTCTATAGCCAGAGCACATAATAATGAGTCATAAGTGTCTCTGTTTCTATTTCGTCTCTGTCTCTACTTCGTTGATTTATAATATAAATGTAATTTTTTTCTATGTATGTACACATAATACATTTTATAATTTTTTCAATATTTTAAAACCTATTCTATGAATTTTATTTTAAATTTAATAATCAGCTGTTTATTATTTAAATCTAAAAAAACAGAAAACCAAAATCACAATTTTTTGCAAAAAAATAAAAAAACAGAATTTTATCAAATACCTACATACGTCCAAAAATTTTCAAAATACATTTTTCATTATTTGAAACGAGTAAAAGCGTACTTCCTTTTAATATTTTTTTTTTTAAGTGCCGTGGTTTTGACGTTTTTATAAGTTTAGACAGTGTTATTTGTATACGTACATACATTTTAGTTGTTTCTGTGAAATATGTTCATGTAAGAATAAATAAATTGCACGACTGGATCGTACGAACTTGCTCTTATGTGCTGTCTTATCGTCGAATAAATTTTAAAATATACCTTTTTCAGCAGAATTTAAACGCCATTTTATTTCTAAAAAAAAACAAGAAAAAACGTATTTTTTTCAAAATGTATCAACGGCTTTAAAATGGACAGTTTATTTTAAACAACAACCAGCTAACTCACAACATATACAATTCCACGTATCACGTGAACAAAAAATCTAGTACTAAATCTACTACTAAGAACTAAATCCAGTAATAAATACAGTACAAAATCTAGTACAAAAATGCAATAGTACTACATTCTAGTACTAAGTACTAAAAATTTACTACCAAACATACTATTGTACCAACAACCTAGTACTAATGGGCACCTGTTTTATATTTAACTAGCGGTACCTGACGCGGGTTACTACGCCCTAGAAAAAAGTTGGTTGTCTGTAAAGTCGGTTTACGGGCGATAATTTTACGTGATAAGTCATAAAAAAACTTTGATGACACCATCACCAACATACAGCCCTTTAACTCATACCATATACAATTCCACTTATCACGTCCGACACAAAATCTAGTACTAAATCTAATACTAAGTACTAAATATAGTAGCACAAAATACAATAGTACTAAATCAAAGTACGAAGTACTTAAAATCTATTGCTAGTTGCGATCGATTTTGATTGAAAAAACCACAGTATCGCGGTTAGTGTAACTCGTTACTTTTCATGTCAGCGTGAGTTAGTTATTTCGTATGTCTAGTGTCATCGATTTATAAGACGTTATCACGTCAAAAATCAAGAATACAAACCCAAGCATAAAATTGTTTTTTTTTTTAATTTTGGTATGCAGTTTCTTAGAGCTTATTAATACACATGTGATTGTAAAATCTAAAATATTTTTTTATTAGTTTTAAAAATATTGATTTTTTCAAAAAAAACTTTCAAAATTTTTTTTTTAATTAGAAAAAAATTAATTTGGCTACCTAGATCTTCTCAAATATTAAAATTGACAGAAAACCAAATAACCGTTACCGAGAAAGCCAAAAATTAAAAAAACCGTTATATGAAAGGTAACGTTAATAGACTTCCCGTAAATTTCGTTCTGATCAAATGATAGCCAATACCAACAAAAATATTTTCAAAATTTTCATCAAAATCGTTGGAGCCGTTTTCAAGAAAAATAAGCTTTTCCTAAACGGTCATATGGCAGGTACCGTTATTTTAGGCCTAAACATAAAATCCAAATACTGTATGGTCAAAATTATGGTTACACAAAATTCTGTTTGGAGAAAAGTACGCAATTTTTTACTGAACTTTAACACCAATATATAAAATATTTGATTTGATCGTACTTCGATATGGATACATAGACAAAACCAAGTTAGCTTACAAATACGTCCCTTTTTCTCATAAATATTTTTTTCTAGTTCTTTACATATCTAATGAAATAAATGTATTAATTGTAATACATCTATTGTTTAATTTTTTTTTGTTATTAATTCAATAATTTAGTTGCCATGTCCAATAAAGGAAAACAAAAATTTATTGTCGACGGTTATTCATTTGGTTTGAAGAGGGCGGACATAAGCAGAGTTTTTGGGAGCGTAACGGGAGCCCGTATTTCAAAATCCCATTTTTTTTAAATCCCGAAAATATGTTTATAATCCCGTCTCGAAAATACCGTTTTTTGAAAATCCCGCTTTCCATAATCCCGCTTAAATACAATCCCGTGTCTGCAAAGCCCGCCTTTTAAAATCCCGTTTAATCCCGCTTAGCCCGTAATTATTCGTAATTAGATAAATATAACTCAAAATAGGTATTGTACGCAAAAGTGCAGGTGTATTATAAACTCATCGAAAATTTAAGCAAAGCAAATTTTGTTGTTAAATCTCAAATAGAAAAAATTAAAAAAGAGAACAACAATTTTTTCAAAAAAACAGTCATGAAATCAAGAGCAATATCAAAAATTATGAAAAATAGAAAATCAATAAACAAAACGGATTTCCTGTGCCGTATAGCTCACAATATAAAACTATAGTGTAGAGTAGATAGTTTCTTGTTATTTTGTTATTATGTTCTTTTTTGGTACCTGCTTCTTTGTTATGTTTTATATTCTTTATTTGTTTCTTTATTGTTTTTGTTAATTAGTAAAAATGCCTTGGTTAATTCTTAAATGTTTGTTTTTTTTCTCTTTTCTTACGACTTGACGCCCATGAATATTATATCCTTTAGACATTATGTCAGTGCACCATCCCGTGCACTGGGCCGCAGAATTATATTCAATCCCGCCTTTTGAATCAATAAAAGGTGTTTCATTTTAAAATCGCGCAGTTTTTAAATAAAACACCTTTTGTTGATTCGAAAAGCGAGGTTATAACAACTGGAATTTAAAAAACGGGATTTTAAAAGCGGGATTATAAAAAAGCGGAATTTAAAAAAACGGTATAAAAAAACGGGATTTTTAAGGCGGGTTTTTTAAAAACTGGATTCTCAAAAACGGGCTCCCGTACCCAACCCAGAATTTGTACATACAGCATTTTGGCTAACCAGATATTGGGTGAAACAGAATTTTGAAAAACTGAATTATGAAAAACAGAATTTTGTGCGTACAGTATTAAAAAAAAAACAGTATTCTGGTCATACAGAATATTGAAAACCGGAATTATGACCCGCTTCCATTTCAATTTCCCCTCTGTGCCAAATAATCACACGCACCATATTTGAAGATAATCGCTTAGCCGTTTAGGCTGCAGCTCGATATTCATACAGACAGACAGACAGACAGACATTTTTTACCACTAAGTTTTTTCTATGATCGTAATGTCATGTTTGAATGGGGAGCGGGTCATTATTTCGGTTGTCAAAAGTGCGCACTTTTTTATATTATCAAACCACAGAATTTTGACCATACAGAATTTTCAAAAACAGAATTTTGAAATACAGAATTTTGTGTAAGTAGAATTTTGAAATACAGTATAAGTGGGATTCCGATACGCTCCCGTTTGAATGTTATCTCATTTTTGTATATTGACGAATCCTAAACTTGTCTTATAGTCCCTATGATTGCAAGTAAAAAGTTAAGATAAATATACATTTGGCTTCAAATGGCAGATAACAGCTGCGTTTTATTATTCAAGAAGATTCATTTAGATCTTTGTGGATAGTAAAACGAGCCCGACTGTGCATTTTTTTCTGTTCACTTACTAATAAAATACTGCCAAAGCCATTGTATATTAAATCTATAGTACTATCAAGATGCATGTTTCACTTAGCGCCATCTAGTTTCGCTATCACATCCTAAAGTTTTTCTCTTAGTGGAGATGGCAATGTAGACTTACATATGCAATACAGAAAATGGCAGAACGGGAAAGATGTATGTGAAATGCTAGAACTCAGAAGAAAACAAACATAAATCATTTTCGTATCGCGTATTGAGTGATGACGAAAGAGAGCCTTAAGGGAAAAGATTTTGATTTTTTTTTGCCAAGGAAAATCTGAAAAATGCAAACAAAAAGATCAAATTAAATTATTATACCTTCTCATCATTTTGCAATTTTTTATAATTTTTGTTGAGTAAGTTCATTTTACGCAATAAACGCGACAGATTGCGCTCATGATTTCTACTCTGTCATCAGGCAAAAGCGAAATATTGATTTTTTTTGCTTACGCAGCTTTGCTAGCAAAACACATCACTTACGCTACGCTGTATGTATGTATATATGTATGTACTTGCATGGAGTATATTGGTCCCTACTGATGAGCTAAACCAGTATACTTTAGCGAAACGTTTATAATTGTACAATGTTTGAAAAATTCAACTTTTAAATTTTATTATTTAAAAGTTGTTTTCTATATATTCATATATGTGTACAATGGATCATATTAATGATTTAGAGTAATAAAAATTACCTAAAATTTTTTATATATTCGTAATCGCCTAACAAGCAATTCATGATTAAAAAAAATTCGGCTTTATAACATCAGATGCTGTATATCCAGTTCATGTTATAAATAAGACTCTTATACCGACAGACATCTCGGTAGTATATGTATGTTCTCACAACTTTGAGAGTTTTATTCAAGCTAAGATAAACGTCTAGGAGGAGTATATTGGTTCCTACTGATGAGCTAAACCAGTATACTTTAGCGAAACGTTTATAATTGTACAATATTTGAAAAATTCAACTTTTAAATTTTATTATTTAAAAGTTATTTTCTATATATTAACCTACCTATGTTTAAATATAAAATCAATTCCATATTACGTTCGAAATTGAACATTAATACTTTAAACAGTCAAATCCGAATATGGTAACATTGGTATGTGATTTCGGTATAAGCTACAGAAATAACAAAATTTCTTGAAAAATACAAGATCCAAAAAATAATTGAAAACACACAATTCTAGTTTGTTTAGGAAAATCAAAGGGAAATCCACTAATTTTTGTTTCCTTACTCTACCATACCATATGGTATAGTGTCACTTTTTGAACCTTTTCTTTTTCTTCTTCTTCTTAGGTGGCGCTACATTCCGGGGTGAACCAGGGCCTCAACCAACAAGCTTCTCCAGCCAGCTCGGTCCCTAGCTAGCTATCTCTAGTTTCGCACGTGGAGTCGGTTGTGGTCCTCTTCCACTTGTGTGCGCCACCTGTCTCGGTCTTCCTCTACTGCGCCGTCCCTCTGCGGTGGATTCGAAGATTTTCCGGGCCGGAGCATTGATGTCCATCCGCTCTATATGACCCAGCCATCTGATACGTTGAATTTTTACTCTTTTGCCTAGGTCTGTGTCGCTGTACAGCCGGTAAAGTTCTTCATTGTATCTTCTTCTCCACTCTCCGTTTATGCATACGGGACCAAAAACCACCCGGAGAATCTTTCTCTCGAAACAGCCTAAAGTGTCCTCATCCGCTTTAGACAGCGCCCTGCGTCTGCACCATAGAGCAAGACTGGGATGATGAGGTTCTTATAAATGGACAGTTTAGTTGTCCGAGAGAGGGCTTTGCTACTGAATTGCCTTCTAAGCCCGAAGAAGCAGCGATTGGCAAGAGCTATTCTTCGTTTGATTTCAGCGGTTGTGTTGTTGTCTGAGTTTATAGCGGAGCCCAGGTAGACAAAGTCCCTAACTACCTCCAAGTTGTAGCTATCTATGGTGATGTTTTGTCCAAGACAAGCCCTCATTGACTGCTAAACCCATCTTCGCCGCTTCCGTCTCAATACTCACAAAAGCGCTACTGACATCACACTGCGTTTTCCGATTATGTCAATATCGTCCGCGTATGCGAGTAATTGGACGGACTTTTGAAAGATCGTGCCTCTGGTGTTGGTGTGAGAGTTCTGCACTATTCTTTCAAGTATGATGTTGAAAAAGTCATGACAGCGCATCGCCTTGTCTTTACCGACCTTGACGGAACAGAGTGCGTTTTCCATCGTCATTTTACACAGGCGGACGAGTTTGGCTGGGATGTTAAAACTGCACATTGCTCTATATAACTCGTCTCTATAAATGCTGTCGTACGCAGCTTTGAAATCGATGAAAAGGTGGTGGGTATCGATTTGAAGTTCTTGAGTTTTTTCCAAGATCTGCCGTAATGTGAAAATTTGATCGATAGTGGATTTTCCTGGCCTAAAACCGCACTGATATGGACCTATCAAGTTGTTGACGAATGGCTTTAGGCGTTCACACAGTACAGCAGAAAAGATGTTGTAGGCGATGTTGAGTAGACTGATACCCCTATAGTTGGTGCAGCTCAGAGGGTCTCTTTTTTCGGGCAAATTTTGAACCTTTTACTCGTACTCATTATTTATTATTCCTGCAAATGCTTGTATGTTATAACTCATACCTTTCTGAAAATATAACATACAACCTACATCATTATATTTCATTCTACTCTCCAAAACCAATACAAATGTGCATGGACGTATTACATATGTACTGCTAGTTGCCTACCTCAAGTTGGTTCCATTTTAGTCTCAGTTATCTTGGGCGACATTAGCCCTCCTGAGTACACTAGCGGGGAAAAAAAATTAAACCTTAATGTTGACATTTCATCCAGTAATTCCAGACTTTGTCAGTAGGTTTTTCCACGTTGGCAGGTTAAAATTTCCTTTTTTCTTCCCCGTGTTATTTAGAATATTCAACAATTAATCCACCAAATAATAAATACAAAAAAACACTCATGGATTTATTGAAATTATTTTGTTATAGCCATTGTATATACATTTTCTATAGTACTCTCATGGTGGTCATTTTTCATCTGGCCATCTTCCTGGTTGATTCAGAACTAACTCTTAATAGAGGAGACGAGAACCTTTACCGATATTTTACCAGTATTTAATAAAATTTTGTTGTCTGTACTTATTCCATATTCACACCAATTGAGAATTTCAGCACGCCTCATTGCGACTTGATTCAGAACTAAAAAATGATGCTCCATGATAGTACTATATGCAGTGTATATACAAAGTTATAGCTTGGTAAATTACAAGTTCGTAAGATCTTTAGAACCTAAACTTTGTTGCGATTTTGGACTGTAATACTGCAAACTTAACAAAAAGCCTTAAGGTATGTCCACACCAAAGAAACATTTTTTTTAAACATTTCAGAAAGAATTAAAAACCTTTCAGAAATGTTTTTTTCTTTCTGAAATGTTTTTTAAATGTTTCGGAAATGTTTATTTAAGTCTGGACGCTTCGCGAAACATTTCTGAAATGTCTATCTGTTTCCCCTTCCGAACGGAAATCTTTCTATATTTTCATGCATTTTAGTCTAGTTGACAGGTTTTGTTGTTTTTATTTGTTTGTGTTTTGTTCATGATTTTTTTTATAATTAACGCGCGCACAAGGGATTATGTGTTTCCCTTTTAATGTAGAACACACTGCGCGGGCATTACGAAGATAGGGAGGGGAGAGATAGGAGGTGCCGATTAACATTGGTTTTGAATGTTAGCAGATCAAAATGGCAAGGGATAATCTCGCCGGGTAAACCATTCCAAATTCGTGTTCTTCGGCTAAAAAAAGAATCCCTATATTTTCGAGTGAACATTTTTTGTAAAAGAAACGATAAAATAAGGAAAGATATGAAACATTTCGTCGGTGTTCGAGTGGGGCAATTGTTTTAGCGGCAGTTCTATTTCTTATCAATTTTAACGCTCGATTTTGTATTCTATCAAGCAGGTGAAGCGATGTTTTCAAAGCACCTGCCCAGAGGTGGGAGTTATACTCGAGTTTAGGGCGTATAAACGCTTTATAAATTGTAGCCAGATCAGATGGGGAAAAATAATTCTTACACCGATACAGAAAACCTAAGCACTTAGCAGCATTCTTAGCGATCTCAAATATATGGTCGTTCCAACGGAGGTCGTCATTGACACACATACCGAGTACTGAGAGCTTTTCGGTTTCTTCGATGTAAGTGCCATTCATGGATAATGGCATTGGGGGTATGTTTAGCTTTAACGACAGAAGACAGCATTGAGTTTTCGAAGCATTAAACTCCACACGATTCCTATTACCCCATTTGACAATGCTGTATAAATCGGAGTTTAATGAGCTTGACATACGGTACCGTTGCAATTGTACGTCCGAAGGCGAAGGACGTGAATTATCGAACGAATATGAAAAGCTGAGGGTAGACTTGTCAGCAAAACTAATCCAACGAACAAGAGTATCATCGATCCCAAAAGCACGCATTTTCGATAAGAGAGCTTCACGCCAAACTCTATCAAATGCCTTGGAGATATCAAAAGCAATAATCTTACTTTCACCAAAGCGTGATTACACGCGACGCTTTGATTGCTCCTTTTTTACATCATGAAGTACAAAACTGGATACATAAAATGGGAAACATAATGAAATTTCTGAAATCTTTCTGAAATGATATTTAAGCAAAGGAGAAACATTTCAGGAATGTGTTTTAAACAAATGTCATTTTGTCAGGATTTTTATTAACTTTGTCTTTTATCATTATTAATGAACAAATAGTTAGAAGAAATAAATAAAAAGGAACATTTTATTTGATCATAATTCATTAGTTTTTTTAATCTTAATAAAATCAGCAATATTTGGAGAGATTTGAAAATAACTTAAAATCCCTTCTTTCTACGAGATTTTAAAAAATCCCTTTTTTCCTTCTAGTGCTTTCAGCTTGTCTTAGGCACAAACCAATAAAAAAAAGGAAGTTGTCGACGATCTAAAAAAACAAGAGGCAAAATACCAAAGATGCCGCACACTTCTATGAATGGAATTCAAAAGTATCAGATATGTTTTACCGGTAAATGCGACTTTTAGAATTTTTAAAAACAGGTGTCGCGAGCTTCTATGTCAACATTTTAAGAATTAATTTTTTTTTCCTGAAGTAAAAATAACTATTTTTAGCCAATTGGAGAATAAACTTTAAGCTTTTGTTATTGATATAATAAAGAATGCATTAACGATTGCATATCCCGTAAAATTCATTCTAAATTCAGGCATGCAGTTTCTTACAAAGTAACCCAAATTTTATCAAATTCATTAGAGCCAATTTTTTTTTCAACTGAGCTTCTAGGAAATTGCCTGAAAATCTTTAAACTTAAAAAAAATATTTTTAGCAAGTTTTTACGAGAGATCTAATTCAAACTCTCCGTAAGTTTAGTTGTGTGGTTATTCATTCAAACCTTTAATTTCTCCAAACGTAGGTATGTTTATACATATTCTCTGTTTTGATGATCTATTTGGATTATGTGTAAAATGAATTAAGGGATAATGTCAATATAGATTTAAATAATGCATTTCAATCAAGACTTGAGAAAATTAAACCTTCACCTTTTGCATTTAAGGAAATTGATAAGATAACAGGACGAAAATATTTTGGTACGGATATTTCAAAAGACATTCTTACATACAACGGACAAAATTTGAATGACATTCAAACTAAATTAGATGCGTTTAAAAATTTAAACTTAAAAAAAATATTTTTAGCAAGTTTTTACGAGAGATCTAATTCAAACTCTCCGTAAGTTTAGTTGTGTGGTTATTCATTCAAACCTTTAATTTCTCCAAACGTAGGTATGTTTATACATATTCTCTGTTTTGATGATCTATTTGGATTATGTGTAAAATGAATTAAGGGATAATGTCAATATAGATTTAAATAATGCATTTCAATCAAGACTTGAGAAAATTAAACCTTCACCTTTTGCATTTAAGGAAATTGATAAGATAACAGGACGAAAATATTTTGGTACGGATATTTCAAAAGACATTCTTACATACAACGGACAAAATTTGAATGACATTCAAACTAAATTAGATGCGTTTAAAAATTTTTACTCTTCAGTTTACTCTGGCCTTGAGAACCCCCCAAATCGAAATTTTGAAAATGAAGTTTCAGTAGTCATAAATGAATTCAAATCAGTTCAGCTCGGTCAAAATTTGACAAATTTTTCTCTTTCGAATGAAGCAACAAGTCCTAGTTTATCTATATTTACAACACCCGAAAAAGTAAGAGCATTCAGAGTTGCTTTGAACAACAAAAAATCAGCTGGTAATGATCAGATATCTAATTTTATTTTGAGAAAATGTCCTTCCTCCTTGGATATGGTTTTGGCTTTGATATTTAACCATTGTATTAACAACCGTTACTTTCCACGTGCTTGGAAGGAAGCAATTATCATACCTATAGCAAAAACCAAAGCTGCAAGAGATATCTCAAAATTTCGGCCAATCTCATTACTTTCTAATATTGGAAAGCTTTTTGAAAAAGTCCTTTCAGATCATTTGAATAGCTTCACTGAAAAAGCTAATATTGTTCCAAACAACCAATTTGGTTTCAAAAAAGGATGCTCAACTGAGCATGCATTACTCGTTATTCAAAATAAGGTAATCAAAAATTTAAGGAATAAGAACTGCACAGTGAGCTTGGATATAGACCTCGAAAAAGCTTTCGATTCGATATGGCACGATGGACTAATATTTAAGCTTATAAAGTTAAGATACCCTGTCTGGCTTATAAAAATGATATATAGTTTTCTCACAAGTCGTACTACATCAATATCAATAAAATCTGAAAAATCGGAACCTTTTTCTATACTTTCGGGTGTCCCGCAGGGATCAATCCTTGGACCCTCCTTATTTAATATTTACCTCCAGGACTTCCCTCTTTCAGATCCTATAACAGAAGAACCAGGATCAATTCACTATGCCGATGATACCACTATATTAGCTAGCGATCTACGGCCAAGTTTTGCATTAGAAAAAATAAAACGAACCCTCCCACATGTTGAAAGTTATTTTAAATAAAAGGCACGACTGGGTCGCACGTACTTGCTCTTATGTGCTAATCCTTTTTAAGTGCAGGCGTCTTTTTGACAAAGATTTTATTTTAATATTTTTTGTATGACGTGCAACTTCCTTAGAATCATTTTGGGGTGAAGCTCGAACGAACATGCGTCACGACAAAGGGATAAACACATAAATATATAGGATTGTTAGCTTTTGCAGTTTTTTAGTGTAGTATTATCTTTCCACTTGTTATAATATAATTTGCTAATAGAAAGATACAAAGGACTTTTTTCAGTAAAATTTTCATTTTGGTATGGAAAAATTTGAACAACTGGCATAAAGATTCGTCGGAATCAGCAGTATGGCAATAATGCTAGGTAAAGGGACCTTTATACGTCCCAATATGGGACCAATGGAATTTATAAAGGATTTAGGTACCTATAATAAGGTCGGAAGGAAGGTAGGTACTAAAATTAAGATACGTGTTCCAACTACTGTTAAGCCAGTAGGTATAGAGACAATATTAAAAGTTAACACAGTGGTTTTGTTTATTTATAGGAAGGTATAAACTTTTGTTTTCTCGATTGAAATGTTTGCATTCAGTTGTAATCGAATAGTTTTTTTTATTTGTTAGTTGTTTTTGTGTGTTTATCAAAGGCTTCCTTATTTATTCTGTGCTTTTATGATGATGAAAAATACTTTAAAATACGTAAGTATGTATGTAATGTAGGTTGTCACTTTCTTTTATTTGACTAATGGCTTGGCTAGGGCTTAGCCGAGCAATATGAAATAAAATGTTGGGGAAAAAAATTTATGAATTCAAAAAAACACTACTCATAACGTTTTTTGGAAAAAATGTTGTAAGCCATCTTATTTCTTTTGCTGTTTTCTATTTTATGAATTTTTCATTTCAAAATCGTTCGACCAGTTTTTTCAAAAAAATGTTTTTTTTGAAAAACTTTTCGAAAACATATTTTAAAATTTTTTTTAGTATGTCAATTTTAAGAAATCTATAGTTTATACTAGGAGAAAAATTTAAGACAAAATCTATAGATCCGTTTTCAAAATATTCAAAAAACAAAATATTTTTTTAAAAAAATTATTAAAATTTAAAAAAAAATGTTTTTGAAAATTTTGATAAGCAATATTATTTAGATCATAAAACACTACATATTTTGAAAATTTCATCAAAATCCGTCAATTAGTTAACGAGAAAGTCTGATTTTAAAAAACCGGTCATATGGGAGGTACCGTTATAAAACTTTTTCTGAAAAATCCATTAAAATTAAAAGATAGATTTTGCACAGAAAACATCATTCTGAAAGTTTAATCAAAATCGTAGGAGCCGTTTTCGAGAAAAATAAGTTTTTTAATAAAAGTTATATGGCAGGTACCGTTAGTTTTGGAGCTAGAATGCCAATTCCAAAAACTGTCGGGTAGAGCACTCTAAAAATACTATATACCAAGTTTGAATCAAATCGGCCCAACCGTTAGGCTGTAGATATCGATACGGACAGACAGACAGACAGACAGACAGACAGACAGACGGACGGAATTTCCGGACCCACTTTTTTTGACTTCTCTATCATCGTAATATCATGTTTGATTGTTAGAATTTTTTTTTTTTTACGAATGCATAACTTGCCTTATAGTCCCTATAATCGCAAGTAAAAATGGAGACTAAAAATAAACACCGATAAATGCGGACTAACATGCTTTAGAAACTCCAGTGGTAAAGGACATTACCTAGCGGTCAAAGAAAGTAAAGCACTTTCTTTGAAAATAAATGAAAAGCCAATAACATTACGAGATGAAACAAAGTACTTAGGTTTAAACTTTCACAATAGATTTTTATTTAACAAACACGCAAGAACAGTTTTAAATAAAGCCAAAATGGTCTCAGTGATGTTGAAGCCATTACTAAACTCAAAGCAAGTGTCGAGTAAAACAAAAACTCTTATGTATAAAACCTTAATAAGACCAATACTTTCCTATGGTTTCCCTATTTGGTTTACAATTTCACCTTCTGTCGCCAAGGAAATGGAAACTTTCGAAAGAAAAATCTTGAGATTTTGTTGTGGAAAATTTAGAAAACCTGACAAAAAATACTACTCTAATAAAATCCTATATGAAACAACAAACATAACACCCCTGATGGTCTATCAAATCGAACTACTTTTAATAAAAATGGAACGAATCAGCTTACACCCCAATCCACTAGTTAGATCTTTACCTGATTCTCATACAAATCTGAGTTTAAATGATAACTATTATTTATCACCATTCAACCTGCTGAATGAACAATCTATTCCTCTATTGAGACCAGGTACAAGTAGAACCCTCTCCGTACCGTTTTATGAAAATGCATCGTCACTAAATTTTAGGGGATGATATTGATTAAAATATATATATACTCACATAAACCTTTGTTTACAACGCACCAGTTTTGGGTATTCTTTAGATAATATAAAAATTTATACTTTCTTTAAGAGTATCTAAAGCTTGTGCTTCCTGTGTATGTATGGTTTAGATAATTAATTCATGCTTTGTAAATAGATAAGGTTATCCTTCCTAGTTTTAATTAAGTTTTAAGTTTTTAGTTTTAAGTTCTAGTCATAAGTTTAAAAGCTCTAAAGGCAAAGTTGAGATCGTACGCCGGGAGCAAGTGTACACTTAAATATTAATTTAATTAATTTCATAATGAACTTAATGATTGAAATGTTGAAAACATTTACTTAAATATAGTTGATTAAGTCAGACATATCTTTAAGTCGACCAAAATGTTAAATCTAGTTTTTAAGAAGAAAAAATTGTATTGATTTATAAATGCCTCAATAAAAATAAAAAAAAAAATAAAAAAAAAAAAAAATAAATGTGTAAGATGAATTCATTCAAAAAAATTAAATTACAAGACGTTACTTCTTTGGTAATTTAATTTTTGTTTTTGTATACTTGTTTCAGATTCTATTCATACTTCATGAAAAAAAGATCAATTTCATTCCTTACGTATTGGATCTAGCTCAAGGAGAACAATATTCATCATGGTTTCTTAACAAAAACCCCAAAGGTGAAATACCCTTACTCGAAGACAATGACCTGATAGTTCCAAATTCAAAAAGCATTATTGTTTATCTAGAAGCCAAATTCAATGGAGGTATTAATTATGCAATAACTCATGTGAACCTATAAACACCTATGAACATTCAAAAACTATTTTCAGAAAACCATCCTACCCTTATACCGACTGATAGAAACTCCATTGAGCACAAAAAGTCACTCTTATACGAAGACATATTAAGCCAATTACCAGTTGGAGCACTAAGTCTTGGTTCATTTATACACGAAGATCTGCAATTGAACCCGAAACCACCATTTATCGGAGCCATTCGTCAGTCTTGTGTCGGTAATTCTTTCCATGATTTTACAATTTTCGAAACTCATTAATTGTATCTTAAATATTTTATATTAATTTTTAAGAAAACAATGAAAAAGTTTACGAGATTTTAAAAAAGTCAGCCGATGAAGCCGAGGGCTATCAAAAAAGAGCCTTGCTAGATAAACTTAATCTACAAGATCGGCGGAAGCAATTAGTTTACTCAAAGGTAGAGTTTCAGCGGGTTCTGGACAAATTCGAAGAAGTATTGCAAATATTCGAGAAGGAGCTTGAAGAGGGCGCGGACAGGGAATGGCTTTTATCGGGAGAGTTTCATGTTGTTGATGTTACATTCGGATTGCTGCTGCATCGGCTTTACAGTTTGGGCTTTGAAGATTACTTTTGGACAAACGGCAAACTGCCAAGAGTTAAGCAATACCTTTCGCGTTTTCGGCAAAGATCCGCTTACAAGAAAGTTATTCCAACCAACGTAGGTATGTTAGCAAGCATGTGGTTAAATACTCCGCCTCAATATAAACTTGGAGCAGGTGTTATTGGTATGGCAATGTTTGCTGCATTTGCACACAAGTAAATAATTTATTATGTAAACTTGCATATACATATTTTTTTAATCTAAATAAAAGACATTCATGAAATCACGTATTTAATTAAAAAAAAATCCATAATTCCATATGCATTTTCATAAATTTTCATTCAATAAAAGTTTCTTCAATTCCTAGTGTTCATATCGTGGGCTTAATCAGTCAACGCGCCCCTGATTGGTCAATTGGAATTGGCCTAAAAGTCTTATTTGATTTAGTCAAAGCTATACGTAGGTCAGTAGATGTTAAATTTTGTTGCCTTACCAACATGCCTCTCCAGAAAGTTCGGTCTTTGGCTAGCTGCCTCCAGTTTCGCATTCCGTTGGTTGAGGTCGTCCTCCACTTGAGCGTGCACCCTAAGGCGAGGTCTTCTTTGACTGCGTCTACCCTGTGGGATGGAATCGAAGATCCTGCGAGCCGGAGCATTGTTGTCCATTCGCTCTACTTGACCTAGCACTCTTAAACGTGATATGCGTATTTTTTTGACCAGGTCAATGTCGCTGTACAGCTCGCACATAGTTCTTGGTTGAACCTTTTCCTCTAAAGCTAACGCAGGTAGGGCCACAAATCTTCCGAAGAATCTTACACTCGAAACAACTAAGGATATCTCCATCCGCTCTAGATAGAGTCCATGCCTCGGTGCCATAGAGGAGGACTGGGATGATTAAGGCCTTACACAGAGTATCCTTTGTCTTTCGAGTGAGGGCTTTGCTACTCAATTGCCTTCCTAGCCCATAGAAACAGCGATTGGCAAGAGTAATTCTTTGCTTTATTTCTGACGAGATGCTGTTGTCAGATGTTATAGCGGATCCGAGGTAAACAAAGTCCCTAACTAGCTCAAAGTTGTACCTGTCTATTGTGATGTTTTGTCCAATCCGCCAGTGTTGTGTGTACCTTTTTGTGGACGAGTTTTGTGGGGATGCCAAAACCAGACACGGCTCTCAAATCTTAAAATCGATAGAGGTGGTGGGCATCTCTCAATATCTTCGATCGCGCGCTTTTCATGCTCTCTCTTTTTGTTTGCTGGATTCCTTGCACAAAAGGAACCGGAGAGTCCAGAGTCAGTAACCCGCTTCGGAGATATGTGCGCTGCCGTTGAGGCCCATTAAGGGCTCATCCGCCACCATCTCTATTTCAATGCCCTGACTTGCATTGAATTGTCCCAAGGACCTTATCTCTAAATACGTCGAAGTAGCTCATTAGGGCATCTGCTTCGTTGACTGTTGACCCCACCGTTGGTCCAATTGGTTGGGTTCATCCGCCGTACGTCCTCTTTCTTAGGGTCTCGTGTAAGACTTCTGCGAATCGATCAGAAGAGTCATTAAAGCAGAGAATTATAGTGTTGCTATTTTTGTCTGTGTTCAACACTCGCGGCCCTATGCCCCTATCTGTCATGATACAAGACTTGTATCAAAGATAATATAACAAGTAAAGATGTCGCACGTGGAACAAATTTCTGTGCTTGAAAATTTCAACCATCAGATTTTAGTCGAAGGTCCAAAACATGTATCCAAGAATTAAATTTTTAGCAACATTTTGAAATTCTTCGATGAATATAGTAGAAAAGAGAGGGTTGATTTTTATAGATGAATATATTAAATGGGATAGAGCGAGATAGTATTAAAATGTTGGTACCAACAAGAAAAAGAAAAAAAAATACATTTCTCTGCGAGAACAAGAAGGTATGAATTAAGTTTTTTTTTCAACTTATTCACAGAAACTCAAACGACACAGCTTAAAATAATAATTTAAATAGAAACAATTTTATATGTATTTGACAAGTATAAGAGTTAAAATTGTGTGAACATGAATTAAGATTTTGTTTCTTAATTTATTCACAGAAACTCAAACGACACAGCTTAAAATAATAATTTAAATAGAAACAATTTTATATGTATGTGACAAGTATAAGAGTTAAAATTGTGTGTCAATAGGTCCAAATCATAATAACGCAGAAATCCTTCCAAACATTTAAAAACGTTCTTATCATGAGTGGGAAAGAGAGATTTATTTTAATATATACATTTCCTAAGTGCGAAGGACCGACATTGTAGGTTGATTAGAAACAAATGAAAACAAAAAGGATCGTTTTGTCATGCGAGTGTATTTTTTTTACAACTGGATTGCTTCACACAAGCAGGGCGACGAGATGGCTGGTAGATATTTAGGTATGTACATACATACCTACGAAAAAGACAATAGTACATATTATATGCATACTATGGCAGCCTGTGAACAAGCCATATGAGAAGTGTCCATTTGTGTATTTTAAAATTGTATCTGAACCATAGAAAAAAGAAAAATCGGGCATGAATGGGTCGCATGTACTTGCTCTTAAGTGCTTAATCATATTGGAAAGCAAGATCTTTGATCGAAACAAGTAACATTTACGTACAAAAATAACACGTTCTGAACTTATAAATAGTGTCAATAAGTTTTTGGTAAAAATGGAGTATGCTATCACACGTCTTGTACAATAACGAATTTATGAAAAAAGTATTTCGAAAATTGTAGTACGGATTTTGATAAAATAATAATAATGATAATATTTTTTTAATTTTGTAGTTTTTGAAAACACATTTTTTTTAATGTTGGTATGCAATTTTTAAAGTCTATTAGTATACATGTGATAATTTTTCTTGATTAGTTTTAAGAATATTGATTTTTCAAAAAAAAAAATCAAAAATTAATTTTAATTAAAAAAAAGTTATTTAAAATTTTGATATGCAGAATTAATTTGGCTACCTAAATATAAAATTTGACAGATATCCAAAGAGCCGTTACCGAGAAAGCCAAAAAATTAAAAAAAAAACCGTTATATGAAAGGTGCCGTTAATGAATGTTCCCATAAATTTGGTTCTGATCAGATAATAGGTAGTTCCAACAAAAAAAATTCTCGAAAAATTTCATCCAAATCGTTGGAGCCGTTTTCGAGAAAAATAAGCTTTTCCTAAACGGTCATATGGCAGGTAACATTATTTTTAGGCCCAAAAATAAATTTTCAATTTCCCCTCTGGGGAATGCCAAAAGAATCACACACACCAAATTTGAAGATAATCACTTAAGCGTTTAGGCTGCAGCAAGTTATACTTACTGACAGACAGACAGACAAACTCACATTTTTTGCCACAAACTTTTTTAGATTTCTCTATGATCGTAATGTCATGTTTGATTGTTATCTTAATTAAAAGGCTGCAAAGCCTGTAATATTATTTTGTGTATGTGAATACGTGTGGGATTCGTGTGAGAAGCAGCCAATCAGTCATGTACGTTTCGTGCCCTTATGAATGCAAACGTTTAGTAGTCCCATAAGAAATGTATAGGGACTGGTACACATGTCGCTGAATGGATATTTTTCAGTTTGTAGCATTGTATATACATTCTCTATAGTACTCTCATGGTGGTCATTTTTCGTCTGGCCATCTTCCTGGTTGATTCGAAACTAACTCTAAATAGTGGAGACGAGAACCTTTGCCGATATCTTACCAGTATTTAATACACTTTTGTTGTCATCATGAAGCATCATTTTTTAGTTCTGAATCAAGTCGCAATGAGGCGTGCTGAAATTGCCAATTGGTGTGAATATAGAATAAGTACAGGCAACAAAAGTGTATTAAATACTGGTAAAATATCGGTTAAGGTTCTCGTCTTCACTATTTAGAGTTAGTTCCGAATCAACCAGGAAGATGGCCAGACGAAAAATGACCACCATGAGAGTACTATAGAGAATGTATATACAATGGTTTTTTTCTGAAGTGGGTTCAGGAGAGCTAGCATCGCATTCTCAATTTTGGCGACATTTTTTGACAATTGTTGTATGAAGCTGACATTAGACTAGCAGTCTATACGTCGATGTTAGATACATTGTTATAAAAGTCAAAATTCACAATCACAAAATTACCAAGTTAACAAACACATCTTTTATAAACCCTGTCTGCTCTGTGCTGTTCCGTCTTGTTCATATCGATCACTTGTTAGATCCGTTTCAGGCAATGTGACCAATTCTATTTTGAAAACCATGCAATATCTTTGTATATACACTGCATATAGTACTATCATGGAGCATCATTTTTTAGTTCTGAATCAAGTCGCAATGAGGCGTGCTGAAATTGCCAATTGGTGTGAATATAGAATAAGTACAGACAACAAAAGTTTATTAAATACTGGTAAAATATCGGTACAGGTTCTCGTCTCCACTATTTAGAGATAGTTCTGAATCAACCAGGAAGATGGCCAGACGAAAAATGACCACCATGAGAGTACTATAGAAAATGTATATACAATGGCAATATAGCCTGTTTAAAATCGCAAAATAGCAAAAAAGAATATTATTCGAATCAAAAGTCGTAAAAGAAAGATATCTCCCGCAATCTGTGCATTTTTTTCGGAATAAAAAAAATATTATGTTGGTAGATTAAAAGTAAATATACATTTTTTTTGTTAAATAAAATTGTTTTGACCTATAGTATGTTAAAACCAAAATCTTGCAAAATTTTCCTGCTAAACCATATCATGCTAAAAAAATGCGCGCATGATTTGAAAAAAGCTGCTAACAGTAAAATATTCCTGCTAAATTTAGCAGGAAAAAGCTAAATTGGCCACACTGGTTCACTGACAAATGAATCATCAAAAGTTTAATAAAAAAAACGCAAATTAGATACATTGGTATAAAAATCGAAATTCACAATTGCAAAATTACCAAGTTAACAAACACATCTTTTAATAACCCTGTCTGCTCTGTGCTGTTCCGTCTTGAACATATCTATTACCTGTTAGATCCGTTTCAGATTTTTTGTTGACACTTTTCCTTTTTGAAAACTGACAAATGAATCATCAACAGAAGAATCATCAAAAGTTTAATTAAAAAAAAAACAATTTCCAATTATACCAGCAAAATAACAAATAGGAAAGAATGTTTAACAATTTTTTTGGTAAACAACCCACCGTCAAGGAACAGCAACGTGAAAATGATAGAAATCTTCGAAAGGCGAGTCGAGACATTGAGAGAGAACGTCGTAAGTTGGAGGAGGAAGAGAAAAAACTAGAGCAAGAAATTCGAAAAAGTGCTCAAGCAGGCAATAACGATGTTTGTAAAATCCTTGCCAAGCAACTGATCGAGATAAGAAAACAAAAGAGTCGCACATTTGCTGCTAACAGTAAGATCACATCAATTGGCTTCCAAAACAAAACTATCGGTTCAAATATTGCTTTGGCCGATGCTATGAGCACCACTTCAAAGACTATGGCTGATATGAATAAGGTAATGCGACCTGAAGCTATAGCAGCCAGCATGCGAAACTTCCAACAGGCCAACATGAAGATGGAGATGACCGATGAAATGATAAATGACACCTTAGACGATATGCTAACAGAATCCGGAGACGAGGAAGAAAGCAATGCTGTCGTTAATAAGGTTTTGGATGAAATTGGCATCGAAATATCAGGAAAAATGGCAAATATTCCATCAGCAGGCGAAGAGCTTGAATCCAATAAGACATCGGAGAAAGATATTGCTGCGCAATTAGCTAAGCTCAGATCAACCTGAATCTTGTTTGTTTTTACTTTTTACTGTTGTTTTTAACTAAATAATAATTATGTTCGCCTTATATTTACTAAAAATGACTTTTATTTTAACAAAATTTGCTTTTTGTTCACAATCTCGAGCACATTCCTCCAGACGCAACTATCGATTCTCCTGTAATATAACTAGCATCATCCGATACTAAAAATGATACTATGCTGCCCATTTCATCAGATTCTCCTAATCGACCTAATGGAATCCTAGACAAAGCTTCCTCAAGAGCCGATTCACTTTCATAGAGCTTAAAAAATAAAAGTTTAAATTCACAAGTCTAAGGGAGGTAAAGCGCCAAACTACCGGTTTCGAAAACTTTGTTCGAATAACACCAGGAGCCAGACAATTAACACGAATTCCTTCTGGAGCTAGATCTTTAGCAGCAGCTTTAGTCAAACCAATAAGGGCTGTTTTGCTAACAGAATAGGCACCTAATAACTATAAAAAAAATAACTAGGTATGTACATGTATGCAGATATTTGTAGATATGTATCAATCCTACCTCAAATGGATCATAGCCTGCAATAGAAGAAACAAATACAATATTTGAGCCTTTAGACTTTCGTAGATAAGGCAAAGCTTCTTTGGCTAACAAGAAAGATGATTTAACATTCACATCAAATATTTTATCCCACACGGCCTCTTCACAATCTAAAACTGCGCCTACTGCTGGATTGGTGGCGGCATTAGAAACTAGTATGTTAAGTTTTCCATATCTTTTAATAGTTTCCTCAAATAAGGTTTTTCTGTCTGTGGCCTGTCCCACATGACACTTGACCCCTAGTACATTCAAATTAAGATTTTTAAGCTTGTCGACAGCAGAATCAACATTGTTTTGTTTACGACTGCTTATAACGACATTGGCACCATCTTCTGCCAAACGTTTAGCGATGGAAAATCCGATTCTAAAAAGAAACATTAAGTACTTTTAGAATTAATACTTTAGAATGCATTACCCATCTGTAGATGCCGTAACAATTGCAACTTTTCCATGAAGTCTTTTCATATTTTGTTAACTTATAGGTACCTACTTTTAAGACAAATTACTGACTGAAGTTTGAACCCGCTCCTACTTTTTCTTTATTTTGCTAAACTAACACCTGTGATAATATATACATGTGTATGTACTTCAATTTTTAATCTACTTGACTTGACAACGATGCACATGCTCAGGGCATAGAGTAAATATATATTATATATATTTTATAGTATAGTTACTCTATGTCTACGACAGAGGTTAGAAGAAGCTATATTCTAGTGTTTTTTTTAAGTGGACGATCATGTTCAGCTCAGCGTTGCCACCAGCCTATTAAGTATGGACCATAGAAAAAAAAGTAAAAAGAACTGCAAACCATACCGACCATGCCCTGCAAACCCTGAAATTTTCTTTTGGGTATGTGAATACGTGTGAGATTCGTGTGAGAAGCAACCAATCAGCCATACGTTTCGTAGTCCCCAAAACGGTAGACGTATTTATTAGTAGTCTCATAAGAAATGTACAGGGTGAGGAAACGGTAAGGTAAATATATGTCGCTTCGGAAACTAGGAGGTACCTAACCTGAGGAAAGCAGCTGAGTCTTCAAACGTTATCGAGCCACGAACTGAAGCTTCCCCAATTCTATCGGAAAATGCACCGATCTTGAGTTTCTCAGTGCCAAGACAACCTCAAGAACAGACTTGTGTGTTACCAACAACCAGCCCAGTTCCAGAATGGCCTACAATATGTGAACAGTCATACGAAAAGCAATCTAGCCGCAAGGCACCTCATCCGTAATTTGCCGGCCTTTGACGGCAGCCCATCCGAATGGCCCCTCTTTATCGCCAGCTATAATCGCAATTCAGCAATGAAGAGAATATTATTCGGCTACCCAAAACTCTAAAAGGCTATGCACTGGAAGCGGTAAAGAGCCTGATTATACAACCCAATTGTGTCGGCCGAGTTATAGAGACTTTAAAAATGCTGTACGGCAGACCAGAACATAATAATATATAAAAACGAGGAAATAAACTTAAAGATAAGACTAAAGTAAGTTCTAATAAAATAATTTGGATAATAGTATTATCCAAAGACTCTTGTTTCAACAAGTCCAGTTAAAGGAAAGGATAGAAGATAATTCCTTTGGACTAGTTACAAGCCTTTATTGATAAAAAGGTTTGATTAATAAACAGACTTAATACATTATTTTGTTAAAAACTTACTTTAGTCTTATAAAGCTCTGTCAATCGTTCATTTTCAAAGATTCAATCGTTCATGATTCGGTCATTTCAAAGATTCGGTCTTTTCAATCAATCATTTTACCAATCAATCCCATATCTACCCTCTTTCTCTCGTTTCAATTTATACCCATGCCATTGTATATACATTTTCTATAGTACTCTCATGGTGGTCATTTTTCATCTGGCCATCTTCCTGGTTGATTCAGAACTAACTCTTAATAGAGGAGACGAGAACCTTTACCGATATTTTACCAGTATTTAATAAAATTTTGTTGTCTGTACTTATTCCATATTCACACCAATTGAGAATTTCAGCACGCCTCATTGCGACTTGATTCAGAACTAAAAAATGATGCTCCATGATAGTACTATATGCAGTGTATATACAAAGCCCATGCCTTTGTATATACACTGCATATAGTACTATCATGGAGCATCATGATGTATGTACTATATGCAGTGTATATACAAAGGCATGGGCTTTGTATATACACTGCATATAGTACTATCATGGAGCATCATTTTTTAGTTCTGAACCAAGTCGCAATGAGGCGTGCTGAAATTGCCAATTGGTGTGAATATAGAATAAGTACAGACAACAAAATTTTATTAAATACTGGTAAAATATCGGTAAAGGTTCTCGTCTCCACTATTTAGAGTTAGTTCTGAATCAACTAGGAAGATGGCCAGACAAAAAATGACCGTTTTGACAGAAAATGGCCCCGTTCGGTTGCGTATAGCCTTACACTACAATGCTATTGAAATATACTGTGCGTTTGTGAACGCATAAAACCCAATAGGTAACAATTTCTGTCAAAACGTACTACATTTGCACAAACAGCTGATTTCGTGGAAGTATACCAGAAATTTAGCGCTACTTGTATTTCGATTTGGAGATCATATGTTTCGTTGTTTGTTATGGTCATCAGCTGTTGATCAGCTGTCTTTTTACACGTATTACAACAACAATGCAATACTTTGGTAGCGCTTCTATGAGATACCGAACGGGGCCATTGTTACCTATTGGGTTTTATGCGTTCACAAACGCACAGTATATTTCAATAGCATTGTAGTGTAAAGCTGTACGCAACCGAACGGGGCCATTTATGTATTGCTGTATTAATGCCAAACTGCAGCGTTACCACTGGACATTATTAAAAAGTTGCAAAAAATTGCTACACTGAAGAAAAAAATGTCACTTTCAAATAATGTAAATAAAATCAAATTCTTGTGAATATTGAATTTAGAGAATAAAAATCCCAACAAATACGGCAAAAAAATTGCTGTTTTTAAATATCGCATTAATGTTAGTGGATGAAAAACATAACATTACCATAAAAACCACGATGAAGTATTTTCTTAAGAGTGATGGCAAAAGCGTCACAGTGGTAACGCTGATTTTTGTTTGTTGTTGTGGCTGCAATGAAACTAGGCAGCCAATTTAGAAACAGAGACATCGTGCAGTCACTGCAACCCCTGCAGGAACTGGGTTGGTCGGTCCCATAAGAGCCTGTGTAAATTATTTTGACTGCATGAAAACAACTGCACATCTGTTTTCACCAATAGACACCCTGCAGAATTTTAAGTTGACATGTCCCATAAGAGCCTGTGTAATTTTTTTTCCTGCACGAAATTATCTGCACATCTGAAAGTGACATAGTTTTCCGTACTCAACCAAATCTATCCCAAAAAGTGTCTTTACTTTTTCCTAGCACGAAAATATCAGAGCTTTCGACTTTTTTTCATTTATAATTATTTATTATTAAAACACTTTAAATAATTTATTTTAATTTTTTCATTCATCAAAAAAATAATTTGTAATTTATTCCAACGCCGCGTTGAAAACGCACTCTTTGTGACATGGAATAATATGTATTGCGGTATATTACAACGCAGCATTGAAACTTGGCGCTAAAACGCGGCTGTTTGACGAGACGATAGAGCTCTGGCTCCTCAGCTCATAATCCTCGCATTATTTGCGCAGAACCCTTCATTCTCACGTCGCAACAACCAATTTTTGGACCATAAAGAGCGAATTCTTTGCGGTGGCCTTTGGTTTTTGTCATCGTCACTGGCTGCTTTCCAAGATGTAGGCCGCGAGAATCGCCACCTTTACCATATTTCGTGTGGACATACTTAATGTGGCTTTTCACTTGTGCCTTTGATCAATGTAATTGGAAATGTATTATTTATTCATTATTTTAGGTAAATGAAACGCTTAAGAAACTCACGTCAATATTTAACAAAAAAAAAACCAAGACACAATTGATTGATGCCGTGTGATCGTCACTGCTAAAAATGATAAATGTCATTGCAGTTTAGGCTCATCGCTAACGATCAGCTGTTTGAGAATTGTCACGTTGTATGATCGTCATTGTTTTGCATGTCATTGCCGTGACACCAAGACACAAAGATTACCGTGACACACTTTGACGTTCACTGTATTTTGGGACAACAATGACAGACATGTGTCATTCATGTGATAGTCACTGTAGCTAGCCTTGACACGATTACCTTTGTCACGGCAATGGCGGTGGTAGGACCTATTTCGTTGTGACGTCACAGTGTCACGGCAATGACACATTACAAGGACCGTCTAATACTAGCTTTATACTCTTAACCATTCCTATTCCTGTGTGCGTGTTGTGATTCTGCAAGAATGGAAGGGACCTACAATTTACCGACGAGTCTGAACGGCTACTTGAGATGAACTTTTTTGAGACAAATTTTACTCTTGGAGGTTTTGTCAGTTCCTAGCAAGAGGCAGTACTCGGAAAAAGGTGGCTCTGACGAGCAGTCAGACCACGATTAAATAATTCTAAGCAAGTTGCGGTGTGCCTGTGAATCCGCACGGTATGTGTTGTATTTTTTTTCTAGGCACTTATATGACTAGTGAAATAAAAAATTAAAATTGTTTCGGAAACGAAGAAGGGACATTAAGTTGACTTTACCTGTCCGTTCAATGAGCCTGCTCTAAGCTACTCTAGGTACAAAAAAGCAAGATTTTGCTGTTCATTGAGATTTCTAGACCAACTTAGAGCGAGATTTTCTAACTTGCTTTTAAAGTAGAGCAAGTGAAAGCTGCTAAGCGAATGAGCCTGGGTTCGGATCCCGCTCATAGCCACCTTCTTTTCCGGGGTACTGCCCCTTGCTAGGAACTGACAAAACCTCACAGAGTAAAATGTATCTCGAAAAAGTGCATCTTATGTGGGCGTTCGGACTCGGCGGTAAACTGCAGGTCCCTTTCATTCTCGCAGATTAACAACACGCACACAGGAATTGTTGAGAGTATAAGTCACTAGGCCTTGTCTTCTAAAGAGCTGTCGCGCCAATAAATTTATAAGTGATAGCTAGTGGAATGGAATTTTCAAAATCAGATGTTTTCAATGTATATGTAAAGGACTTTTCACATAAGAGCGACCAACCAGCGACGAATAAATATAATATACAATATAATTTTAGGTATTATTTAGATACTTAAATTTGCTTTTTAGTTACTAAAATGTGATAAATTTGAGAAAACATAATGTTCGTCGCGCAACAGGGCGAATGTTCGTTTATTTGTTGGTCGTTGGTCACTCTCATGTGAATACTACTTTATACATGGCAGCGACTAACGAATAAACGAACATTTATCCATTTTGACTTTTCTTTCACATGGCATTTTCTTATTCGATGCTACCAACCACCCATGAAACAAAAGCAAAGGTAGTTTTAAGGTTATTCGCGCGAACAATTTGTTCGTCGAAGTGTGAATCGTATGTGAAACGCGAATAGAGTCTGAGAGAAATATTTAATTACGATTAATTTTCAATAGGCGTCTCTAGAATATGAATTGTTTTTTTTCCAACTTTTTTAAATTGAATAATATAAGCAAAAGTACCAAGTTTTGCAATAAAAAATAGAAATAAACAATTACCAATTACCTTAGTTATCACTTAATATTTTAATCTTGTTGATATATACTTTTATGGTTAAAAGATATTAATGTCCCTTCTGCTTCCTACCAATGTACGCCTCTTTATTTTAAATTTTGTTTCTATATTTGACAATCGGTTTCCTTCAAGCTCTATAAGAAACCAACGTGAAGTTAGCTCCTGGCAGTCCATATCTATTAAGTCCATGGCTACAGCAATGAATGACATCTGCGCTCTAACTTACTCTGACATGGGTTTCATTGTATTTGTCAAACGTCAAATGCGATTCAAATAAATTTTCTTTTGAATTTCATTTACTCGTTAACATGGCGGATACAAATTTACAGGATTGCATTTCATTTGCAATGAAAAAGGAGAAATTATAATATATTTCTATTTTAATTATATTCTCTTTCACTTTATTTGCTTTCTTTCGTAGATTTTGTGTTTATTTTGTTATCAAATCAACGATCACAATTTCATACGTTAAATAAAAAACTGTCGTTACACGATTTTGAATTTTATATTGTGTCTATGTGTGCGTGATTCTGGTTTTGATTCTGACTACGAAAACAGGATGGAATTTCTGTTCTTTTCAGAACAAGAACTGGCATTGAGTGCCAATCGAACAATTTCAGAGAAGCATTCGGAATGCTTCCGGACTGTTCTGGACGACCAACAAAAAAAAAACGATATAAGTAGGCTTTACATGCATCTTCATCTTCACCTGCAAAAAAAAGAGGACACACAATACATAAATCATACTTGTGCGAAACGAGAGGGGAGACCAAAATACAGATCATCTTCATGTATGAATGTTATAGGAAGTATGAATCTGAAGATGAACATGTTCATCTTTATTATAGCACTTCATCTGCAACATTGTTTTATTTGTTCGGGTGACTTTGTTTGTTTGTATTTTTTCAATCAATGTTAAACATCGTATATACAAAAATACTTAAAAAACACAAATAATAATTTTCGTTTGTTAAGTTTTTATTGTGATCCGTGCATTTTATTTAATTATTTGTTTTAAATTTAATTCGAAATATTTTTTGTGATTAGTTTGCACTTTTGCACTGTGCATCTCAAATGTTTCCATCTGCACTGACAATTTGTGTGAATCGTAAAGCGTGCTTGGAATATGGCACAACTAATTGTGAGAACAATGTTTATTTTTTAATTATAAAAATAAAATAATTTTTAATTTTCTTATTAAACAAATTTAATTTAAGTTTTTAATTTTTTTTAAATTAAAATAATAAAAAACATTAAAAATTGTTTTGGTTTTATAATTAAAGATAAACACTGTTATAACAACTACACCAGGAGACGAACCACAAATAGCAAATGACACAGAACATTTGTTTTTATTTTTGGTACTTTATATTTTGATAGAAATTGGTATCCTTTGGTTTTTGTCCATGTTTGCATTGGATCACTCAAATGTTTATTTATGGGAAGCCTTAAGTGTGTACTCTTTCTATCTTATATATTAGTGATTTATATTGGTCCTGTTCCACATTTCTTCAAATTTGCAGATGCAGATGCATGTAAAGCCTCCTTACTCTACTTAAGCCTTCTTTGAACACACTGTTCATAAATGTTAAACTTAAAATGTGAGTGATTGTAACTTACAAAATTTAATTTTTATGGGTTTTAATCGTTATCTAACAATACATCAACCGATCATATTTCTTTTCCGTCCACGCCTTCGCACCTCTTGAAATCTTGCTACTACCGTTTTACCATCCTCTGTTTGCTTTGTGTATGATGCCAGAATCTTGTCAAATAGCTGAGGTTGTTGGCTGTGTGTGCTAAGCAAAGCCCTTTCTAGCACATATAAGTCGACTCCTTTGTCCTCAAGACTCTGGCTGTATTGACTCAATCCAAAGTCAATAAGAACCAGCTCATACTTACCGAAATCATCTGTTTTGGGATTAACCAGTATATTAGACGTTGTCAAATCTCCGTGTATTATATTATTGCCATGAATTTTGCTCAGAATGCAACCTATGGTAGTACAGAGCTCCAAAAGTTTGCTCTCAGCTTCAACTGGCTCTAAAGATGCAACTTTTTTAATATATTCTTTACACGTTATTGCTTTATCAAAGAACTGCAAGTAAATTTTCTTAGAATCGTAGTTAACCTGAAGAACTTTTGGTGCAAGAACACCTGCAGCAATGCATCGAGTTATGGCATTGTTTTCTGCCTTGATTCGCTGTTTGGTTATTTGCGTATCTAGATCTGGATGCCGGTACTTTTTAACAAATCTCTCTTTGATAATGCATTTTTCGTCGTTTAACGTTCCAATATAGACACGGGCTTCAGCTCCTTGTGTTAAAAGTTCTTTGACTTCCATGATCTTAGACGCTACCAACAATCTACACTAATCAGAAATTATGAACAGTCTTGTGATGTGTGTGAATAACGTCAATTAAATAATAGTGTTTTTTGCTGTTGGACGGGTTAATTGCTATAAAATTGGAAACAAACGTTTAAATTCCTTTTAACACTTTTTTTAACAAGTATAGCTGACCATTTAAAGGCTTATAAACTGCTCAAAAGCAAACATGTTGGATAATAAACTTCAAACTGAAAAATAGGTAAGCAGAGAGGAAGAAAAAAGAGAAAAATCTTTTCATGCCTCTCCCCGTATACATCAAATTATTCTTGATTTAATGGTTACCCTGTTTGGGTTTTTTTGTGAATGACAAATCCAACCAGAGAGGTTGGGTACGTTCACGAACATAACTTTTGGATAGGTTACCTCATTACCGTTTAAGGTTTTAATAATGCTGAACTGAACTGACTAACCTTTTCAGATATATTAGTGGTGCTGAATTGTCATCTCCTTGAACTTTTCGGTTAAGTCTATTTTTTAATAATTTATAATTTTTTTTTAATAATGGAAGAAAAACTTATCGAAATGATAAGAGAAAATACATTTCTTTTTGATAAGAGAAGGAAATCTTATAAAAACATCGACTCAAAAGAAAAACAATATAAAGAGATTGGAGAAACGCTATGTGTACTATACTGACACTTCGTATACTTTTTTTATGACACAAAGTGTCAAACAGAAGTAAGAAGATGATGCTGGTGCTGGTGGCAATGTGTTTCAATTTCTTTTGCTGGTTAGCGTGCTGTTTGCTGTAGACGGTGCTGTCGCTGGTTCAATCTGTTCTGCTCTTTAGTTATGTTAATACACCACTTTTTACCACAAAATAGGGCGTGTTTGAAGATACACTTTGTTATGCGAGGACACACCATGATACAAAGCTCCTTCCGACATTTTGGCGTCATGAGTGACCCAAATTGACAAAATAAATACCTTTTTTGGATAGAATCTAAACTGCTGTTGGACTTAAAATGTATATTAAATAAAACAGATAAAACATTAGACCAAACCTGCATCAAATAAAAATTCGGAACTTTGCTGGTTTGTGTGAGGGAAGAAGTACGATAGGTAGAAAAAAAGGAAAGAAACTCAGAAAAAATAGGACTACTCGAACAGACGGATGGGATGTGATAGGAAAAGGAAAGGAGGAACCGTAGATCCCTGGTCGTGGACGCGGTATGCTGGTGGAGCACAGCTTAGGTCCCCGGATCAGGAAGGGATCTTGCCTCACGGTCAGGGTGACAACCAGCCGCAAAACATTAATCGTGCCGGACACAGAATAAACCCTCCACCACACTGAAAAATAAAACACAGAAATTTCTTACTCCGTCCCCCCCTCCCCCGCCTGGGGCCATATCAGAGATGTCAGGACTACCCGATCACCTCCGATGAACACTCATCCCCCTCTCCACCATCCCCTGAAAATAGATGGAATTACCTAGCCTTTGAGCCGATGACCAAACAAGAAACACAAAAACAAACATTTTATTTCAAAAATAGACCATTCTAAATGATACATAATATATATAAAAGAACAATTGAAAATACAAACAAAAAACAAACAAATGATTTAAATAACTAGCAAAAAGAAATTTGAATTAACTTAACCAGTAACGGACGGAAGTGACTTGACTCCACACACGTGTCGTCATGGATACCAGGCGTGAAACCATCATGTTGTACTATTATCTCCGGAAGAGGCTATTAATTCAACCTCATAATATCTCACTAGCAGTGGAAATATATGACATAGTAGAGTGGAACTATTAACATCTATATGAAAATCAACAGAAGAATGGTTACAGACTTTTTTTTGTGAATCGCTAAGGATTTGTTTGTGGATTTTTCTTTTTTCTGCTTTTTTATAGTGCGTCTTGTTCGCCATAAAAAAAAAAACAAAAACAATTAACTGACTGTTGCTGTTTTTAACCATACTATACTACAACAGAATTCATGAGGTTGCTGAAAAGGCCCACATGCCTAAGACATCTACAGCGGAGGCGGATATGATGTCTGTTTTGCTGGTCATTCGGGACCAGTTAGTCATCTTTCAAAATCAGATTAGGGAGCACTAAAAAAAGATAGACTATAGGTTTGTTCGATGTTCCCCACCCCAGTGCGCACTGGGGAATGTCAGTGCATTTCGTTTAGCTGTCAAAAAACTGTGTTTCTGCTCGGGGTTTGATTTAACATCGAACAGCTCAGTGCAACAGTTTTAATTTTTCGACATTTCATTCATGTATTAATTTTCTTTACAAAGTCTACAGTTTTTCCATTTCCATCAGATAGAGTATATCTCGGCATTTTATTTAAAATCACAAAAATAACTTAATAATTGCAAAATAATCTACAAAATATCCAAGTTTGTAAAATAAAATTTGTTTTAAACTTCTAACACCAAGCACCAACAGCTGATTTGAATTTTGACAGCACTGATTTCTTACACCGACCAAAAACCTGGGGCGTGAGAGTGTGCACTCAGTTGGTGCTCGGGGTTGAAATCGATCACAGTGCAAAAACACTGGGATGAAAAAAGTGTCACATAAAACACCTCAGTGCGAATCCAGTGTACACCAGTGCGCCCCAGGCCAGACATCGACAAAGCTTATATCTTCGCCTTTTTTCCGGGCTTAACGCATTCTAAGCCGTAATGGGCACGCTGCCATAGAGATCATTTATGATCCTCGCTGTGAATGTTAGTTCACTGACTAGGACCGAGAGAAGAGTTAATCTTTTTCAATTACTGCTTCACCAAAGTCCAGGTGTGCTTTTGGCTAGTGAAACCAGCTTAACCAGAAACACAAATTGACTCACAACAATTACAATATCGTAAGAAGAGACCGGCTCAACTCCGTTCAAGGTGATGGTGTTGCAAACCTCCATTATATGCATTTCTCTCCAGGGAAGCATTTGTTTGCGTTTGTATGTAATAGCGGTGTTCGCACCAGATGCACCTCAGCCCTCTAATTTAACGCAGATCTCGAAAAGCTTTTTGACTGCCTTAGACTGCAATCGGATGAAAGCTATTATTTCATCTGAAAGCCAAATATGAATGGGGTTCAAATACAAAATCCAAGAGGAAAACATCTATTTAACTGGATGGTCAACATAGTGTTGGGTTAAAAATCGAACTTCATGCTACAGATAGACCGTCGCGTCGTTTCCCAGAAGTGGTGCCTATCTGGATTTAGTATTACTAGACTCACGACTGACAGTTACTGGCACATTGGGCCAACGGACAAGAAACTGTTTACAGACGATTGAATACGATAGTGATTATTGCCGACTTGTCGCCGTTATATAGCTTCCAAATAAGCTTCTGGAGTTGGAAGAGTATGAGCCTGCGCATTCTTACAAAAATAGTACAACGTGCTCGCAACGCTTTTCTAACGCCTTATCATGGAACTTGATTGAACGGCATTTTGCCTCCAAATGACAGAAATCTGTCGAACGTTGAGATCGATAGATATCTGCTTCAAATGGATGGAGTAATAAAACAAACAATGGACAGAACTATCCCACGATACAAAGAACAAGACCTTACTGCTATGTACCGAAACACAACAATAGATGCACTTCACAGACATAAAAGTGGACTGCCGACGAGATTGAAACTTTTGTACAGTCGGTTCACGGACAGACATAATCTAGAGATTAGGACTCTGAAGGCGTTGGTCATAAAGCAAAATTATTGAATATCTATAAATCAATATTGGGACAACAGAATTCAGGCCATCAATTCTAGCAGACCAAGTACATATGTTGCCCCAAACAAAAAAGATATTGAGGAGGAACGATCAAAACAACCTTGTGTTTTAAACTCCAGAGAGCGATAAGGAACGAAAATGTACTTTTGTCTGCAGGAATAGATCTAAGTAACGCCATCTTGGATAACGATTTCTTAATGATCGAAGATCCTAAGGAGAAGGTAGAAACAGTAGGGTCTGTTTTCCAGCAAGTATATAAAGTGAATGAGAGCATTCGCGCTAATCACAACCTGGAAGACAGGGCATAATGCAATGACGATCTGAGAATTTTGGTTTTACCGATTCAATGACGAAAACTTGGCAAATGCCACCATCGCCGAGCAAAATGGACCAGTTCATTGCTCATTTCCAGGGTGGAACTCCAAATCATCTTCGAATCACTAAAGAAAAAGAAGTCATCAAGTGTCGATGGTATACCCAGTATTGTTCTACGACATCTTTCTGAGGATGCAATAGACATATACAAAATACTGTTTAACAACGCGCTGAATAATGCATATTATCCAGTGAGTTCGAAGACAGCTGTTGTACATCCTCTCCCGAAAAAGGGAAAGGATGATTCCAATCCGGCAAATCACCGGTTGATAAGTCTTCTTCAGAGTATTAGTAAGGTATTCGAAAAAGTTCTCAATAGAGCTCTGTCCAATTGGGCCGAGAAAAAAATTTATTCCAGACACCCAGTTCGGCTTTAAAGCGGGGCATGACACAATTCATGCCCAGTCTAAGCTCGTGTATGATGTCCAACGGAACAATGCTAAAGATCAATGCACGGGGGCCAACCAACGTATGCGTATGGTTAGAAGGTCTTTATCTGAAGCTAACCAGTTGGGACATAAGTAAATCACTGTTATGTGCATATGCTTTATAACAAGCTTAATGGTAGAAAGTTTGTTGTCAAAAGTATTTGATATTAAAAATGATCTGGAACAGGGGGCGGTCAACTCGCCGTTTCTCTTGAACATTTATACCAACGATCTCATAGGTAATCTTACTCAAGCAATGCATTTAATCGCATACAGAATAGTTCCAACAGTCGAGATTATAAAAACTCTCTTGCTGAGTGACTCCGACAAGATACAGCAATATTGCAACGATTAGAAACTGAAAATTAACTATCAGAAATGTGAAATTATCCTGTTTAAAACCCTTTTGTATTTATTTTTACTAGACGGTCCTTGTAATTGGTCACTGCATTGACGTTCTGACGTCACAACAAAATAGGTCCTACCACCGCCACTTCTGCGACAAAGGCAATCGTGTCACAGCTAGCTACAGTGACTGTCACACGAATGACACATGTCTGTCCTTTTTGTCCCGAAATACAATGAACGTCAAAGTGTGTCACTGTTGTCCCTATATCTCGGTGTCACTGCAAGGACATGCAAAACAGTGATGATCACACGACGTGACAACTCTCAAACAGCTGATCGTTGGCGATGAGCCTAAGCTGCTATTACATTTATCATTTTCAGCAGTGACGATCACACGGCGTCACTCAAATGAGCCCTGTGTCTTGGTTGTTTTGGTTAAATATAGACGTGAGTTTCTGAAGTGTTTCAATTACCTAAATAAATTTAATAAAAATAAGAAAAAATAATACATTTCAAATTACAGTGATTAAAGGCAAAATTGAAAAGTCAAATTAAGTATGCCCACACGAAATATGGTAGAGGTGGCGATTCTCACGGCCTACATCTTGGAAAGCAGCCAGTGACGATGACTCCGACAAAAAACAAAGTCCACCGCAAAGAATTCATTCCTTGTGGTCAAATTGGTTGTTGCGACGTGATAATGAAGGTTTCTGCGCAAAACTAATGCGAGAATTATGAGCTGAGGAGCCAGAGCTCTATCGTCTCGTCAAACAGCCGCGTTTTAGCGCCAAGTTTCAACGCCGCGTTGTAATATGCCGCAATACATATCCCGTGGCACAAAAAGGGCATTTTCAACGCCGCGTCGAGTTCAACGCGGCTTCAATACGCGGCGTTGAAATAAATAACAAATAATTTTTTTGACGCCACGTTAGAAAAGATTATTTTTTGAGCATTTATATGTATATATATATTATCTATATATATGTATGTATATAGATTTTCTATGTGTACAAATTGAGATATTTTCAATAAATATATTAATCAACCTCAATTAAAGGCTTCGTCAAACAGAACGCGTTTTAACGCGGCGTTGAGATTATTTTACGCGCTTTGAGATTATTTTGACGCGGCGTTATAAATGCCGTGTTAGAGAACGTCAAACAGAGAGCTATCCTTAATAAACTTAATTCACGCGGCATCAAAAAAAATATTTTGTAATCAATCACAACGCGGCGTTTTAACGTCGCGTTGTGAAGCAGTGTGGAACTTGACGCGGGGTTGAAAAGGCGATCTATGTGACATGGGATATGTATTACTGTATATTAAAACGCGAAATTAAGACGCGGCCTCAAAACGGGCTCTGTTTGACAAGGCCTAATTCACTTAAATTATTGTTTTGAATTGTTTGTATTGCTTATCATGGAAAAAACTGATAGAATGTGTTAGACAATAGGAAAACATGTAAGAATATATGTAGTTCTGAAAAACGAGATATGGCAAAAATGTGTAAATGAACTATTTCTTCAACGTTGCGTTAAAATGCCGCGTCAAAATAATCTAAACGTCGCGTTAAATAATCTCAACACCGCGTAAGAAACGCGCTCTGTTTAACACAGCATTTAATTCTCAAAACAATTCAAAAAATAATCTATTCTAACGCGACGTCAAAATAATAATTTGTAATTTATTTCAACGCCGCGCTTAGACGATGCGTATTGCCGCCGCGTTGAACTCGAAGCGGCGTTGAAAACGCGCCCCTTATGATATGGGATATGTATTTCTGTATACAACGTGGCGTTGAAACGCGGCGTAAAAACGCGCTCTGTTACGAGGTCTTTAAACTTTGAGGTAACACGTTTATCGTTGTTTGAGAATAAAAATTCTAGGAACGAGCCTAAAATATTTTTTAAAATTGAAAAACATGATTTTTTAATGGTAATGCATATTTTCTTCTTGATTTTGTTTAAATTTTGCAAATTTCTTTGAAATAAAATGTTTTTTCATCATCTTGCCGTCAACTCGTATTTTGGGTATACGAAATTGCAAATCACCATGAAAGCTATTGAATAAGTGTGTTCAACTCCGAACGCCCAACCGCGACCAACAGTGACCTGGCAAAAATTCCTGCCAGGTCACTGTTGGGGTCCCTGCAGGGACAGGCTACGTGTCACTGTGTCCCACCAACAGTGACAGGGCTATTACACGGTCCTTGTAATTTGTCACTGCAGGGACATAAAAGTGAAGTGTCACTGTTTTGGTCACTTCAATGACATGCAAAACAATGACGATCACACGACGTGACACTTTTAGGACAGAAAACTACGTCATAGTAACGTCAGAACGTCACTGCAGTGACCAATTACAAGGACCGTCTAATACTAGCTTAAGGTAACTAGATTATTTTTCGAAAAGTACTTCTACTACCTAGTTTACTTTTTTTTTATTCAACAGATACCATTGTTGTTGTGAACAAATAAAGCCAATTACCTCGCCTGTACACACGCCATCGTATTTTTATATTATTCCGCCCCACAAATAAAGCGCACTTATGTTCCAATATATTATTTAGTTTATTTATTAATTCATTCATTATTATTAACTAATAAAATTATATGTATTACCCTACTCAAATAATGATTAAACTCGCTTGTTTATATTATCTTCTAAGTAGTATTTCACTTGTCTTGTTTCAATTTGCAATAATCAAATAATTTTTTTAATTCCAAAATAACTTACTTTCCAAACAGCCACTTCAAAATTCCTGACTTGGATATCAGAGATGAAATGGAACATCATACTAATAAGGTTGCAAAAATGTTATAAATTATAGGGAAACTAATGATTACACATTAAGTTAGAAAAAAAAAATCTCCACTCAAGTTTAAAGTTTCATAAGAATAAATCATTTACAGATTACAAACAGGTGGCATTGTCTGTTTATCTATTTTAGTTCAATAGTCTATGAGTTGTTACAAATATACATATAAGTGTTTCGTTTTATTTGAAGGAAAAAGATCAACAAAGCGATTTACACGCTAATAGTTTTGTATGTGAAAACATTTTATTATTTGATTTGCAGATTTTAAATGGTTGGTAGTGTTTTAATTTTAGAATTTGTATAATATTTTTTTTATTATATGATTTGTTCTTTTAAAATTATTTAATTTGCATTACGCAAAGAATTCCATATTCTTGAACATAATATTTGAATTAATGGAAACTTCTACGTTAAGATTTGTGGTAATATTGGTTTCTTAGAAACCGTGCACCTTCAACTGATCCGGTTTTGCCAGGCCGGATTTCGTCAACCACTGGCAGATATTTTCTCTTTGATCGCCTTGGAGTTGAAGAACTTCACCGTATTCTGGATGTTCAATGACTGTGCCGTTGCATGCGAATTCCTAATCAAATAATAGTAATCAATTTTGTTTTGTGTTGTCACTCAAAATATATAATTTATATTAACCATCTTACCTTCTTACATGCTCGCACGATTTTTTTCAGGTCATATTCTGATGATAATCCTTGTACTGTGGTTAATGTCTTACGACCATTTCTTTGCTGAATTCTTATGTGTACAAGACCGTCCTGTACATCATCATCAGCACCCTTGATTGCATCAGCAAAGGGGTCTAAAAATACAAAGAAGGAATTGTTTATCTATAATACTCAACAATGCCTTTGAAATCTTTGATTGTTATCGTTATGGTCTAAACGCAGTTAGACAAATTATATCGAAATTTATGATCCAATTTAAGGGCTAACTAAAGGATAAAACTAATAAACAGCATGATGAAAATGCATATATGGTTCGGGATAAGTTCGGACCGCACCCTCAACCAAAGATTCTGCAATTAGCAAGGTTTGCTGCTATTTACCTATAATAAGAGCATTCCAAATGAGTTTAGATGTTTTAAGTTCCTGGATTATTACGAAGGGTAGCGATTTCAAGTATTTGAAAGCTTTTGGGTTTCATCGATGCAAAGTGCCAGTCATGGAGCATGACATGAGGGTATGTTTAGCTTTAACGACAGAAGAGGGCATTAAAGCCCGTTTGCTGATACGATGATACTTAAATATTTATTCGCAAGCGCTGGATCGCTTGTTTAAACCCAGCTCGGAAAAGGTTTTTCGATAAAATTGAACATAAAGCACCACTTAATGAATCTATCTCATGATGGGTTTGGCCCCCGTAGTATACATAAGTTTTTCTTCATTCAAAAAGCTTCAACTCGCACTGTGTAACAGTATAGACAGCAACCTAATTGCTAGTGTGAAAAACACATTAATTCTTTAAATGTTCTTATAATTTCGCGTATGGGACAGTTTATGCAGAGGAAAAGTAGAACATAAGATCTTAAGTTGAACATAAATTTTAAAGTGTCATTCATAACACAAGGGCATACGTTTTCGACGCATTAAATTCCGGTGCGAAGGCGAAGAGCGTGAATCACAGAACGAATATGAAAAGCTGAAGGTAGTAATCAGCAAAACAGTTTAGTGGATTAGAAGTAACATACAAAAGATCATTTATAAAAATGAGGTAGAGTCGGAGTCAGAACGGAGCCCTGAGGCACACAAGAATTTGTTTTGTGGGAATCAGACTTGAAACCGTTCAATACAACTTGCATTCCAGAAGATAGTTTTTAATCCAAGCTCTATCAAATGCCCTAAGAACAATAATCCTATTTTTACCAAAGCGATGTAAATATTTCTCCCACTGTTCGGTGAGATATGCCGCCAGATTACCAATAGAACGATTCCTGTGAAAGCCATGAAGAAGCTTTCGATCTTCGAGCGATGGTCGTGTATTCAGTTGATTTGTTGAGGGTAAATCTGGCCAGTGATCGCGATCTTTAACTGGCTAAACACAATAGTGTAGCTGTAGCTGTACCAGACTCGTCCGCAATGGTGAAGTATGTGTATTGTCAATTTTACTGTCAAGAATATGTCAAGAATTCTTGGTGGATTGTTAGACGAAAACGAAAGTAAAATTGTAATTTTTTTGCGCCTTCTTTTTAATGTTCTTATAGTATGGGTTTTAACCCATAAAACATATTGCAGCGAAACGAGCTGCAAGCAAGTTTGTCTTATCTGAAGAGTAAACAAGTGGTTTGTCGTTGGCGATGAGCGTCGGAACCGAAGATAATGAAGTTTTTTAATATATTTTTTTTGCAAATGACCAAACATTTTTACTGCTTTTAGGATATTGCAGATTTTGATGCCGAAGTTTTGATCATGCAAAAATGGAGCCGCATGAGTTTTAGACTTGTTTGTGCTTTTTCCGATTTTCCTATTGTATTGATCGGAAACTTAATCCTTTGACCCTGATAGCTTTTTTACACTCCGAGTTACCAAACCTTGCCCATGTTGCATTAAAACTAACATGCCCTCAGAATGCAGCTTTAAAAAATATCAATTAACAATTATATTAGATATGCCGCTAAAGCAATAGAAGTTCGCTTCGCTTGAATTTCTTAAAAGGATTCCCGCACCTAAATGTGTACCTTCAGAAGTTTCTCCATAAATGTGTAGATTTGTACATTTAGCCAGTTCACATTTCTAAGCGCTTTATAGAAAGTTTTATTTTCTACATCATACAGATTTAGATCCGTATAAGAAAACGAATCAGCTTACGACGCCCTGATCCATCTGAGGTATGTAGGTATGTACATATGAATTTAACGTTCCTTTCCAAAATTGGGTCACGTTTTATATAATGAATAATTCTTTTTTAAAGTATTAGAAAGATTAATTTAATATAAAACCAATCTCTAGTAGGTAATACAAAACTATTCTAAAACCATGGTGCATTGGACTGGACGTCATCAATTTTATAAATTTGTTTTATTTGAATGACGTCACAAGAAAAAGCCTGAAATGTTTGATTAAGAGCACCTAGCCATAAAAACTCTGCAATCTTTTTTGGAATTAACTTATTTTTCTTGATTTTCAATTAAAAACACCTACATAGGTACACATTATATTTTTTTTCAACAAAATTTATTAGTGAAATTGCTAAAAAGGGCAGCCATTTTAATTGACTAAGCAAATTATTTCTAACACCGGAAATAATTATTTTACTGGATTTCTTAACACGTACTTACCAAATTTGTTTAAATTCTGGATGGACATACGATAAATAAATTAACCACGGCCAAAAAATAAAACTTCGCAAATGTAGATTATACCAGCGATTTCACTTGAACTCGTGTCGAGAATCGAGATGATAAAAATGTGAAGTGAAGTGAATTCGTGAATTCTTGGAAAGTTTTTCTTTTATTTTAAATGACAAGCAACTACGCGAAGTAACGTAAGAACTGACGGGTAATAAAATGGCGTTGTAGTTGATCTTTCATAGAACATTTCAAAAATGGAACAAGAATTGTTTTACTACAATTTGAACAGTCTTATACCCACTTCACACTAGGAAAAAAATTTTGGTGGGTGCATGTTTGGATTGTTTGGTTACTTTTTTTTGTAAGATGGGTAAAAATTGTAAACATTAAAGTAGAAGGGACATTTTTTTGTATTTTTTGCCTAGCTTTTAAATAAGAAACCAAATAGATGCTATTTGTTGACTATTTTTTTTAGTTTCTTCTGCCATATAAACCACAACACATTTTGTTATTTTTTTAAGTCTCGATTGTTTTCTTCAGTAAAAAACTACTGAAATTTTTCAATGGCTTCAAGATGCGAGACGTTTAAATCGAAAGATAAAAGATCTGATAAAAAAAACTATTTCCTATCTTTCTAACTAGTGTCGTGCAACGTCATGTTGACAAAGGCAATGTCACATAGTAACAATATTATTATTATTAGAATGGTTTCACTTAGTTCTACATACAACGATTTTATATTTAATTACGTTCGAGATGAGATAGGACACCATTTCGAAGGCCTTACTAAAGCTAGTATTAGACGGTCCTTGTAATTTGTCACTGCAGTGAGACTGTGACGTGACAACAAAATAGAGATCCTTTCACCGTCCCTGCCGCGACAAAGATAATCGTGTCACAGCTAGCTACAGTGACTATCACACGAATAACACATGTCTGTCCTTGTTGTCCCAAAATACAATGAACGTCAAAGTGTGTCACTGTTATCCCTGTGTCTCGGTGTCACTGCAAGGACATGCAAAACAATGACGATCACACGACGTGACAACTCTCAAACAGCTGATTGTTGGCGGTGAGCCTAAACTGCAATAACATTTATCATTTTAGCAGTGACGATCACACGGCGTCACTCAAATGAGTCACTGTGTCTTGGTTGTTTTGGTTAAATATAGACGTTAGTTTCTGAAGTTTTTCAATTACCTTAATTCATTTAATTTAAAAAAATAAATAATACATTTCCAATTACAGTGATTAAAAGCAAAAGTGAAAAGTCAAATTAAGTATTTCCACACGAAATATGCTAGAGGTGGCGATTCTTGCGGCCTACATATTGGAAAGCAGCAGTGAAGATGACTCCGACAACAACCAAAGGCCATCGCAAAGAATTCTTTCATTGTATCCAAAAATTGGTTATTGCGACGTGAGAATGAAGGTTTCTGCGCAAAACTAATGCGAGCATTAAGAGCAGAGGAGCCAGAGCTCTATTGTACCGCAATACATATCCCATGTCACAAAGAGCTCGTTCTCAAGGCGGCGACAATACGCAGGGTCAAGACGTTATAATAAATAACAAATTATTTATTTTTTGACGCCACGTTAGAAAAGATTATTTTTTTTGGGAATTCAAGGCTTCGTCAAACAGAACGCGTTCTTAACGTGGCGTTGTGATTATTTTACGTGGCGTTGAGATTATTTTAACGTGGTGTTATAAATGCGGTGTTATAGAACGTCAAACAGAGAGCTATCCGCAGCGCGTTTCATATTTGAATCTTGATTTTCATGTTTTCACCAAATGCCAATCGGGTTATTTTTTTTCCATTTAAAACAATATTAAATGACACAAAATAAGTCAAAATAAAAGGCACGACTGGGTCGCACGTACTTGCTCCTGTGTGCTAATCCTTTTTACAGGCATCTTTTTGACAAAGATTTAATTTTAATGTTTTTTTTGACGTGCAACTTCTTTAGAATCGTTGTGGTTTGAAGCTCGAACGAACATGCGTCACGGTAAAGGGATTGTTAGGTTTTGCAGTTTTTTAGTGTATTATCTTTCCACTTGCTGCTTACTGTTTATAATATAATTTGCTAATAGAAAGATATAAAGGACTTTTTTCTGTTAAATTTTCATTTTGTTATGGAAAAATTTGAACAACTGGCATAAAGATTCGTCGGAATCAGCAGTATGGCAATAATGCTAGGTAAAGGGACCTTTATACGTCCCAATATGGGACCAATGGAATTTATAAAGGATTTAGGTACCTATAATAAGGTTGGAAGGAAGGTAGGTACTAAAATTAAGATACGCGTTCCAACTACTGTTAAGCGAATGGGTATAGAGACAATATTAAAAGTTAACACAGTGGTTTTGTTTGTTTATAGGAAGGTGTAAACTTTTGTTTTCTCGATTGAAATTTTTGCATTCAGTAGTAATCGAATAGTTTTTTTTTATTTGTTAGTTGTTTTTGTGTGTTTATCAAAGGCTTCCTTATTTATTCTGTGCTTTTATGATGATGAAAAATACTTTAAAATACGTAAGTATGTATGTAATGTACTTAGGTTGTCACTTTCTTTTATTTGACTAATGGCTAGGGCTTAGCCGAGCAATATGAAATAAAATGTTGGGGAAAAAAATTTATGAAATCAAAAAAACACTATTCATAACGTTTTTTGGAAAAAATGTTGTAAACCATCTTATTTCTTTTGCGTTTTTCTATTTTATGAATTTTTCATTTCAAAATCGTTCGACCAGTTTTTTCAAAACAATGTTTTTTTTTTGAAAAACTTTTCGAAAACATATTTTAAATTTTTTTTAAGTATGTCAATTTTAAGAAATCTATAGTTTATACTAGGAGAAAAATTTAAAAAAAAATCTATAGATCCGTTTTCAAAATATTCAAAAAACAAAATATTTTTTTAAAAAAATTATTAAAATTTAAAAAAAAAATGTTTTTGAAAATTTTGATAAACAATATTATTTAAATCATAATACACTACATATTTTGAAGATTTCATCAAAATCCGTCAATTAGTTAACGAGAAAGTCTGATTTTAAAAAACCGGTCATATGGGAGGTACCGTTATAAAACACTTTCTGAAAAATCTATTACAACTAGAAGATAGATTTTGCACAGAAAACATCATTCTGAAAGTTTTATCAAAATCGTAGGAGCCGTTTTCGAGAAAAATAAGTTTTTCAATAAAAGTTATATGGCAGGTACCGTTAGTTTTGGAGCTAGAATGCCAATTCCAAAAACTGTCGGGTAGAGCACTCTAAAAATACTATATACCAAGTTTGAATCAAATCGGCCCAACCGTTTAGGCTGTAGATATCGATACGGACAGACAGACAGACAGACAGACATACAGACAGACGGACGGAATTTCCGGACCCACTTTTTTTGACTTCTCTATCATCGTAATATCATGTTTGATTGTTAGAATTTTTTTTTTTTTTTACGAATGCATAACTTGCTTTATAGTCCCTATAAATCGCAAGTAAAAATGTCTACAACAAATTTAGAATAACTTAATTCACCAAATACAAAATAATAAAAAAAACTCTCTAACGCGGTGTCAGAAAATAAATTGCACGGCTGAAACGCACGTACTTGCTCATATGTGCGGTCACATCGTTGAATAAATTTAAAAAATACACGACTTTGTCGCACGAACTTGTTCTTATGTTAGATAATTGCTTAGTGGCTGCATATGTATGTATGTAAAGGGTGTTTTTTTAAGACGTGTGGTTTTCAAGAAGAAAAAAAAATGCATATAGTTTAATGTTGATTTGATTATAAAGATAAGGGTTTGCATTATGTTTTAAAACTGATTTCAAGGAAGTGGCGGAGTCCCAATTTTGTGAAAATCGGGATTGGTGGCCATCTCGTTTTGGGCCCATTCAGCGAACGTGTGAGGTGTGACGAGCTTGATGGTCGTTCTGATTCAATTCATGCACGAGTTGGATTTTGTAAGCCTGCAAACCCAGATCCTTCCGTAAAATCTTCCATAAAGTGGATGGGCACATCTCCAATATTTGCGCGCGATGGCGGATGGACTCATTCGGGTCTTCTTCGATGCTCTGCTCCACCGAAACGAACCATTTTTTTGGTAATAAATTTGCACAATTTGCAAACTTGTTCAGGAGTAAGTCTAACCATTATGAAATGGCAAACCAAACTGAGCATAAATCAAGTGACAGCTGTCAAAAAGACCAACTCCGAAAAAAGTGTTGCCAGATTGAAAACCACACGTCTATTAAAATAAAAAAATATTTTTTTTTAGAAATTTTTTTCATTTTTTAATTAGCTTAAAAGTTTTCTTGGAAAAACTAAGTATGCAAAAAAATTTTAAAACTAAATGTCTATCGAGGAAAAAAAATATTGAAAATCGTTCGACCAGTGTTTTTTAAAAAGTCGTTTTAAAAAAAAAACTTCGAAAAAATATTTAAATTTTTTTTTCTAGTATGTCATTTAAAGGAAATCTGTAGTTTTCATCTGGGAATTTTTTTTAAAAAAATTCAATCAACCTGTACAAGAATGTACAGTATAAGCAACGAAGAAAAATATAATGCTGACCAGCACACGAGCGGCATACCTGGCCTGAACTGGGGTCGACGACAGCCAGCTGCAATGACACCTGAAACTCTTACGCTGCGGATCGTGGTTATTATTTAAGTATCAATAGGCAGTTTTTAATATTAATTAATTTGTATAAATAGAGACGTAATAAATTTATTAGATTCAGTTTTTTATAAAAGAACTAAAGACAACAAGTGTTTTTTAATTCAAGTGCTACCCCCCATCCGTGGTAAGGAGCACATTACAAAATAATTGTTGTTACGTCCAAATTGCAAGAATATAATTATCCCCCCACCAGCGGTAAGGTGATTGTATAACTGCATTTGAACATCTGGTCCTTCGAGAAGCAGCGAGTGGAGATACGAAACGATAACGAAAATAATAAGACGATAACAGAAGAAATAAACGAAGATGACATCTTTAGACGATCGCGTTGAAAGACAGCGAGATAGAGGAGAGCGGATAAAAAAGGTGCTTGAAAAATTCACGAAGGAAGCCAAAGCACGAAGAACTGAAGTATTTGTGCAGCAAAGACTTATCGACCTTGAGTTCTACTGGCAAGAATTTAAGCAAGAAGATGATTTAATAAAGGCATACGAAGACTTGGGAGAAAATCATCCCTATATAGAGGCAAAATACTACGACCAAGTAAAAACAACAGTGACGTTAGCTCAAGAGAAGTTTTAAGCAAGGCTATCGGAAATTATGAGCGAAGAAAAAGCAGGAGAAGAATCTAAGACGGCACATAAGGGTGAAGAAGACGATACGAAGAATACTGAAGCGGAAAACAAAAACACAAAGATGAGAAGATCAGCAAACGAAGAAGCTACACAGACAAAAGAAACAGAAGACGAAGCTAAGAATGCTAAATCTATTGCAGAATTTTCTTCTGTAGGAGATGAGCTAAGGCGACTTCTAAGAAGACAGGAATAACAAAGAAAAGCACAGTTAAGATCGTTGAACAAAATACACGAATCAAAGACGTCAACAAAAGCCTTTTATGTCCACAAACAACAAGTACTACAAAGCCAGTGGGCGCTTATAACGGCTACGCAAACGGAGATAATTGAATATAGTGAAGAATTCACATATGACGAAATCTACGAAGAATTAGAAAAAAAAATACGAAGAAGCAATGTTTGAAATCCAAGAAAAGTTAGAAGAATATTCGTACGTAACGAAAGGAACCTAAAATACACGGACAGAAGAACCAGGTGGAGTTGTATACCATGAGCTTAAGTGGCCAGTGCTCAAAATTCCAACATTTGATGGTGACTATAAGCAATGGAAATCTTTTATTGATTTGTTTGAACAAACAATCCATAAGAATGAGAAACTTGGGAATGCCCAAAAAATGCATTACCTCAATACATATGTGACCGGCGATGCAGCAAGGATTATACAGCATCTGCAGATAACAGATAGTAACTACCACTACCAAGCAGCCAGATATGCTCTGATCAACAGATACGAAAACTCACGTCTTTTGGTGAATGCCCAAATTCAAGCATTAATTAACCAAAAAGAAACTCGAACTGAGTCTGCGGTGCAATTGAGAAGACTTCACGATACAACACCAGAATGCGTTAATTCATTGAGGGGACTGAATATTGTGATATTTTGGCCTGGGGTTCGACAAATAAAACTCAATCAAAATTCCACATTAATAAAACAAATCTCTTTATTTTATAAAACACAACGTCTTTCAGTTTAAATAACACCAATTTAACTTATTTCACTTATTCACAATTCAAATACGTTTTTATAATTCAACACTTTTTATTTAATCTCAATTCAATCACTTTTTACTAATACTTCCAGTTGTTAACAATTCCACTTTCGAAAATAAACTGAACTGTCAATGCAATCTACTCTTGTATTTATACAACTTTAAAAGCTTCTGGAAACTTCTGTCTGGTTCTGGCACAATCTAAGCTTTCGGTACTAATTCGAGTCTCGAATTGTTTCGTCAAGTTCGATTTAGTACTAAGTTAAAACATGTTGCAAATATGTAGCATACTTCTAGGGGCATGGTTGTTGTACACAATAAATGGTGGTTGTTGTACACAATAAATGTTGGTTGTTGTACACAATGAATCCAACAGATGGCGTTAATTTACAAAATGTATCTAAACTTGTTGCCACATCACATTGTCCCCCTCTTAGTTTTGTTCGTCCCGAACAAGCACATCATCATTGTTTCCGTGGTAACGATGCAGTCGATCCACATGGACAATTTTCATTTTTGCTCTTGGTCCTCTTTGGATTCGGAAAACGACGTCATTAATGCGCGTAACTATTTGGTAGGGACCTTCCCAGTCCTGCTGAAGCTTGGGCGATTTTCCCTTTCTGCGATGTGGGTTATAAAGCCATACCAGATCTCCCTCATTGAATTCAGGTGCTGTTGCTCTCGCATCGTATCTGGTCTTCATGCGGTCACTCGCAATTTTTATGTTGTTTCTTGTTCTCTGGTGAATGTCGTTGATCCTTTCTCTAAGATCTAACACGTAGTCCTCTTCGCATTTTGGGTCTTCAATAGGAAATCCGAATTTTAGCTCACTTGGAAGCCGGGCAGTTCGTCCAAATAGAATTTCGGATGGAGTGTATCCAGTTGTACTATGAACCGCATTCCGGTAGGCCATAAGAAATAAAGGAATTCGCCGATCCCAATCCCGTTGGTTCTCGTTCACGACTTTGGACAGATGTTCCTTCAAGGTCTTGTTAAATCTTTCTACCATTCCATCAGACTGTGGATGAAGAGGTGTTGTCCTTGTTTTCTTTAACCCGAGTGATGCGCATACTTCCTGGAATACCTTCGACTCGAAGTTTCGCCCTTGGTCGGAATGCAATTCCATAGGCACCCCGAACCTGCAGACCCAGTGGTCCACTATCTGCTCGACAACGGTCTTAGCTTCTTGATTGGGTATCGCAAAAGCCTCCGGCCATTTGCTGAAGTAGTCCATGACAACAAGGATGTAACGGCTACCGTTTTCAGTTTCCGGGAACGGGCCTGTGATGTCAACGGCGATTCTTTCAAAAGGGGCGCTCACGTTGTACTGGTGCATTTTACCTCGTGTTTTGACTTTGGGTCCCTTGCTAGCTGCGCATGTTATGCACTTTCGACACCAGCTCTCTACATCGTTTCTCACGCTTAGCCAATAAAAGCGTTCCCGTACCTTTTCCAGTGTTTTGTTGATTCCCAAGTGCCCACCGGATATTCCAGCATGCATTTCTCGTAGGATCTCCTCTACTTTCGATCGTGGAACCACAAGCTGCATCTTAAAGGATCTTCCATCCGGCATTTCCCATTTTCTTCGCAAAACACCATCTTCCACATGGAGAGAGTCCCACTGCGCCCAGTATGCTTTTAAAGTAGGACTTCTGTCGGAGATATCTCTTGCGTTTGGTTTCTCCATAGATTCCTTCCATGCAAGGATTGGCTCGATGTCAGGGTCTTCTTTTTGTGCATTACGAATTTCTTCGGCACTCCAACCCTCTACAGGTTCGGCTCTTATTCTCTGGACAGATATACCTTCATCCTTTTCCTCTTTTCGCGCACAATGTTTGCAACTGGGCTCACATGGTCTGCGGGAAAGCGCGTCCGCATTGCAGTGCAGTCTTCCTTTGCGATGCTGTACTTCGAAGTCGTAAGTCTGCAATCGTTCGATCCATCTTGCTACCTGCCCCTCAGGATTTTTGAACTGTAGCAACCATTTTAAAGCGGCGTGATCGGTACGCAGGATGAATCTCTGTCCATACAGATATTTATGGAAATGTTTTGTCGCCAGTATCAGAGCAAGGAGTTCCCGTCTGGTTACACAGTAGTTTCTCTCTGGTCGCGACAGAACTTTGCTGAAATAGGCTACCACTTTCTCCTGCCCATCTTGTATCTGCGACAGAACTGCTCCAACACCCACGTTACTAGCATCCGCGTCCACAATAAATGTTTTGCCAGGGGTGGGGTAAGCTAGTATTGGTGCCTCACAAAGTCGCTGTTTTAGATGTTGAAAGCTTCTTTCGCACTCACCTGACCATTTAAATTGTCTACCCTTCTCAGTTAGCTGGTGCAGACACTTTGCGATTCCGGCAAAATCTTTGACGAACCTCCTGTAATAAGTGGCGAGACCTAGAAAGCTCCTCAGCTGGTGTTTATCTTCGGGAACTAGCCAATTTCTCACGGTTTCGATTTTCTCCGGGTCAGTGTTTACTCCATTTGATGATATCACATGTCCCAAATATTTCACCTCAGCTTTGAACAGAGCACATTTCTTTGGATTTAGTTTCAAATGTGCAGTTCGAAGTCGTGTAAACACCTCCCTCAAGTTGTCGCGATGTTCAGCGAACGTCTTTCCCACAACGATGACGTCATCCAAGTACACCAGGCAGGTTTTCCATGTCAGACCCTGTAACACACGTTCCATTAAACGCTCAAAGGTGGCTGGAGCGTTACACAAGCCAAATGGCATAACGGTAAACTGCCATAGTCCATTTCCCGTTGTGAAAGCGGTCTTTTCTTTGTCTTCTGGATGGATCTGTACCTGCCAGTAACCACTTTTCAGATCGAGGGTGGAAAACCATTTCGCTCCAGAAAGGGTATCCAAGGTGTCATCTATTCGAGGCAAGGGGTAGCTGTCCTTCTTGGTGACATCGTTGAGCCTCCGGTAATCCACGCAGAATCGAGTGCTGCCGTCCTTCTTTTTCACTAGTACAACGGGTGATGCCCACGGACTTTTTGAGCTTTCGATTAGACCGTCTTTTTCCATGGTTGATATCATCTCATCGACTTCCGACTGTTTTGCCAATGGAAGTCTTCTAGCAGGTTGTCGGATCGGTCTGCTATCGCCGGTGTCTATTCGGTGCTGTACTAGGTGTGTTCGACCATAGTCTCCATCCTGCGATGCAAATATATCAGCAAACTCGCCAATGAGATTTTTGGCCATGGTTTTCTGCTCCTGATTTAGCTCACAGTTTCCAAGGATAGCATTACATACCTCAGCCAATTTTGTTGCAGAAACAGGACTCGCAGATTCACTCCCAGATGTTGTCGATATGGCTGCAATGGGTACGCATCTTCCAATCACCTCTCCTTGTCTGAGCTTGACGGAGTGTTTGTTCGGATTCATCAGCCTTACCGGAACCATGTTTTTCTTTGGTTCCACTAAAATCTTTCCAACGATATAGCTTGGAAAGTCCTCTTTATTATCTGCTTCAATGAAATAGAATCGGTGGTTCCCAGGATCACCCTCCAAACGCGTCCAAAGAACTGTCTCTGAAGATGGTGGTAGGACTTCATCTCTGCTTATAACCGCCCGAAGATTCACAGCGTTCTCGTTTCCGTATACCATAGGGATCTCAACGGTTCGATACCTTAATACTTGCATTCGAAGGTCTATGATTACCTCATGTGCCTTCATGAAATCCACTCCAATGATGCATTCGTCGCATATGTCGGCTACCAAGAATGCATGTGAGAAGGTCAACCCTGCCAGTTGTATCTTTAGAAATACCTCCCCGTATACTTTTGCTGCTTCTCCCGTAGCTGTCTTCAGAGTGTAGCAGCTGGTGTTATGTAGCCATGATGTCTGAACAAGGTCTCTTCTGATTATGGAGGCTGTGGCACCCGTGTCGATAGTGGCCACACATTTTCTGTTTCTGATGACTGTCTCCACTGTCAAGCTCTTGCTGCAGCGTGTAGTTTGCGAAACTTGGATGATGGTCCTGGGGGCGTCGATTCCATCAACCAACTTCAGCCCCGCGAAGTTGGTTCTTAGGCGTTTCCCGCCTGCTGTTGATCAGAAGCTTGTCCAGCAGTGTGAGTGTTATTCCTGCCAGATGCTTCGTCATTCTGCCTCCTCCTTGTGCAATGTGGGCAGCTTACCTGTCTAGGCATAGATCTGCATTGTCGCTGTAGGTGTCCTAGCTTGTTGCAATTCCAGCATCTCATTTGACCTCGAACAGTGCTCGGGTTTTGTCTTTCAATGTCGACACGTTGACATGAGCACTCTAGCGTAGCCATTTCCCTGACGCGATGGCTACCTTGCGAAGCTTGGTCTGCTGCTTCCATTGTCAGGGCAAATGCTAAAGCCTCAGCGAGCGTTTTCTTACCTGCCATTCTCATAGCCATTTGTAGTTTTCCATCTGCAATGGCATTAGTGAACGCATCGGTTGCCAGTTCGTTTATGATTTCCCTGCTGGTATTGGGATAAGACAAATTCGCCAAGCGCTCAATGTCAGCTTGCAATTGTTGTAGCGTTTCACCTCTTGCCTGGACCCTTCTGCGCAACTGGACTCGGTAAACTTGCTGCATGTGGTCGTCGCCAAACCTCATCTCGATTGCCTTGACCATGGCATCATAATCCTGATGTTTGTCTTCAGGAATGGTCTGCAGCAATTCGGCAGCTGTTCCTCTGAGAGCAAGCGTAAGAGCAATTGATTTGTCTTCGTTGTCCCAGTTGTTCGTCAAGGCGGCAGCTTCGAACTGCCTCTTATAAATTGGCCATGATGTTTGACCATCGAAGACAGGGGGCTGCATTTCCTTTCTTCGTGGACCGTCGCTCGAATATTCCCGAAGTTTCTGTTTCCTCAGAGAATCAACCTCCTTAGCCAGATGTTCGTACTGTTGTTCTACACTTTCTATCTGCTTTCCGAATTTTTCTTCTAAAATTTCTATTTTCTGGTCTACTATTTGGAGTCTTTTGTCGAGGAAAACATTCTGTGCATCGAGCTTATTTTCGAGAGCATCCCTTTGTTCGCTTAGTTGCTTCTGGAGAACTTCTAAAGAATTCTTTTGCTCATTCTTTTGTTCATCAAATTTACGTTCGAGAACGTTCTTTTGTTCTTTCGAGGAACTTTCCAGAGCATCGAATTTCGACAGAAGCAACTTCATGAAAGCAGGCATTTCATCGGCTGTACTTACTGTGCTTTCTCTCCCTTGTTCTTCAACATCGAACAACATGGTATCGGGGTCTCCACCATCCTGAGTGATAGCATTCTGAAGTCGGAGCAATAGTTCCTTTTTCAGCCCCGAAGTCTGAAGATTTCGTTTTCCTAATTCTTCTTTCAACTCAGCTGTTGTCAATTGTTCTAATTTGCGACCCATTTTATGTAACTGAAACACTATTTTCACAACACAGTCAGTTTTATTTTAATGTCTCTTCTAGAAAAATCTTTTTCCAACACTATTTTTAACAAAAATACTCGCTATTCACAGTTTTATAGCACAATCAGTTCAATAGTTTCTGGAAAATTCCACTTTCACAATTAAATGAGTCACCGAAACTGTTTTAGAAAATGTCACTATGGAATTTTCTAGCACTTTACTGAGTTTTATCCCACTTCTGACACCAATGTGATATTTTGGCCTGGGGTTCGACAAATAAAACTCAATCAAAATTCCACATTAATAAAACAAATCTCTTTATTTTATAAAACACAACGTCTTTCAGTTTAAATAACACCAATTTAACTTATTTCACTTATTCACAATTCAAATACGTTTTTATAATTCAACACTTTTTATTTAATCTCAATTCAATCACTTTTTACTAATACTTCCAGTTGTTAACAATTCCACTTTCGAAAATAAACTGAACTGTCAATGCAATCTACTCTTGTATTTATACAACTTTAAAAGCTTCTGGAAGCTTCTGTCTGGTTCTGGCACAATCTAAGCTTTCGGTACTAATTCGAGTCTCGAATTGTTTCGTCAAGTTCGATTTAGTACTAAGTTAAAACATGTTGCAAATATGTAGCATACTTCTAGGGGCATGGTTGTTGTACACAATAAATGGTGGTTGTTGTACACAATAAATGTTGGTTGTTGTACACAATGAATCCAACAGATGGCGTTAATTTACAAAATGTATCTAAACTTGTTGCCACATCACAATATAGATACCAAAAGCTGGTATCCAATAATAGCTTTATTGTGTCTCAAAAATTAGATAACGAGACGAGGAAATCGTACGAGCAATCTTTATCAAATCCAAAAGAATTGCAGCCGCTTGAAGATTTGTTGAAATTTATTGAAAACAAATTCCATGCTTTAGAAAATCTGACAGAGATGATACAGAGATGACCACAAGAAAGAAGAAAAAACACCAATCGTCAAAAGCGGATTCTATAGAAGTTACCATTCGACGACAAATCCAAGTTGCAGACTGTGCAGAGGTCCACACTGGCTATACATGTGCCAAAAATTTAAACAAATGGCGGCTCCCCAACGAACGGAATTAGTGCAAAAAGAAAACGGCGATGCAGCAAGGATTATACAGCATCTGCAGATAACAGATAGTAACTACCAAGCAGCCAGGGATGCTCTGATCAACAGATACGAAAACTCACGTCTTTTGGTGAATGCCCAAATTCAAGCATTGATTAACCAAAAAGAAACTCAAACTGAGTCTGCGGTGCAATTGAGAAGACTTCACGATACAACACCAGAATGCGTTAATTCATTGAGGATACTGAATATATGTAGATACCAAAAGCTGGGATCCAATAATAGTTTTTTATCGTGTCTCAAAAATTGGATAACGAGACGAGGAAATCGTACGAGCAATCTTTATCAAATCCAAAAGAATTGCAGCCGCATGAAGATTTGTTGAAAGTTATTGAAAACAAATTCGATGCTTTAGAAAATCTGACAGAGAGACGATACAGAGATGACCACAAGAAAGAAGAAAAAACACCAATCGTCAAAAGCGGATTCTATAGAAGTTACCATTCGACGACAAATCCAAGTTGCAGACTGTGCAGAGTTCCACACTGGCTACACATGTGCCAAAAATTTATACAAATGGCGGCTTCCCAATGAACGGAATTTGTGCAAAAAGAAAACTTGTGTAGAAATTGTTTAAGGACAGCCACTACACCTCAAGATGTCATTCGTACAAATCGTGCCAAACTTGTAAGCAACGTCACCACACACTCCTACACTTGAACAAAAATAGCAGACAATAATTTCAAACCAATTTGGCTACCAATTTGCAACACAAAATACTCTTAGCAACTGCCTTAATTAAAACGAACTGGAAAGGGATGCGAATATTACTTAAGGGCATTGGTGGACCAAGGATCGCAGTCTTTATACATTACTGAAGATGCAGTACAACGTCTTCAGTTACAAAAGAAGCTGGCATACGCATCGAATATTAGTGTTGGAGCTTCTAAGGCGGGAACTGCACGTGGTTAAGTGGATTTGGATATCAAATATATATACTCATCAGAAGTTGTAACGCACGGATCCTTCTTGATATTAGACAAACTAACGAAATTTCTGCCAGATAAGTCGTTTACAGCGAAAAAATGGGACCACATTCAGCACCTTCCGTTGGCAGATCCAACATACAACAGACAATCGACAGTAGATGTATTAATCGGAGCTGACATCTTTCAAGATATAATCGAGGAGGGAGTCATTAAAGGCAATCATGGTACTCCTATTGCCCAAAAGACAAAGCTAGGATGGATCCTTTCAGGGAGCGTTCAAGGAAGCAAAAGTAATGGCGAAAGTACAATTTGCTGTATTTCAAACGTCGAACTTCACGAACAAATAAAACTATTTTGGGAGACCGAAGAAATCATAGACGAAAAAGTGCTATCAGAAGAAGACAAAAGATGTGAAGAAATAGACATGCAGACCTACGAGAGAGATGAAACTGGAAGATACATTGTTCGACTTCCATTCAAAGAAAACGCAGAACAACTAGGACGTTCAAGGGATAGAGCAATAGCACGCTTTCTCCAGTTGGAGAAATAATTCATCAAAAACAAGAGTTTATACGAAGACTACAAAAAATTCATGCAGGAATATTTGGAACTCGGGCACATGGAGCTCGTAACAAACAAATATGAGGAAGTTCACAAGGCGTACTACTTACCTCATCAAGCAGTCGTAAAAGAAGACAGTTCCACTACCAAATTTAGGGTAGTCTTCGATGCGTCAAACAACGTCTGGAGTCAGCCTTAACGATACCATGCTGACAGATCTTGTCATTCAACAAGACCTTTTCAATATCATGACACGATGATATCCGAGCAGATATTGAAAAGATGTACCGCCAAATAATGGTGTCAATAAAAGATCGAGATTATCAACGAATATTATGGAGAGACCACCCTTCATCTAAAATAGAAGAATACAGGCTGACCACGGTGACGTATGGCACAACATCGGCACCATACCTGGCAATATGAACCCTACAACAACTAGCATCAGATGAAGAACAAAACTTGAAGGTAGCTGCAGTCCAAAAGAGTAATAGTTTCCGAAACAGCCAGGCTTTTCGATCCACTAGGATGGCTGACTCCTCTAATAATAATGGCAAAGTTATTGTAACAAGAACTTTGGAAACTAAGAGTTGGATGGGACGAGAAATTACCACATGAAATGTCAAAAACTTGGGCAGAATTCAGGTTACAACTGCCATCTATTGAAGAATTGAAGATACCAAGATGGAATAAATTCGAACACAAACATCGCATTGAATTACATGGATTCTGCGATGCTTCCGAGAAAGCTTATGCAGCAGCAGTATATACAAGGGTAGTAGGAAGCGTTCTAACTACACTATTATGCGCAAAATCGAAAGTGGCACCACTTAAGAAGATTTCATTACCAAAACTTGAAGTTTGCGGAGCATTACTTCTTGCCAAGCTAACGATGAAAACGAAAAAGGCGCTGGGGATTGAAGAACTAGAGATACATGCATGGACTGACTCAACTATAACAATGGGCTGGATTAACGGCGAACCAAACAAATGGAAAAAATTTGTTGCAAATCGAGTCACAGAAATAACTAAAATACTTAAAAAGGAGAGATGGCATCATGTCAAAGGAAAAGAGAACCCAGCAGATTGTGCGTCCAGAGGACTTTGGCCTAGCCAAACGAGTGGCAAGAGTTCTTGCATATTGCATACGATTCATTAAGATTAAAGGTCAGAAAATTTGCGAGAATGGACCGCTCTCTACGGAAGAAATACAAAAGGCAAAACTGATTATCATAAGACATGTGCAACACGAAGAATTTAAGGATGAAATCGGCAAACTGGTAAGAGACAAAGAACTACACAAACAAAGCAAAATTTGGACCCTCAACCCATTCATCGATAAAGAGAATATGATGCGAGTAGGAGGACGATTGACTGCAGCAGAAATACAGATTTCCGCTAAATTTCCGCTTATTATTCCACGTTCCGGCCCCCTGACAACACTTCTAATTGACGAAGCACATAATCAAACCCTCCATGGAGGATATAGTTTGACACACGCATATCTACGAGAAAAGTATTGGATTGTGAATGGATTCAGTGCAGTTAAACAACGCTTATATAAGTGCACAAGGTGTTTTCGGCACAAAACACATTCAAAGACGCAGCAAATGGGAAATCTCCCAAAGCCAAGAGTAACGATAACAAGACCATTTCTACACACAGGAGTTGACTACGCGGGTCCAATCGATGTAAGGATGTCTAAAGGAAGAGGGAATAAATCATACAAGGGATACATAGCCATATTTATCTGCTTAGCAACTAAAGCAGTTCACGTTGAACTAGTAAGTGACCTTACTGCACAAGCATTTATAGCAGCCGATAAGCGACTTTGTGCAAGGCGAGGGTACGTGGGACATATGTATAGTGATAATGGCACAAACTTAGCATAGCTGCAAACAAAATCTTGCAATTAAACGCACAACAAATGCAGTCATATAACGAAGAAGTTGCAAATACTTTACCATATTACAACACGGAATGGCACTTTATTCCACCAGGATCTCCACATTTTGGAGGGCTGGGGAAGCTGGTATCTAATCAGTCAAGTTCCATTTAAAGAGAACAATCGGGGAACACAAACTTACTTTCGAAGAAATGTCAACATTACTAGCACAAATCGAAGCGTGTTTAAATTCAAGACCACTATGCCCCTTTTCAAACGACCCAGCGGAAACAAAACAAAAAAAAACTCCCGGACATTTCTTAGTTGGAACATCCTTGTTGGCACCTCCAGAAAGACAAAGATTGAACGACAGCGAAGAAATACTAACCCGTTGGCAACTTCTAGAACGTCTTCAACAACAATTTTGGAAGAAATGGAGCACATCATACCTCGCAACCTTTCAACAACGACACAAATGGACAAAAAGACAAGAAAACTTGAAAGTTGGAGATATAGTGATAATCAAAGATGAACAACTTCCACCAACAAGATGGAAAATGGGAAAAATTACTGAAACTCATCCTGGATCAGAAAACTTGGTTCGAGTTGTTACGGTCAAAGCAAACGACAGAGAGTATAAAAGACCAACAACAAAAATTTGTCCATTACCTATAATCGATAATGAAACGAAAGCAAGAGAAGAGCCGGCTATACGAGAAGAACAAAAACTTTTAACGGGACATTTACTCACTGAAGATCACGTAGCCAAACAGAAGGTAAAAATCAATCCACTACGTAGACTTTTGTTAACAATGACAGTAGTTATGTCATTGGGCAACATTGGAATCGAAGCGACGAACGTAGAAAATGAAGCAATAAAAATAAAGCCATTTAAAAACCGCCCGGAATATATTTTGAAAAGATTGGCAATGTAAATTTTATTACGAGCGATTGGAAACTTAAATAAATAACAAATTATTTTTTTTGACGCCACGTTAGAAAAATAATTTTTTTTGAGAATTAAAGGCTTTGTCAAACAGAACGCGTTTTTAACGCGGCGTTGAGATTATTTTACGGAGCGTTGATATTATTTTACTGGGCGTTGAGATTATTTTACGCGGCGTTGAGATTATTTTACGCGGTGTTGAGATTATTTTGGCACATCGGTCTAAACGCGGTGTTAGAGAACGTCAAACAGAGAGCTATCTGCAGCGCGTTTCATATTTGAATCTTGATTTTCATTTTTTCACCAAATGCCAGTCAGGTTATTTTTTTCCATTTAAAACAATATTAAATGACACAAAATAAGTCAAAAAATGTCTACAACAAATTCAGAATATCTTAATTCACCAAGCACAAAATAATTAAAAAAAAAATCTTTCTAACGCGGCGTCAAAAAAAAATTATTTGTAATCAACACAAAGCGGCGTTTTAACGCCGCGTTTTGAAGTGGTGTGGAACTTGACGCGGGGTTGAAAACGCAATCCTTGTGACATGGGATATGTATTACTCTATATTAAAATGCGGCGTTGAAACGCGGAGTCAAAACGCTCCAACGTTGCGTTAAAATGGCGCGTCAAAATAATCTCAACGTCGCGTTAAATAATCTCAGCACCGTGTAAGAAACGCGCTCTGTTTAACAAAGCCTTTTTTTATCATCTCGCCGCCAACTCGTATTTTGGGTATACGAAATTGCAAATCTGATAGCACCATCAAAGCTATTGAATAAAAGTGTGTTCAACTCCGAACGCCCAACAGAGACAAGGCAGAAATTCCTGCCATGTCACTGTTGGGACACAGTTCGTGCAGGGACAGTCTACGTGTCACTATGTCCCAACAACAGTGACAGGGCTATTACACGATCCTTATAATTTGCCACTGCAGGGACATAAAAGAGACGTGTCACTGTGTCTGTGACTGTTTGGGTCACTGCAAGGACATGCAAAACAATGACTACTACACGACGTGACACCATTGTATATAAAAACTATAGTACTACCATCAGGCAGCATCTATTTTAGCGATATACTGCTGTAATAGCGCTGCAGTAGTTCTTGATATGCAAGTAGAATGAAATATAGTGATGAATGATGAAAGAGTAGGTTGTATGTTATATTTTCAGAAACGTATGAGTTAGAATGATTACAAACATTTGCAGGAATAATGAATAATAAGTACGAGTGAAAGTTTCAAATAGTATCTAGTGTCACTATATGACCATATGGTATGGCATATATATAATATAATTTCTTTGAAATTATGTTTCATGGATTATTGTGTTTAATTGTGAAGTATAAGGTAAAAATGTAAAAGTTTGTAGTATTTGTAAATACATAATGTTATTTGATTTAATTGTAAAGGAAAAGGTAAAAAAAAACGATTACATATATTGTTTATGAAGTTTGAGAAAATTGTAAAAAAAGAAAAAAACTAAGATGTTATTAAATTAAAAAAATAATTTTAAAGCAAAAGAATTGTGAAGTAAAAAATATATTACTTTGTTTGTAAAGTGTATGAACATTCTAAAGAAGAAAATAAAAGAAATGAATTTATTGATTTAGTTCGTTTAGAAAATAAAAAATAAATAAAGTAAGTGTTATTATTAGTTAAATTGTGAAGTTATTTTTTTTTTATAATTAAGTGTGTGTAGAGTTTTAAAAAGGTAAATTGATATAAATACATAATATTCATATAAATAATAATAAATAAAAACGCTTTTTTACAAAAAGCTTGGAACACCACAGTACCATAAATGAAAACAATGAACAAATATTAAAGACTATATATTAAGTTTTTTTATCGGAAATTAGGAAAATATGTACTGAATTTTCCTTCATTATTTATTACTCCTATTGTTTTTTATCGAACTCTTAACATTAGATATGACTACAAGTTTTTGAGAAAATTGGAAATTTCTAAGCCTTTCTTCTAATAATTTATTTGGTATTTACGTGATTAGATAGGTAGATATGTATACTAAAGTTGAGGTTAGTAAAGGGATGCATGATGTCCCCCCTGCAACCCCCTCCTTGGCATTATTATAGGATTAGGGGTAGGTGCGTACGCTTAGGATAACTTATTGTTTTTGTTTTTTTTTTTGTTTGAAGTTATTTTTTTTAAACTGGTAATTAATTTAACCTGTTTTAAGAACACTTAAATTAAGTGCAAATTTCTATCTCTCAGAAAAAGTGTAATATATTTTAGTTGCAAGTTTTGCCGTTCTTATAAAATAATTGTTTTTTCATTTTAAGTAATTTTTAATATAATTGTACTTCCCGCCTAAAAGGTGGGTTATAGAACCATCCGTCTCATAGCAAAAAAAAAATACTTGTATTTAATCCCTCTACAAGAATCCCTTATTATTTTGGAGCGCCAAAGTTATGGTACTCTACCCGAAATGTGTAGAAGTAAGACGACTTAAATACCAAAAAAAATATAAAATATTGGGTTTGCTAAATTTAAACTTTCTCAAATGTAATGCCGTTATTTTTGAATATATTTTTTTCTAATGTAAGTGCTTTTTTAGAAAATTGCACCTTCTGCCTAAACGCGAGGAGATAGACACCATTTCTGTTAGTATTAAATGTGTGTACCTAGTCCCTCTACAAGAATCCGTTATATATTTTCGGTGCCAGTCATCGATTTTCATAATTCTCCTAAATATTACCCTTAATGATGGATTTTTTTTGTATGTTTCCCACTACGAATAAAACTCCGCCAACCAACATTTTGAATATTTTTTTCTTCTAACTTATATCTTGGTATACATACCTACCTACCTAATTAATTTTTGATTTTTTGTTTAATTTTAAGTATTTTTTGTAAAACTAATCAATTTTATTTTATTTTTTTTATTAGTATTTATTTTTTTTATTTTTTAGACTGCATTCCAAAATCTGAAAAAAAAATTTCAAAAAGTCTAAAATTATTATATTTAAGCGTCTTCGGAGAAAAAAATAAACCTTAATACTTTAACATAGGTACCTATACCTATACTATTCAAATACTTTGGTTGAATTAAATTGCTAGGTACACATAAATTTGAAATCATTCAAAAGTTACAAAATACCTGCCTTGAAATCATTCACAAGTTACCAAATTCCAAAAAAAATTCCAACAAATATTTTTCTCACAGCAAACATAAAAGTATGTACCTAGCTAAAGTATGTGTCTTAAGTCTACCCAAAAAAAATCGACATTTAAAATGTAGACAAGTGAAGCAAAAAAATGTGAACAAAACAAGGTCAACAACATCAATGTCGCTTATAAGGATTTAACTAAGGATATAAATATACCTATGTTTCTCCCTCTGAATTTTCTGCGATCCTTATATTGAACCCAAACTAAAGGATTCATATTAACATAGTAACGTAAGAATACTTTCAGTACTAAACACACATTTGTGTACCTATATCGGTAGACTTGTATCTTACTGCATATCCCTAAGAAAAAAACAAAACCAAAACAACTATGTAACTTACTGAACTTGATCGAATGTATCTACAAGCCATATCCTCCAAAAAAGCAAAGGAGCTCACTCTCTTACCCAATATTTATTTCTTGCTCTTCTTTTTTTCCTTTTCTATTCATTTTTCACAACAATCCACATTAATTTCATGAGCTACTGTAGCGCCCTAAAATATTTTTTAGACTGATCATGTATCAGCGTTTCCATGACCTTAGGAGGAAGGGACGTTATTGCAATCGCCGGTTATTTGAGGGTGCATAAGTTTTTCCTTTTTTGGGAATCGGCTGCACAAATGCTAATTTTCAACTGCTTACGCAGAGGTTTTGTCAGCATGTAATAACACCTCGACGGTGGAATGGGCGGCGCAGTGCCAACAAATGAACAAATAGGCTAGCTTTCTCTTAGACATTTTTGAGACAGCTGTTGCTAGTGGACTGTTGAAAAAAAAACATGGAAATATCTAATTCAAAGAAAATAATCTGTCAATCAAATAAAAAAACTAATCATCAATCAAAAAAAAATGATCTTGAATAAGGTGATAAAACAAGTTTTTTTACTTACTGAAATGGACATTTATTTGTTGTATTATACTTACATTCATATTTAGTAATAGCGAGTTTCATTCAAATTTTAAAGATTTGATCTCAAAATTCAGATTTGATCTTTTCAATGAAACTTGTTTCACGATTTAATCGTAATATTGGTGATTATCTGACGAACACACACAGTATTTTGACGGAACGTAAGAATGTCTATGCACAGTTGTTGATTCACTCAAAATCCCATTTTGGTTTTTTCTGACTTCACAAACATTTTGTATTACTGTTTTGTTTCTTTTACGAATATTTGTTAATTTTATTGCTAAATATAGGCTAGCACAAGTTTACAACAAACAACAAATAACAAAACATTTTCCATTTGACGTTTGACCGAAGACTATTTACATGTATATGTGCATTCAGATCAAATCTGCCACCCCATCAGAGATCAAATCTTTTGTGTTGAGATTTGATCTAGATTTGCTCTTTTTCTTGCAATGAAACTCTCAAAACTGAAAAAGATCAAATCTTTTGACAGAAAGAGCAAATCTTTTCTTCAATGAAACTCGCTATAAGTGAAAATAAATTAACACGCATTGATATTTTACAATAAATTATGATATAAAAAAGTAAAACTAAAATTTGCCATTCTAAATTATCCCATTTGGCACACGCCAAGGAATGATCTAAACCATAAGTCAAAATTAAGACGTTTTTATTTATAACTTTGGGCTCCAATAATTTTGCATAAATTTGCTTTAAATAAACCAGTCCTAGGAAATTGTCTTGAAATCACTTTAAGTCATACACTGGACAAAATAAAAAAAAATAAATTAAAAGAAATAGAGTATTATAAGTAAGGATAGTTATAACACGAGATTCTGTAAAGAACGTACATGTAAACACGAAAATAGTAACTTAAGGTCAATTTTTTTGTTTTTAAATAAGTTAATGTCGTTACAAAGAAACAATAGAACACCATACTTTCTGGCGTACAATTAGAGATTAAATTGTTTTTGTTAACAAAATCACATTAAATGCATTTGTTGTAGCGCTTAAAAATGTATCGCTGTCATTCTGCCAGCCAGCCAAATGGCTATTAAAAGCTCTCTAGATTCTTGACAGTTGTTGCAGCAAATTACAAGGCCAAATAGCCTCAACCCGCTCCTTAATAAGCTGAAATGGATAAGAGATCCAATTAAGTACAGTCTGTGCGATGATGCCCATCGGTTCGGGATACTGGTGTGTTAGTAGTGCCAGCAGAGCTGTGAACGAGCACAAACCAGCCGTAAATAAAATGAAAAACGGCAGTTCCTTTTTCGGATATACTGAAACTTCGTGAAATGTTGGTAGAAGTTCGCGATCGGCGCACTCGGTGCATGTTGGGTAAGGATAAAAGAGGTGGCCTCGCTCAAGGGGATACGGCAACATTCGAAATGTACCTTCCCAAGTACAGTGCAGAAGATTGAGTGCTCCGTCAACATTCTTCCAATGCTTAAGATGAAAGAATGCATATGCTAGTGCTTCTGAATCACCGCGTTTGAGTATATGCTCTGGGGGAAGAATAAGTGGTTTGGTCTCTAGCAGATACTTTGGAACATGTGGATTGAATTCCACAGCTCTATGAATCGCTTCGACGGCACTCATTTCAGCCGGACTAAGTCCACGTTTAGATGCAATATCCGGCGAAAATTTGTCGGCCACAGCTCTGGCCTTAAGAAGCGCTGCTGTGTAACATATTGCCGCTGATTTTGGCAACGAAATGTCATCGTATTTGGCCAGTACTGCCTGACAGTCTGCGTATGCTTGCATTTCAAGTAGAGTTTCTATAAGATTCTCGTGGATGTTTAACACGTTCATGATAGAAGGAATTTCTTTAGTGAGATCTCGAAACATCTTTGCTGCTTCTTTTAGTTTGCCCAATTTTCGTGCGCACATTGCAAGGCGACGTTTGATGTAAATAAGAACATTTGTGTCACGACGATGCATTCCCTCGGCAATGGTACCCTGGTGTTGTGTTGCTTGTGACTTCCTGTAATTAGTTTCGGCAACTTTTAGTGCTGTCTTCAGAATTTTTTCTGCCTCCAGTATTGTGGTGGCTTCCTCTTCAGCCAGAAGAATGTATGCCGGCGCACATTCAGTATTTAATTCCAAGGCATTGTGTGCGGCTTTTATTCGAACAACTGGATTTCGTTCTCGCCAAGCTGTTTGCATGATTTCGTATTCGGCTTTACCAGCATCGCCTAAAAAGAGTGAATATTTTAAGAGACGACATTAAGAATCCTCTTGCATCACTTTTTCAACATAATTTTGTGTATAAAATTTGTAAAATAAATATTTAAAATTAAAAGTTTTTTAACGGTTAGAAAGAAAAAATATGCTCTGAAGATCAAACCCCAGTGGGGCGTTCTTTTATTAACTATCGTTGACAATCGTTAACAATTGTTAACTATTTGTCGTTCCAAAATGCGAAATAGTTACGATTCGTAACTATTTGACAGGAAAATATCGTTCCAAAATGCATTGTTGAAGTGTCAAATAGTTACGATTTGTAACTATTTCCAACTCATGTCCATGATATGAATTGAGATTGTTGATCTGTCAAAGTTCGTTTAGAATTCAAATCAAAATTCAAAATTCAATCGTTTTTTATTTATTTTGGTGGTGTTTAAAAAATAAGAATGGATTTACAATGATTAAAAACATGATCTTTCGCAACGATAATACAAATAGAATTATTTTAGATTTATTTTATCAAGTTTTCATTTGGAGAAGTTCGTTGAATTTTTTTTTTAATATTTATTTGACAGATTAACAATGTCTAACAATAAATCGTTCCAAAATGAAATCGTAACAATCCCAACAAAGTCTAACAATGACACTTTAACCAACATTTTTGACACAACAACGATAGTCAACGATAGTTAATAAAAGAAAGACTTTCAGCGCGATCTATATGCTCAAGCATAGGCCTCACATGACGTCTCAAATGAACAAACGAATAATGTTGACAGTGATGTTTGCGTAAATTAAACATGCCGCACAAAAGTGAACAAATGGCCGAGACTCGCCATTTTCAAAGCTGATGTAACTGCTCTCCAGAAGATGTAATGGGATGGAACAGGCCTGAGAAGAGCTCAAAACTGTTTTAAGCTTTGGCTAAGTCAGCGAAAGAATTACGACGATCCGTACCAAGCTAAATTCCATATTAGCCTTATTAGCGTCCATGCCCCTACAGAATAGAAAGACGACACTACCAAAGAAAGATTCTACAAGCTCTTTGCCAACACGTACGAACGGAAGAACACTAAATCAAGGTTCGGCCTGATGTTCGCCCCATTTTCTGTTGTTGTTTTTTCGCTCATATGTGTACATAAAAAACCTGCCGAAAACCGGCTCTATTAAATAAAAATTACATACAAAAATAGTTGGTTGTCTGTACAGTCGGTTTACGGACGATAATTTTACGTGATAACGTCATAAGAAAACATTGATGGCAGCAACTCCGACATACAGCCCGTTAACTCACACCCACAAACCCTCTCGTTAAATCCACACACACACACACCAATATCTACCTCGACTTTCTACTTTAACAAAACTCCGATTATTTTGTATTATTTTTTCTCTTTGTGTACTTTTTGAATTTGAGTAGAATTATTTTGGGAATTTGCGCCTGTTCTTTTTCATCTTCGCCAGGTGCTTGCGATCGGTTTTGGTTGAAAGAACCATAGTATCGCGGTTAGCATAAGTCATGTTATTTCGTACTTGAAAAAAATGTTTCTGTGTGTCTTCTGGGTTAATAATAGTGTCCAAACAAGTTTTTTTCGTTGCGAAGTTAAAAACTAAAATGCATATGCGGCGGGTAATTTCTTCACGGTAAATCGCAATTGCTAAACTAGATCGTTATCGGATAGATATTCAAGAAAACGATGTGACAAGTGCAATAAAGAAGCTAAAATATTCATTTTCTACTGAACCTGATAATGTTCCCTCATGTGTTTTAATAAACTGCTGTCATTCCTTGGCTAGTGCTTTATGTTATTTGTTAAACCTATCTTTGTCGTCTTCTGTTTTCACGCAAGCTTGGAAGTCTTCATTTATAATTCCACTGTTTTAAATCAGGAAGCCGATGCGTGACTACCGAGGTATTGCAAAACTCAGCGTTATTCCCAAGATGATGGAATCTATAATAGTCCATGAGTTGATACATGGTGTAAAATCGCATCTATCGGACAGACAGCATGGATTTGTCCAGGGCAAATTTACCATTACAAACCTGTTAGAAATTACATCATGCATAACAAAGGGATTCCTGAATGGTCATCAAACGGATGTGGTATACACTGACTTCTCCAAAGCCTTCGATCAACTTAATCACCAGCTGCTTGTTAGAAAACTTTCACTTTTCGGTTGGTCCCTAAAACTTGTGCAATGGATTGCAAGTTATTTATCATCTCGTACTCAATATGTTAAATTCAAGTCTCATTTATCCAACGCAATAGATGTCAAGTCTGGCGTGCCTCAAGGAAGCCACCTGGGACCACTGTTATTCGTAATTTTTATAAATGATTTACCCTTTGTGATAAAATACTGTGATATACATCTCTATGCTGACGATGCGAAAATTTAATTTTCATATAAAAATACTGCTGATTACCTTCAACTGCAATCTTATATTGATCATTTGCAGGAATGGTGTAATAATAATGATCTCACACTGAACTCTAAGAAATGCAAAGTAATGATCTTCGCTAGAGTTAAAAATGTTTTCTTTAATGAATACTCAATAAATAATTCAAAACTTGAAAGAGTTAAGACTTGGGAGTAATTTTTGATTCAAAATTAGACTTCAGAATGCACATAGATTCTATAACTGCAAAAGCTTCTGTTCGTCTAGGAATGATTAAACGATGGTCAAAAGAATACAACGCCCCTTATGTGACAAAGAGTCTATTTGTTGGACAGGTTCGTTCGATCTTGGAACATGGTTGCCAAGTTTGGTGCCCATATTTCTTCTGTCACATTGTCCGCATTGAATCGATTCAAAAACAGTTTCTATTATTTGCTCTTTGTGATCTTAACTGGGATAATCATCACCATCTTCCACCATATCGTTCGCGACTTTTACTCTTCACTTAATGCTGCATTCATATTTAAACTTTTGAACGGTGATATAAATTCTCCTTATTTGCTTTCCTTAATAAAAATAAATGTGCCATTCCGTTCAAGTCGAAATTATACAATTTTGCAAACACATGAAACTACTTTAAACTACTTAAATAATGAACCGTTCTCTCTCTTATGTAAACAGTTCAATAATTATAATTCCTTCGTAGATTTTAATCTTACTTCATTGAAATTTAAACAAATTATACTTATATTCAATTTAAATCGTCACTAATTATGTCAATGTAATATAATTTGTAATCCAAATAACTGTGATCAATTATGTATCTGTAGTTATAGTCATATAAATAAATAGATTAATTTTTGTCCAAGGGGCGGCTCAATACAATGGTTATTAAGGCATAACAGTATTAGTAATTTTATTGAAAAACTTTAATTGTACCTTAGTTGTGCATTGATTATATAGTTTATTGTCCGATTTTGTTTTTTTTTTAAGTGTTGTTTTTTTATGATGGTGTGTAACTTTAGAGTTGACTACGCAAATATTCGTGGGCATACGTTTAAACTGCGTTAAACAGGCTATTTGGGCAATAAGTGAAACCCAAGTAGGTGAAAATACCGACCACTAGGAATTCAACCTCCATGGATATAACTTCGTGCCATTATTCTTTGCCAAACACGGTCTCGTCGTTTATGTTAGGAATGATGTTGGATTGCGGTTTGTGTTCTAACTCAGATTTCAACTTCATGTGGTTCAAATTCACGGTTAATAAGCACATCATACATATTTTATTTATAGGGGCCCAAACTTAGACAGTGTGTCAACTTTTAATCAATTTGATACTCTGTCTGACTCCAGTCAGAAAATTGTTGCCCATTATCCTCACACTGAAATCGTTATTACGGACGATTTCAATGTACATAATTCTAGTTGGCTTCTGGTCAGACAACACCCGAAGGAAGGTATGTTGAGATTTTTGCTGAGCTCAAACAACTAACTCAGCTCATTGATGAGCCAACCTGAATTCCTGATATTGCAGGTTCAACTCCTAACACCCTAGACTTGTTTCTTACCTCCGATCGGGATAAATACACCATTCGTGTTTTTTTGCCTCTAGGCAAATCTGATCATTGTGGCATTTCTGCAAATTTCACGCGTCGATAAAACTTAGTTGAAGGAAAAACCCCTAGGAGAACCGTTTGGTAATATGAGAAAGCCAATTGAGACGGTCTCAACACTTTCTTCAAGACCTTTAACTGGTCACTATGATTCCTCGATAGTGACGTAGCGCAGGTATGGTAACAAATATTATTCTTTTAGAAATGAGAAATTTTATTCCGAATAGGCCTTAAAGTATCAAACCTAAGGATAACTCATGGTTCGATGCGAGATGGAAAGAGGTTATCAGGTTAAGAGATGTAAGTTTCTGTTGTTACAAAGCCAACACTACAGAGGAAAATCGGAACAAGTTTCAACAAACAAGAAAGGTCTGCAATAAAAACGTTGTCTTTTGTAACAAATATTCGGAATTCTTCGTCACCATTGGTTCCTACGCTGGTCTTCAACGATACACCTGCTGTCAATTCCCAAGAAAAAGCAGATTTGCTTGCAGCCCTTTTTCCAGCAAACTCAATGCTGCCGGCAGGTTTTATCAATCCCCCTGCATTCGAGAGCCTGAATCATTCTATGGGACCAATCTTCTTCCGAACTTTCAGTTGCAAGGGTTTTAAAGGATCTTAACATTCACAAATCCGCTGGGCCGGATAGTATCCCCGCTATTGTCCCGAGAAGTGTTCTTCATCTCTGGCAAAACCATTGTGTAAGCTTTTCCATCTGTCCTACTCCTCTGGTCTCTTTTTGAGTAGATGGAAAACTGCATTTTTTTTTAGCCAGTCGCTAAAAAGGCGAATCTTCCTCTCCCTCAAACTATCGACCAATTGCACTTACGTCCCTTATTTCCAAGATCATGGAAACACTAATTATTTTTTAGCTCAAGAAATATCTTGAAGATCGAAAGCTTTTTAGTGACCACCAGTACGGCTTTCACAGCAATAGGTCCACTGGTGATCTGATTGTATATCTCACCGAAAAGTGGAATCAATCTCTTTATCGTTTTGGTGAAAGTAAGACTATTGCTTTTGATGGAGTTTGGCATGAAACTCTCTTATCGAAAATGCGTGCTTTTGGGATCGATGATACTCTTATTCGTTGGTTTAGAATCTATCTTCTGAAGCGTTCAATACAAATTGTATTGGACGTATTCAAGTCTAATTCCCACAAAATGAATGCTGGTGCCAGGGCTCCGTTCTGTCTCCGACTCTTTTCCTCATTTTTATAAATGATTTTCTGTCTGTTACTTCTAATCCACTTATTTGTTTTGCTGACGACTTCGCCTTCGGACGTACAATTGCAACGGCATCGTATGTCAAGCTCATTAAACTCCGATTTATACAGCATTGAATCGTGTGGAGTTTAATGCTTCGAAAACTCAATGCTTTAACCACAGAAGGATAAAGCTAAACATACCCCAAAGGCCATTGTCCATGAATGGTACTTGCATCGAAGAAACCGAAAAGCTCTAAGTACTCCGTACGTTTGTCAACGACGATCTCCGTTGGAACGACCATATATATTTGAGATCGCTAAAAATGCTGCTAAGATTCTCTGCATCGGTGTAAGAAGTATTTTTTCCTCCTATTATGACTTGCAGAACTTTAAAACAAATGTGCATCGATATCTCTTTTACACCTGCAACCAAATCGATCATGTCACGATTGAAGGAAGACATTAATCTAGTGTCCTGAATATGTGTACGCTTCGAGGATCAAATATGGACTCGGATCACTATCCATGTCCATGGAAGCTATTGGGCGATCAACAACCAGTCAGAGGAAATTTAATGTTTTACGACTTCAATCCGAAGCAACCGCCAAAGCCTACAACGATCACGTCTCCCTTGAGCTACCGAAAAATCTTCGACTGACAATATGAAGACCAATGGCAAATATGTCCACAAGCCATACGAAACGTGTCAGATGTTTTCGGTGTCTCTAAACCCCCTTCGAGAAACCCAGGGTTTGGCTCCGAATGTACTAGGGCAAACAAAGCTAAAACGGAGTCATACGGATCTTGGCTCTACAATAGAACTAGAGCATCTTATAATCTCTACGTTAAACGAAGGATTTTTGCCCTGCAAAGATGGGATAGGAACACTGAAGTAGATACGTAGTCAATGCTACTCATCTGGAGAAACACTTCAGAATGGCGGTGGCAGCCAAATATCCTGACAATGATCTGGGCCAGTCAATCTAGATGACAACCAAGTAAATCCAACCGACGAATACAAAACAATCAAAACAAAACTTTTTAGTCAGCCCGAGATGACCTGGTCAGGTGCATACACTAACTCATCTGAAAAAAAAAGGTCGGAGCGAAGTATGCCCGATGATTGTAATCTTAGTACCATCTGACCGATCTACAAAAAAGGAGACTTACTACTTTCCACCAATTGTAGAGGAGTTAGCCTTTTAAGCATCGCTTATATAATCCAGTCCAGCGTTTGGTGTGAACGTGTTAAGCCGTTTGGTGAGGGATTAGACCTGGAAAATGTACGCCCGACCAAATCTTACCATTAAGCCAGATCCTAAAGAAAACCATAGAATTTAAAATCGAGAATCACCATCTATTCATCGATTTTAAGGCAGCCTACAACAATGTACACTGGGATGAACTTAGCTTTCGAATTGCTGCTAAGCTAATGCGTCTTATATGAGGATTACGTTGAAGAATGGTCACTGCTCCGTCAAAATAGATAGAGATTCTATTGAGACCTTCAAAACTAACAGAGTGTAAAAACAAGGTGACGCGGTGACGTGCAACAGTTTAAACATTGTGCTTGAAAAGACTTGCTAATCGCTGTTTCTTTGTACTAAGTAAGCAATTGAGGAATAAAGGTCTATCGGGAAGAACCAAGGAGACGCTAATCAAATTCTGACGATTCCACATCCCAGTCCCGCTATAGGCTCTTTACCAACCGGATGAAAGTTCTCTTGCCGCGACCCAGGAAATAATGAAGGCGAAGAAGATACAACAACGAGTTGCAAGTGCTTTACAGCGAAGTAAGCCTAACCAAAATAATCTAAGATGGCTCGACTATGAGGAGCAGTTGAACATCGACACACCAGCGCGCAGTCTTTAACGCAGTACCCGAGGGAGTGCGAAGCCAATGTCGACCTCTTCTCCGGTGGAACGATCAGACAGAGAAAGAACTTCTTGCAGGCTACAGATCGAACCGACCTAGCCCAGGAGTACCACACCATGTAGAGCCACCAAAAACAATAATTATATAAAAATTTTGAAAATAATTGCTGAATATTTAGAATAAGCAACAAATATTATGACTGAACTTGAATTAATATGATTTTTTGTTACCTTCACATGTAAAGAAAGTTTGGTGATCCTGTGCACTCAAATTCATATCATAGTAAGTCAGTGGCTCCTTATTAGTTGTCCAATAGAATCTCTGGTATTCAGCTCCACGAAATAGATTTAAAGGATTGCGCCAAACTTTGCACTCTGGCATTTGTTGTCCTCCATTAGTACCATTTGTTTCAGATTGATTGTCATTGCCATTAATCCACGGACTGATGTGGTTGATCGAAACTTGTTCTACAAACAAAAAATATTGTTAGCCACAACATTGAAACTAACTTAAATAAACTTACCAATAAATGATGTACCATATTTGCGAAAATACCACCATTCGAATATGAGGATTAGTCCAGATATCAAACTGGATGTACCGGTGAGTGCAACATAAAATTTCGGAGTGAGTGTACTCAAAAACATCGAGGAATCCCACATCTTTTTATTTAGCTTTAGTTTACACTATATTCCTGTACATTTATGAGACAAAATCTGCTTGATATTATGATATGAATTTATATATTTTGATTCTCAACAATTTCTTTTATTATTTTGTTTGGTTTTGATATGGTAAAATATAACTTTATATGAGAAAATTGATTCAACAACGAAATTTTTATATATCGCAAAGAAGTTTGACTTTCTGCTGTAGTTTTTGATTCTGACAGCCAAGGTTTCGGACTTTCGGTGCGAAGTTGGAGTCGTTTGGTCAATTGAGCTAATTTTTCAAAATGAGCTACTTCTTAAAGGTGGCACTGCACTGAGAAACGTAAAAAAGGCAATTCTATTTATGTTTGTCTATTTTTCATAGAAACAAGAACTGCGAACCGTACCGACCATGCCTTGCAAATCCTTAAATTTTATTTTCTGTATGTGAATACGTGTGAGATTCGCATGAGAAGCAGCCAATCAGCCATACATTTCCTATTCCCCAAAACTGCAGACGTATTAGTAGTCCCATAAGAAATGTACACGGACTTGTTTCACTGACGGGGAATTTTTCAGTTTGTAGATGAAGAGAGAATTATCCTCTCAGTTGTCCTTTTTGTTTCTTTTTTCTATGCTTTAGTAATGAAATTTGAAAAAAAAAATGCATGCAAAATGGAAAGTTGATCCTTTCAATAAAACTTATCTAATGCTGCATCTTTACAGGCAATATTTAAGGTAATGGCCATTTACGTATTATATATGGACTGCTAGTTGCCTACCTCAAGTTGGTTCCATTTTAGTTTCTATTGCTATTGCCATAGCTTCAGCGTCTCCACAGGGCAGTGCGGTATTACACTTAGATGTTCTGTAGTCCGCATTTCGTTTATTTTCTTTTGAACCCTTGTCCCATTCATCGCGCGGTTTTTCACAGCAAAAGTAATGGCTGCGTTGACATCATGATACACATAAATACAAGGTATGCTCGTAAAGGCATACAAATCGCCATCTTGATATTTTATGACGTCACATTCCTCTTCTATTATTATTTTATTTATTAAGTGAATATTATTTTTTTTAAATTGAAGGTTTAAACGTTTTTTTTATGATTATAAGAACAATAAACATAAAAAATAACAAAATCGGCAAATCAATACATTTATTTACACTCTCTAAAAACAAAAATCAGAAGAATCTGACGTCACACGCAAAATCAGCCAAAGTGAGCATACCTTGTATTTCTGTGTATCATGCGTTGACATGTTCTGTCCTTTGTATTGTTGTTGCAATAAGCATGATTAAAATCAGCTAATTCACACCTGAATGAAGAACAAAAATCTTGTATCTTCCTCTTCTCTTTGTCAAGTTTTATTATGTTGTCAAAACAGCTGTGTGTTTTGTCTCATATATGAGTTGCAATAAGCCCGTTGTTGTCATCAGGTTCCTTATGTTAGTTTGATGTTCAGCTATCTTTATCCTTATCGCCAGCCCCCTTTTCGTTGTCTCTATGTACATTAGATCACAGCTTTGTGTTTCATTACCCTTTTTAAGTAAGATCTTTTTATATAAAAAATGTGATTAAGCAAAGTAAAAATTGTTATGTTTAAAAACCCAAATTTCATTGTAATACATTTGTCAAAGACCTTGCCTTACAATGTGATTACGCACATAAAAAAAGTACGTGCGACCCAGTCGTGCCCACAAAAAAATCTTATAATTTGGAACAGCAAAAAAGAACATGGAAACTGGAATTCCATACACCTTTTTATGAATATTGGAAAACAGATGATTGGTAAAAGTTCAGTAAAACAGATAAGTAAAAACAAAAGCCATCCATCAGTAAAAGTTGAAACTGCTGAAAACTGACAATCAATATTGATCATTAAACGAATTTCCATCAGTAAGGCGCCAGTTAGAGCGATCAGTAAACAGCTGGAAACTGTAATTTTTACGTACCGGCGTGTGATTAAAAAAAAAAACATTTAATTCATAAGCTAGTTAGTGACTTATGATTTAAAAAATATTTAATTCATAAGCAGTTCGTGACTTATGATTTAAAAACATTTAATTCATAAGCTAGTTTGTTAGTGACTTATAAATTAAAAGAAAAATAACTTATAAGTTATTTGGTGACTTATGAATTAAAAAAAAATTAATTCAAAAGCTGGTTGGTGACTTATGAATTTAAAACAAATTAAATTCATCAGTATCAGTTGTCGTTGGGCTCGCCGAAAATACGAGAGCAACTACAGATATTTTTGGGGTGTTGCTTAAATAAATTGCACGACTGGATCGCATGAACTTGTTCTTATGGTAGATAATTGCTTATTGGCTTCATATGCATGTACATATATATTAAAATAAAAAAAATATTTTTTTTTGAAAATTCTTTAATTTCTTAAATAAGTTTAAGATTTTTCTCGGAAAAACTAAATATGCAATAAAATTTGAAAACTAAATGTTAATCAAAGAAAAAAATATTGAAAATCACTCGACCAGTTTTTTTAAAAGTCGTTTTTTTTTTAATTTCGAAAAGAATATTTTTAATTTTTTTAGTATGTCAATATAAGAAAATCTGGGAAAATAATTTAAAACAATTCAACCAACCCATTTTTAAAATATTTCGAAAACCAATATAACGGTTTCCAATAAAATTTCCGTTTTATATGAAAGCGATTTTGAATATATAGCCGATTATTTAAGTTGTTCAAACCCCCTAGCTAAGGCGATAGATATTTTGCAAGGGGAAGAAAATTGCCGGTTTGGCTATTTTTTCCCAACTTTGCTGTCTCTTATAAACAGTAACCAGCTTCAATTTTGCTCTCCCATTGTTGACAAATTAAAAATATCACTATTATCACGTTTCCACGGCTATTTTGGAATAATCGATAAAATACGGTAGATAAATCTGCACGACGCGACGCAGAAAAACAATTAAAAGTAAAGACACTTATACAAAGCCTTACAAAAAGACTTGGTCTGAAACCCAAGAAACAAATCAAGAACCCGACGAATTTTTTGATTTCGGTGATGTGAGCAGCGTTATAACCTCGATAACATTCAAAACCAATGTTAATCGGCACCTCCTACATTCTACATTAAAAGGGAAACACATAATCCCTTGTGCGCGCGTTAATTATAAAAAAAAAAAAAAAAAAAAAATCCATAAGAATTTGGGGTAACCGAGCTTATGAAGTTTTTAGTGAACAAAGGCTCTAATTTAGAAGATTTGAAGAATTTTCCTTTGGTAAGATCGTTGATTTTAAATAACAATACAGGTTGCCGTCTTCTGCCCCGTGGAAAGTTTTTTTCCTGCGTAACTATGCTCAATTTGTCAAGGAACAATAAGATAAAGAACAAATATTTTAAATGAAAGTTATTGGTAAGGCAAATTCAGAGAAAAAATACAAATGAATACAATTTCTGTTTATGTATTGATTTTTATTTTAATACTTGTTAGAAGGATTTTTTTTTATCTAATTTACTTTTATTTAAATAATAAATATTTAAAAATCTTATTTAAAATGTTTCTTTCTTTTAATTGTATAACAAACTTTTGGTTCCTGCTTAGTAAGTATTAGCTTTTGAATCTGTTTTTAACTTTCAAACGTTGCTTATAAGTAACAAAATTGACATGCTAGCCTTTAATATTCCAATTCATGAGCTCACTATGAATTTAATATTTTCTAACAGAATTCATCCATTAGCTTATAAGTTAATTTTTTTAATTCACAAGTCACTAACTAGCTAATGAATTAAATGTTTTTTTAAAGTACCTATAATCGCAAGTAAAAAAAATGCCGACAAATATTGCATTATGTTTATTTATTATTTATTTATTTTTACCTTTTTTTTAAATAAAATAAAAACGAAAGGATCTAAGAAAAAAACGCGAAAACACCTTCTTCTTTAAACTTAAAATATGCCCTCATTCGTTTTAAGAAAGCTTCAATTCTGCAACATTCATAAAAAAAAACCAAAGGAAAAGGTACTATAATTTCCATTAATGGCGAATGGTAACTCTGCACATACACACGTATATAAAATCTATAGAGTTTATATACAAAGTTTATTATCAATTGCCTCTCGCTTATTGTGTTTATATGTGTCTTATTTTATATACAAAGCCAATATTTATTTCTTGCTCTTCCTTTTTTCCTTTTCTACTCATTTTTCACAGCAATCCACATTTATTTCATGAGCTACTGTAGCGCCCTCACATGTGGCGAGTTCAAATTAAAAAAATCGTCTTCATGATAGTACTATAGATTTTATATACAAAGTATGTAGGTCTTGATGGAATGTACGAATGTACGTGGGATAAATTTCAATGTATTTCAGAGTTCTCTTTTATATTTAAGTGGCGATTTCTTAAGTTGAGTGCGATGCTAACAATTGCAGGTACCATATATGTTCGAAAGCTTTTTTCCATAAAGCTAGTATTAGACGGTCCTTATAATTGGTCACTGCAGGGACACTGTGACGTCAAAAAATTAGGTCCTACCACCATCACTGCCGCGACAAAGGTCATCGTGTCACAGCTAGCTACAGTCACTATCACACGAATGACCCATGTCTGTCCTTGTTGTCCCAAAATACAATGAACGTCAAAGTGCGTGTCACTAATGTCCCTGTATCTCGTTGTCACTGCAAAGACATGCAAAACAGTGACCATCACACGACGTGACAACTCTCAAGCAGCTGATCGTTGGCGTTGAGCCTAAGCTATGACATTTATCATTTTCAGCAGTGACGATCACACGGAGTCACTCAAATGAGTCCCTGTGTCTTGGTTGTTTTGGTTAAATATGGACGTGAGTTTCTGAAGTGTTTCAATTACCAAAATTAATTTAATTATAAAAAAGAAAAAGTAATACATTTCCAATTACAGCCTTGTATATAGAACCTATAGTACTACCATCAGTGTTCGAAAACTAGCGCCATCTAGTTCGTCTACATCTCCCTAAAGTTTTACTCTGAGTGGAGACAGCAATGTAGACTTTTAGTCGGGGAAATGTACTCAACACATATGCAATGTTAGAAAAAGACAGAACGACAAAAAGTAATAGCAGTCAGAAGGAAACAAACCATGAACACTTTTTCATGTTATTTCATTATCATTTTCTTAAGAATAAGCGATAATGAGAGATTGAAAGATAGAAATTTAGGCAGGGATGTGAGGAGATATCATTTCTGCCTTGCAAATACACTGTTTTTGGGTGATTTTTTTGTATGTACGGCAACTCGATTTCTTTGCAGTAAGAAATTAACCGTTTTAAAGATTTTTTGATGAACATTTGGGCGCGCCTATTGGTTTGGTTGGTATTTGCATTCTAAAGAAGTAATTCTTATGATTTGGATGTGTTTTTTTGAATTTTATTGTTAATTGTGTTTTTTTCAAAACAAAGTTTTCAAATTTAATTTAAATATTCGTGCTGTTTAATTGGTGTGTGTTTTAGACAAAACATAATTCAAATTATAATTTCGTGCGATTTTATAATAACGTGTACCTGTTGTTAAAAAGTTCTTTATCGAACAGAATATTTTATAAATAAACCCCATATTTCCCTCGTTTATTTGTCCCTGTGTTTTTTAGTGTTGTTCTACATTAAAAGGCAAAGAAATAGTTCCTTGTGTGCGCGTTTATTATAAAAAAAAAAAAATATATTATAGTTTTTAAAAAAATTCAGCCTGTGTTAAAAAGTTCTTTATCGAACAAAACATTTTATAAATAAACCCCATATTTCCCTCGTTAATTTGTCCCTGTGTTTTTTAGTGTTGTTCTACATTAAAAGGCAAAGAAATAGTTCCTTGTTTTTAATTTAATTATAGTTTTTTAGTGTTGTTATAATTTATATTATAATTTTTTTGAAAAATTTCAGCCTTTGTTGGAGTAAGTTATTTTTAAATTGATTTATATTTTTAATTTTAATATCCACATTTTTATTTTTACTTTTATTTTTATAAAATAATTTTTTCCACCATGGTTCTCAAGTGCATTTATATAGGCTGCACTGAGAAACAAAATCCAGGTTCTAAATTTTCTTTTTTTCGGATACCATCTGACCGAAGAAGGTTAATTTGGCTAAAACATGGAAATGTTTCACTCACAAATGTTTTGCCTAAAGCAGCCGTTATGTGTGAAAAGCATTTCCATGAAGGCTATATAAAGATGCAGTCGGTAAGCAAGGTTCTAAGCAAACTTGCAGTGCCGATATCATCTGGTTCCGTGTGCAATTGCATCGGCCTAAATATGGACCCTTCCTGTTTTAGTTTGATGGAAACATGGGTGCCCGAAGAGCAACCGACTTCCACGGTTATTTCTTCTGGAAACAGGATATGTCCTGTGAGCTCCGTTCCTAAACCTATAACGGTTAAGACATTGGCGTCTCGAAAGGGTCAGTCTACTGCCACTTCAGCAAGTACAAACTCTGCAACAATCACGTACCTGGAAGAGCTGCCAACCTTAACGGTAATGCCTCCGGTTTGTGATTTTGAGCCTTCGCCAACTACTTGCAGTCCAAATACTCCTCTGGTTAATATGGCTGCGAGCACTTCTCGCACATATGTAAGAGATTGTTCTCTACCAGTGTTGCCTTCTTCTGAAATGTCACCTTCGCAATTTCCTTCTCCAAAATTACGAAGCTACAAAATGGTCTCAAAAATAAATCGAAGGCTTGCTGTGCCTCGATGTATTTTTCGAACTCCGACAAAATTGAAGAATAACTCGGAGTATTTTTTGGAGAAACTTTTGAAGGAAAAGATAAAAGACTCCACGGAAGATTTGCGCAAATTTATTTTGTCGCAAGTTTTCCACAAAAAAAAAGCACATTGGGGAGACTATGAAAGAGATTTATTTCTACAATTCTTTTATAAATCCCCAGCCTTGTACTCATTCATGCTGAGTAGAGGTTTCAAACTACCATCGGTAAGCACAATTTACCGATGGCATTCGGAATTACGCCTGCCAGCTGGTTTTTCCAAAAAGATGTCGGAAATGCTCACTGAAAAAGCCAGAGACATGACGGCCATGGAAAAAAAATGTGTTTTACTATTCGATGAAATGAGTATCAAAGAAGAGCTCGAATATAATATCAAGGATGATATTATATATGGATTGACAGACCATGGAGAATTCGGCAGAATAAACACAATAGCCTCTAAGATAATGGTATTTACTCTTAGAGGCTTGAATAAAAACTGGAAGCAAACTGTAGCTTACTACGTTGGGGGAATTAAAGGGAAAATTCTCTCCCAAATGCTGGTTACAATTATTGCAGGAGTAATAAATTGTGGATTAACAGTTGTTGCAACAAGCTGTGACCAAGGATCCAATAACGTCTTAGCCTACAAAACCCTCGGAATAATCCTATCAGCGGAACAAATTCCATGTGTGGACATTCAAAATCATAGAGTTTTCTTGCTCTATGATTATCCACATCTCTTCAAGAGTGTGAGGAATATTTTGTTGGAACACAAGATTCAAATTGAAAATGATATCGTAGATTGGCATATCATAGAGAAGGTTTTTAATGAAGATAAGAAAGGAAATTTTCAAGTCTGCTTTAAATTAACAAGCAGCCATATTCGACCCAACGCGTATGAAAAATTGTCTGTTAAGTTGGCCACACAAGTTTTCAGTGACAATGTATTTTCTGGAATCTTACTTGCACTGAGCACGAACTGCTTCACAACCGAAGAAGAAAAGAAAAATGCTCTCTCAACAGCCCGGTTCGTAAAAGGAATGAATGACCTCTTCGACAGTTTAAATACGGGCCAACTTTACTCAAGAAATCCCCATCAGCAAGTTTTATCGGATTCTACGGATACCCTCAATGCTCTTAGAAGTGCAAGGGAGTGGATTACAAAGTGGAGATCAACCAGTGGTCACAGTGTACCATATTGCTTTAATGGATTAAAGCAAACTTTGCTTGGAATTATTCATATGTGGGAACATCTGAAAAATGAAGAGCAAAGCTATTTTCTGCTGGCACATTTAAATACAGATGTAGCAGAAAATTTGTTTTCAATGGTACGTTCCAATAGGGGCTCGTATGAGAGGAACCCTTCGGCTTGGAGATTTATCCGAAATCTCAAGCAAATAATGTTTCAGCATTTCAATTCTGCAGCACATTCTGGATATCAAGATGCTGGAGCAGAACCACTGCTAGAAAACGCGGATAATGAAAATAACGATGTAATGGAATACACGTTTGAAGATCCTATAGGCGATAATATACTGCAATTACAACCACCTCAAACATTGTTCGAAGCAGAAATTGAGAATGACGAAGTAGATGTCAACATGGAGAATGATAATGAAAATGGACAAAACATGAGTGTTGACACGATCACATGTTCTGAGGAGCTTCAAAGAGCAGCTGCAGTATATTACGCTGGATTCGCAGCACGCAAACTGAAGACAAGGCTCAACTGCGACGCATGCTCTCAATTTATGATTGACTCCGAAAACAAGGCAAGACAACAAACCTTGTTAATACAACTAAGGGCTTACGAGTCAATCACCACACCCTCTGAATTTGGAAAACTAACAGTACCATCGATACTTTTCGAAAACACTGTTAGGAAAATTCAAAAAATGTTTGAGGCAAACTTTCCGCGAATAATGCAACACCACAAAATAGTGCAAACATGGTTATCTGATATCATGAAGGAAGAACAACATAGCATGACGCTAAGCTGCACGAATAAAGAACATAAGGAAACGATTGTAAAATTCCTCTTGATTGGACTGATCATTTTTGCGGTAAAAAAAATCAACAAAGACATCAAAAAGAAAAAACAAGGACACCACACACTATAAATTATAAGTTAGTTTAGTTCAAATTAATTTTTATTAGTAAACCCCCCCCCCAAAAAAAGTGAGAGGCATAGGGAACTCACTTTAAACAAGCACCCTTAGATTAAGTTTAGTTTTAAATAATTGTTTTTTAAAATATATTATTAGGTAAGAAAAGTATTATTGTAAAATGAGGAATACGCCTACTGGGAAGACCTCTATAAAAAAAACGCATCTAGTATTCTACCCCTTGGGTGATGTGGAAAAGAATACCTAACTGAAAAGAAGTTAGCAAGGTATTGATTTTCCAAAAAAAAATTAAAAAAAAATTATTAAAATTAAAAAAAACTTTTCGAAAATGTTTTAAATTGATATTCTTGAATATCAATTTTGATAGTTTTCGAGAAAGTCGAAGTCCTATGGGAGGTACCGTTTTTAGCCCACCATATTAATTTTTTTTTTCATCAAAACATAACCTACACCTACAATAGTACACTGATATCTTTTCATAAAAATTCTTGGAGCCGTTTTCGAGAAAAATAAGCTTTTAAATAACGGTTATATGACAGGTACCGTTAATTTTTAAGCTAAAAAAAAATTGAAAAATCTCCTCTGTAGAATGTCAAAGGAACATTAAGTTCAAAATTTGAAGACGATTGGCCAAACCGTTTAGTCTACAGTCCAAAACACATCCGTACAGGCAGACAGACAGGCGGACATTTTTTGTCAATGACTTTTTAAGGTTTCTCTATGATCGAAATGCCATGTTTGATCGTTATCTCAATTTTCTTTATATTCACGAATCCTAAACTTGCCTTATAGTCCCTATAATTGCAAGTAAAGATGTTCACTAGGGGTAGCCAGTTCCTCCTCCCTTTTAAAAGTTTCACCATCAGTAATACTCGTCTCACCGGGGAATGCTCATTAGTTCACCTTTGAGCCAAATTTCGGACGAATAACACGAATTTGGAATTGTTTACCCGACGAGGTTTTCCTTTGCCATTCCAGTTTGAAAGCATTCAAAACTAATGTTGATCGACACCTTCTTTTCCTCCCTCCCTCACCCTCCTATGATCGGGCAGTGTGTTTTAACACTATTTATATATTTTATAAAAAAAATGTTATTGTAGTTCCGGCTGAATTTGAACAATGGCCTCTGTTATCTTGACCTTAAGGGCATCGATCTATTGTGGTTTATTCACATAGACCTGCGACTTCAGCAAATCCACACAAGAAAAAGTCAAGCGGGGTTGGACTCCATGACCGTCGGGGCCAATTTACGTCACCTCTGTGAGACATAACCTTACCTTGAAACAGTGGCGTTGGATGTGAGGCACATAGCGCCGTGCTGCTGGAACCGCAAGTCCTTTATGTCCATCTGGGACATCGGATGAAGTACAACTCGAAAATAAAATAAAAAAAAAAAACAACCAAACAAACAAACAAACACTGTATTACAGTAAAACGGAAAAAGAGGGTCTGTAGATGTGTGTATGTATTTCTGAGATACAAACTAATGGACGATTTTATTAAAATAAATTACTTCGAAGTGGAAGTTCTTGCGCACATCTGATAATACCTTATAAGAGAATTGTATTTTTTGAATGATTTGTACGATCAAAAACACAACCTTTCGCTGTCCAACCATATCATTAACACAGTTACCTTAGCTTAGCCCTACCCTAGAGTCAAGGGTAAACATGGTCTCAACCAACAAGCTTCTCCAGCCGCTCGATCCTTGCTTGCTTTCTCCAGGTTTGTACGTGATGTTGGTCTCGGTATTCGTCTACTTCGCCCGTTCCTCGGGAATGGAATCGAAGATTTTCGGGCCGGAGCATTGATGTCCATCCGCTCTATATGACCCACCCATAATCCAGAGAATTTGGTATTGTTCTGAGTTGATAGCGGAGACAAAGTTTCCTTAACCAATCTTCTCTGCTTCCATCTTAGTTACAAAACCGCTACTGACATCATGCTGTGTCTTTCGGATATGTTAATATCGTGTGTACGATAAGACTAATCGGGTGGACTTTTGACTCTATGGTGTTGGCTTGAGAGTTCTGCACTATTCTTTCAAGTATGTCTTAGAAGAAGTCGCAAATGCCGTCTCTAAATCCTTTTGTGACTTCAAAGGTGATGATCGGGTCTTTGCCGATCTTGACGGAACGACTTGGATTTTCCATTTTGGACAACTGCACATTTCTCTATATTACTCGTCTCTATAAAATAAGTACAAGGCTTTGAAATCGATGAAAAAGTGGTTGGTATCGATTTGGAGTTCCTGGTTTTTTCTCCAAGATTTGCTTCAAGGTGAATATTTGGTCGATGTTGGATCTTGTTGGCCTAAGTCCACACTTATTTTAAAACTTTTTAGGTTGTTGACGAATGGCTTTAGGCCGTCACACACTGCAAGAGAAAAGATCTTGTAGGCTATATTGAGGAGACAGATACCAGAAGGTCTCCTCTAAGATATCAGGTAAGATTCCTAGGTCTATATACTTAGATTTTATTTTACCTTTTGGCAAAGAAGTCCAATGCACTTATCGGCACTGCCTACAGCAATGAAGTGGTAAGTCGTTCAAGAGTAAATTTTGGCCTGAAAAACTGCATTTCATATTAGCGGTTTGGATGTGAAAAATATAACTCACATGCCATTAAGTTTTTCATTTATTTATTTATTTTTATTCAAATTGTAGTAAACGGCATAAATAAAGATGTATGTATATAACTAGCCCCATTTTTGATAAAATTGTAACCAAAATTGCTACCAAAAACACAATATAAAGAAATTCAAAGATTAAGAATCCAATGACAAAATTTCAATCAATTTTACTTGCATAATTTATTTTATTTTATTTAATACGAATTTTGCTCCAAATATAAAAGCTCAAAACGAACTATTAGATTAGAAACACACTACCTTGGTTTGTTTACGAAAAATCAAAGGGAAATCCATTAATTTTTGTTTCTCTTACTCTGCATTACCATATGGTCTAGTGTCACTTTTTGAACCTTTCACTCTTACTTATTATTCATTATTTGTGCCCGTTCTTGTACTCGTTCTAACTAAAGACTTTTTTCAAACAAACCATACAACCTACTCTGTCATCATTATATTTCTTTCTACTCTCCAAAACCCATACAAATGTATATCATGTTAAGCAAAAACCTATTGCAGCGACGTGGTGGCTCTACCTCGCTTAACTAGAAGCTGCCTCATGATACTACTATAGGTTTCATATACAAGGATTACAGTGATTAAGGGTAGAAGTGAAAAGTCACATTAAGTTTGACGAAGCCTTTAATTGAGGGTTATTAATATATTTATTGAAAATATCTCAATTTGTACACAAAGATAATCTATATGCATACATACATATAGAGAATATATATATATATATATGCTGACAAAATAATCTTTTCTAACGTGGCGTATACTACAACGCAGCGTTGAAAAGCGGCTTAAAAACGCGCTCTGTTTGACGAGGCATTTAAACTTTGACGGAACACGTTTGTCGTCGTTTGAGAATAAAAATTCTAGGAACGAGCTTAAAATATAAATATAATATAAAATTGAAAACAATTCAAAAACATGTTTTTTTAGTGGTAATGCATATTTTTTTCTTGATTTTGTTTAAATTTTGCAAATTTCTTTGTAATAAAAAGTTTTTTTCATCATCTCGCCGTCAACTCGTATTTTGGGTATACGAAATTGCAAATAGCACCATCAAAGCTATTGAAAAAAAGTGTGTTGAACTCCGAACGCCCAACCGAGACCAACAGTGCCAACAGTGACCTGGCAGAAATTGCTGCCAGGTCACTGCTCGGACACAGTCCTTGCAGGGACAGGCTACGTCTCACTGTGTCCCATCAACAGTGACAGGGCTATTATACGGTCCTTGTAATTTGTCACTGCAGGGACATAAAAGTGACGTGTCACTGTGCCTGGCAGTGTTTGGTCACTGCAAGGACATGCAAAACAATGACTATTACACGACGTGACACTTTTAGGACAGAAAACTACGTCATAGTGACGTCAGAATGTCACTGCAGTGACCAATTACAAGGACCGTCTAATACTAGCTTAAGGTCTAAAATATAAATTGAACAGAGTATAGTTGTTTAAGCAATGAATCGGGTGAGATAGACCGCAGAAAACTGGGACTCAAACGAAATTATCCATTTTTACTTGCGATTATAGGGACTATAAGGCAAGCTTAGGATTCGTGAATATAAAAAAAAATTCAGATAACAATGAAACATGACATTACGATCATAGGGAAGTCTAAAAAAGTGAGTCTGTCTGTCTATCTGTCAGTATGTAAAACGAGCTGCAGCATAAACGGCTTAAGCGATTATCTTCAAACTTGGTGTGTGTGATTAATTTGGCATTCCCCAGAGGGTAAATTGAAATTTTATTTGTAGGCCTTAAAATAACGGTACCTGCCATATGACCGTTTAGGAAAAGCTTATTTTTCTCGAAAACGGCTCCAACGATTTTGATGAAACTTTTTTGAGAATTAAAAAAACAAATTAATTCTGCATATCACAATTTTTAATAACTTTTTTTTCTAATAAAAATTAATTTTAGAATTTTTTTTTTCGAAAATCAATATTTTTAAAACTAATCAAAAAAAATTATTTTAAATTTTATGATCACATGTATATTAATAAACTCTAAAAAACTGCATACCAAGATTCCAAAAAACAAAAATTCAGAAAACTAAAAATAAAAAACAGGATTTTATCAAAACTGGTCCTACAATTTTCGAAATACATTTTTCATAAACTCTTTATTATTTAAGACGTGTGATGGTACTTCAATTTCACTAAAAACCGTTAAGTATTGTGGTTTTGATACTTTTTATAAGTTCAAACTGTATTGTTTTCAACGTAAATGTTACTTATTTATGTCAAAGATCTTGCTTTGCAATTTTTTTTTTTTTTATAATTAGCCCGCACTAAAGGGATTTTGACTACACTTATAATGTTAATTAAACACAGCGAGGGCTTTAGGAAAATAGGGAAGGATGTGAAAGGAGGTAAGGATGCACATTTGTTTTAAAGTTCTGCACTTCAAAGTGGGAGGGAAAAACAGAGTCCGGCAAGGCATTCCACATTCGCGTGGTACGACTAAAGAAAGAATCCCTGTACTTGACAGTACGTCCGAAGTTGGGCTCAAGGGTATAATGATGGGGATTCCTTGCAGTGCGAGTATTACGGTTAAAGCGTTTCAGGGGAGGAATGGAACTGGCTATTTCGCTGGAGCATTGTTTATGGAAATAGCGATAAAATAATGAAAGGCAGGAAACATTACGTCTGTGCTCCAGAGATGTAAATGTTTCTGTTATTGTTCGATCGCCTATCATTTTAAACCTCTTTTTTGTATTCTATCTAGAAAACTCAAGTGGGTTACAGGAGCACCTGCTCAAATGTGGGAGTTATACTCAAGTTTAGGGCGAGTATATGCTTTATATACTGTAGCCAAATCAGACGGGGTGAAGAACTTCTTGCATCTTCGAAGGAAACCTAAACATCTCGCGTCATTTTTGGCAACGTCAAATATGTGGTCATTCCACAGAAGGTGGTCTGTAGTGCACATACCTAGAACTGAGAGGTGGTTGGTTTCCTCTATGCAAGTGCCACTCATGGATAGTGGCATTAGGGGTATATTTCGCTTTAACGACAAAAGACAACATTCTGTTTTCGAAGCATTAAATTCTACGCGGTTTCTTATTCCCCATTGTACAATGCTGTCAAGATCAGAATTTAATGAACTTATCATACGCTGCCATTGCAGTTCCACATCCGAAGAACGAGGATGTGAATCTGGAAAAGAATACGAGAAGCTGAGAGTACTGTCGTCTGCGAAACAATTGATAGGATTAGTTGTTTCAGATAATAAGTCGTTGATAAATATAAGGAAGAGAGTCGGAAACAAAACAGAGCCCTGGGGCACGCCAGCGTTTATTTTGTGAGAATCAGACTTGAATCCGTCCAATACAACTTGTATTGAGCGTTTCGAAAGGTAATTACTAATCCAACGAAGAAGAGATTCGTCGAGTCCAATTGCACGCATTTTCGATAAAAGAGCTTGATGCCAAACTCTATCAATGTAATTAGGCACATAAGAGCAAGTACGTGCGACCCAGTCGTACCCATTTTTTAATTGGCAATCAGCTACTCAGTGAAACAAATTTTGATCAGTTAAATACATAAGTACGTTTTTTTACAAATAAGAATTTATTAATTCCGGGATTATTGTTTGTTAGAAAAAGCCCATGAAATTATTCAAAAAATGGTAACTCACCCCGATGACTTTGAATTTAAATTATGTTGTTCAGTTTGGCTGAGTTCGTAATATTTCCGCAGTACTACCAAAATTGCGTTCATAAATGTAAACAAACAGCATAAGCTCTGCGTTAGCATGGCAACACTTGTGTTCATAAAAGTAAAACGACAGTCAACTTGCGGTAAAGTTGGCATTTGATTTTATTATGTTGCTGAATTTGCACGAAAATGGCAGAGGAGTAGGAGTGTATTTTTTAATTAAATTTATTTATAATCGTAATATTATTTTGTTTTCTTAGCTTTTAATATGAAATTAATTATTTTTCTTTCCAGGACTGAATCTGAATCCAAATTGTGGTCTGATGCATATAAATATAAATAAATTTAAAATTAATTAAAATAAAATTAATATAAGGGATTAAGATTAAACTAACTGGTAGGGTCCGATTTGGTGCCTATGATCGGAATTTGGGTTCCGTCTACATATCCAAGAACATTTGGAAACGGATTGGTCTTAAGCACGCAAAACGATCCACTAAGTTTAGTTGATCATCTGTTGAATCTGGCCATTTAATCTACTTTTTTCTTAGCTTAAACAACAATTTCGTTCTTTGAATAAAGTATTTGAAAATTTATCCTTTTAGGAATATTGAATAAATATCTTATTTCTCTAAAAGAGCAATTATTTGAAAGCTTTTAAATAGTGAGGTAGACTGCTAGCTTAATAATAATAAATCTATTTTCGGTTGTCCGCAATTTGAGTTTTCCCAAAATGGCTTAAGTTCGTTCAAAACAAACTGTTGGAAGTTCTGTGTAATTTCTGTAAGAAACAGTTATAAATACCAAGGGGCTTACTTGAAATGTAGATCTGGTTATACGAAAATAGTTTTGAAAAATGTCATCCATCGTTTTAAGGACATTTTGATTTTTTTTGGAATATGCCTTATTAACATCGTTCTAAAGGTTTTCGTAATCAAAAATATTTTCCTTCTTCTTCGGTTTTTTAATTTTCTTATTTCTGCGAATTTTTGTCCCATGTTTCGAAAACGGTTTCTTCCACAAAGCTTAGAACGATAAGTTTTAGAATACTTTTGTTGATAGCCATTTTTTAAATGAATGTACTACAAATCAAATCAAAAGCTTCTAACAAATAATTTATATTTCTTATTTTGTCACCGTTTGCAATTATGATGCATACTGCATGTATGTAATTGTGTTCATAAACGTATGGCAGGGCATAGGCAACAAAGCCTGCAATTACGAACTCAAAATTCGTTATGCTAAAAAGGAATATGTTAATATGTTGGGGACCGAAAATAGCGTTATTGGGCACGGGCGGGTACCTTAATAGCACGCTTGTAACTCTTCTTCAGCCGAAGTGTTTTATTTGTTTTAAATTTAAAAAAAATTGTTCATTTTCAAAATTTTACATTACAAAATTGTGTTTTTCAACACACAAAAACTGTATTTGTTTTTTGTAGCATCCCCCGAAGAGGACTGATAAAAATCATTTTAAATAATAACATAAACGTGTTTCAGCTTGAATCGTTTTAAAAGAATGAAATTATATTAATTGTAAAAACGAATGGGAGAACAAACTACTATATCAAAAAACCGAAAAAAACGAATTCCAAGGTAGTAAAACAACAAGTAATAAAACAACACCCCCACTGACTTCGATTTTACCAAAGTAGGATCCGAGTGCAGCACAAGTGGTATTTCGAGAACGGAAGAGCCTTGGTCATCACATTAGCTGTCATGTTTTCCGTTTTAACATATTTTAATAATATTTTGCCTTGGTTGATTTTCTCTCTTTTCCGACTTTGCTTCAGACTTTTTATGATGACATTGTTTCGGGACATGGACCATTGCTTTACATTCAAATAGTCGAATACAACTTTGATTTGGGATTCTTCCAGAAAATTTCTCCTCAGAATTGACAGCAGTCGATAAATTGCTAGGAGAATGGTTGACTACTTAGACCGCAATTGAAACTGCTTCAGTCCAAAACTTTACTTCAAGTCCAGCATCGAACAACATGCAGCGTGCCTTCCCAATGATAGTTCGATTGGTTCGCTCTGCCAAACCGTTTTGTTCTGGTTGTACGGTGTAGTTGTCTGATGTCGAATTCCACATTTCTTGAATAGTTTATCCAACGATACGATCTGTTGCAAAACTACGTGCCGTTATCAGTTCGAAATTTTTTTATTTTCTTGTTGGCTTCTCTCAGCAAAATTTTTGAAATCTACAAATCTTCGAAAGACTGCATTTAAAAAATAAACAAAAATTTTGCTCCAGAAATCATCAACAAGAACCGATTAAGCGTGATTGCTTCAGTGAAATTGTTCAACCAGCTAAGAGCAAAATAATTTGTGCTAATAACTCGTTTCAGTAGCAGGAATGGGTGATTTGAGTCTGCGTGTTACCGTTCAGAATGATATTGGAGATGTTGCTCTTAACGACGTATTGTACATCCCTGAATTGTGTGTCAATTTACTATCAGTAAGTCAGATAGTAAAGAAAGGGAATTCCGTGCATTTCGATCCAAAGGGTTGTCGAATATACAATAGCGATAGACAGTTAATTACCACTGCCTCGCATGTAGGTGATATGTTCAAATTGGATGGTCCGAATACAAGTGTAAGGCTAATAGCAAACGTTAATATCAAGAAGGCGAAAGCGGAAGACAAATTATGGCATCGTCGTATGGGTCATCTCAATTTTGACAGTAGCGAAGTTAAAAGATTGTGTATCTGGTGTCAAATCAAGCAAAATCAACAAGGAGAATTGTGAGGTTTGTGTAAAGGGAAAACAAACCCAAATACTTTTCAAGGCAAAAGAGACTCGAGCAACTGAAATTTTGAAACTTATTCACTAACATTTGTGTTCCCATCTTTGTATATAGAATCTATAGTAGTATCATGAGGCAGCTTCTATTTAAGCGAGGTAGAGCCGCAACGTCGCTGAATAGCTTTTTGCTTAACACGATATACAGTTGTTTGGGTTTTGGAGAGTAGAAAGAAATATAATGATGACAGAGTAGGTTGTATGGTTTGTTTGAAAAAGTCTTTAGTTAGAACGAGTACAAGAATTGGCAGAAATAATGAATAATAACTACGAGTGAAAGGTTCAAAAAGTGACACTAGACCATATTGTAATGCAGAGTAAGTGAAACAAAAATTAATGGATCTCTTTGATTTTTCGTAAACAAACCAAGATTGTGCGTCTTCAATTATTTTTTGGATTTTGCATTTTTCAAGAAATTTTGTTATTTCTGTATTTCTTATACCGAAATCAATTACCAATGTTGCCATATTCGGATTTGACTGTTTAAAGTTTTAATGTATATTGTTCAATTTCAAACATATATATATACATGTATATATATATATATGACTTGTTGGTACTCATTATCGCTTATTTTAAGAAAATGGTAATGAAATAACATGAAAAAGAGTTCATGGTTTGTTACCTTCTGACTGCTATTACTTTATATATATCTTTGTCGTTCTGTCTTTTCTAACATTGCATATGTGTTGAGTACATTTCCCCGACTAAAAGTCTACGTTGCGATCTCCACTCAGAGAAAAACTTTAGGGAGATGTAGACGCGCTAGATGGCGCTAGTTTTCGAACACTGATGGTAGTACTATAGGTATCTATATACAAGGCTTACAGTCAAAATATTTATATATTTTTTCTTTTACTTGGGTGTGGAAAAACTTTTTCACGCGTCATCAGAGCAAAATAATTCTCAGAATTTTGTACGAACATATTCGACCGAATGGAATAGAATAATGAATTCTCAAATTCTAAATCACCTTCAATAAGTGGTGCTGCGATTTTTGGGAGATGACGGCTCCCAGCTTATCTACTAATTTCGTAGCAGATATTTCACTACGAATGATTTTGTGGTAGATTTTTCGGGATTCGTTGAAATGTTTTGATTACAATGGAATCTGTGATAACTGAATACATTGTTTATATCTACTAAAACAAAAAACAACCAAAATAATTTTCTGATACCTTTATAATTAAATATTTAAAATAGTATTTTACGATTTCCTTTTTTTATTATTATATTTTATTTCGGTAGTAATATAAGTTTGTCTGTACTCAATTTGTACTCAACTCTTGCAAATTACTTTTTTAATAACATGCACGACATCAAGTAAACCTTATTCTTTATGCGGCTTTGTTACCCTCGAAAACCAAAATTAAACTAAAACTAATTTCAAAAATTGTTAATTATTGCGAATCTTTGAATAAAACAAAAAAAAGTAAAGAAAACAAGAATTTAGTTTCTTATTTAACAACTCAACTGATGTTTTAGTCTCTCCTCTTGTTTTGTCTTTGTCTTTCTTCCTAAAATGGCAAAACAGAATTCAGATATTGTTTATTAATTTAAATCTTTTTTTTTTTGATTGTGACAAAAAAAATGTTTTTAAATGTTGACTAACAACAATCGTACCTTTTGTGTAAGAATGATCAAGAGTTTCCTGAACATGCTTATCAGATCGAAGAACAAATCAAGTGAGTGCTGAATGCAATCCTTGTTACCCATACGGCATTTCTCAATGATCATTTGTGTATCGAAGAGAACAAATGCAGCCATCGCAAATAATCCCACGTATAGATGGAACTAGAAAAAACAGGATTTTTAACATATTTATACCCTATAATCACTTTTTCAACGTATGTACGTACCTGTGATACTATGTATGATCTCATGAAAATGTTAAGGATGCTCATTATCGCCATTGTATTCAAAACACTGACTAACAAACCACCCAGGAATATGTATTTGCCTTGTTCAGCTAAAAGTGCAGCCAAAGATAAAGTTAAAAATGTTATAACTGTTCCACTAAGTGCCGTAACTATAATGGCTGGATTCAAGTGCACAACATATTCAAGTAGAGGTCCAAGGGCTTGTCCCGAGAAAAGACCAAAACCAAGAAGCATTGATAAACGTGGGTAGAAGTTTTTTCCATTGTCCTTGATGAAATGCAGACACAAAACCAAGATGAATGATGCCAATGCACCTAAGATACCAGTATCGAGAATTCCAGTCAGAAATAGTACGGCACCGGTGGCACATGCAGCTGTTGTAGCTCCAAGGCACAAATAAACTCTCATAAGGTGATAACGAACCTCTGGTTCACTGAAATTAAAATTAAAGAATTAAAACAAATTTTGTATAATTATACTTGTTTAATGTTTTTTGAAAAATAAAAACTTAAGGTTACAATATTCTTGACGAAAATGAAAATAATAACTCGGATTCGGATAATTCTATCAGGTTGCAAAGAGGCTGGTTAAAAAATAGAAACTCGAAGTCTCGGAAATTACCAGATTAAACGTCGACCAAATAAGCAACGACAGCGGCTAAACGATTTACGGATTTTCAGATGGAACTTGAGATCGCTCTACAGAGCTTCAGCGACACATCAGCTAGCCGATGTCCTTGCCACATGTTGAGATGACATCAATTCAAGAAATGAGATTACCAGGGAATGTTGTTTTGCAGAAAAAAGACATATTACAGCGGTTACCTAGTTAGCCCAAAAATTAAGTCTACGATTGTTGACTTTAATACAACAAACGAATGACTATGCACGCATAGTTTGTATTAGAACAATAATGATAATGTTAATGGACAACAAGTCATAGAAATAGCAGCAGCAACGAAACTGGTCGTTGCGAGTACCAGTCTCCGCTAAACATATCTACATAGCCACCTGGGTATTACCTGATGGAGTGAACCGTAACCGAATTGACCACGTGTTGATGGATCGTCGCCACGACTCGTCTGATGATGATAGGAACGTATGGCGGTGCCAACATTGACTCGGATTACTATCTTGTTGGTATGGTGTTCCGAGGGCAGATTGTTCTGCCCTACGCGATGAAAACAAAAGCAATACATACAGTCACGCACTAAGGCTCACCCTCGGAGAGCTCTATGAGGGAGTAGTAATTCCTGGGGACAGAGTGCCTAGCGTATATGAAAAATGGTCTCGCGTTAAGAACAAAGTCAAAAGCAGCCTGGGAGAAAAACATTGTCTGTGAAATGGAAAGAAATAGAGCGAGATACGCGCGGAAGCTCTACCAATCCATCAGAAACAAGTCGCAACAGATGAAACGGAGACTCCCAAGATTTGAAAAAAGACCATGCAACAGCCACCAAGTATTGAGGTGCGAAACTGGATTGCGTATGACCTTGATCATCCAAGGCCCCCTCTATGATGCTAGGACATGAAATCTATTAAATTACACGAGCAGTAACAAATACTAGTACACCTAGTTGGTTGAACGTCTGGTTCGCCGCGTAATGTAGCGTCTTCAACATGGTTACGTTAAACTTAAATGAACTTATTTTATTAATTGGCACGATTATTTTTACAAGTTTTCACTTTTATCAACACAAAACTTTCAAATCAACAACAAAATCCAAATGAAATGCAAACTTGAGTGAAATTTGCGAATTGTCATATAAAGTAGTGTGTGCAAATCGGTGTAAATCTCGATAAAAATCCAGATTTCCAGTGATCTAGATCAAAAAAAGATTTGTTCTTTTTTTAAAAACGAACATGAAATTTAAAAAAAAAAAAAGATTGATCTTTTTTAATAACGAATTCGACATTAGATTCATTTCAGGGCTTATTAACGGTTTCAGTAATGAAAATCATTTGGAAATAAAGTTTAATTTTATCCCAAATTATGTCTTTAACCTTGTTTGGTTTTAAAAAGGTTCTTCAATAGCTTATAGATCAGCTGACTGTGGATATAGAGCAAAACATGATTAAAATTTATTATCGTTGTCATGGGCAGTGGCATGAAAGCAATGTACTCAGCCGTTCGATCTATTTTTATTACACGCAAAGGCCACGTCAGTAGCATTATACGAATAATAAAGACAATCTCAAGAAAGGTAAACAAGTCCAATGATGGTGAAACTCATTCGACAAAACATTTTTTTTTATAAATTTAAGTCATAGAACACTCGAGAAACGGAAAATAAAGAAAACTGCAAGTTGATGTACATTTTGTTATCGAAACATTGTGACGTCTTTAAACATTTTTAAGGTTCATTGTTACTTGAATGACTCTTGGTTATTCTATAAACATATATAATATGGAAAAATAATTCACAAGTATAATTTAATTAAAAACTCACAATTTGCGTCCTAAACTTTGCGAAAATCGCTCAAAAGTTTGATATGCTGCGCTCGACATTTTTCTGCTAAATTCTCGCCGTTTATTTAATAAATATTTCACAAAATAGATGATTGTAGTTTATTCCTTTTATTTTTGACAAATGTGATTTAAATTCAAATGAAATTTAATTTTTTTTTAACTCCAAGAAAAAAATATTTTTCCGCTGGGTTTTTCGCTTGCTCACTCCGTGTCCGTCACTCGTAATTTTTGTATTGTATTGTAGTTTTCTTTTTTGTAGATTTTCGAATATGATTTATTATAGTGTAAGTGTGGGAAGTAAAAGAAACGGAATGAAAGACTAGACTGGTAGGTGGTAGATGTAGATAGAGATGGCGTGATATTTATTTTAGTGGTGAAATCAGAATTTTTAAGCAAAACCGTCAGAGATGGCAATACTACGATGTACGATGGCATCATGATACACAGAAATACAAGGTAGGCTCACTAGACGCATACAAATCGCCATCTTAATATTATGACGTCACATTCTTCTTTTATTTGTTAAGTGAAGATTATTTTTTAAAACTGAAGACAACGATTTTTTTATGATTAAAAGAACAATAAACATAAAAAACAATAACAAAATCGGCAAATTAATACATTTATTTACACTCTCTAATAACAAAAATCAGAAGAATGTGACGTCACAGCCAAAGTGAGCATAGCATACCTTGTATTTCTGTGTATCATGCGATGACATGAAATACCAGAAACAAGTATAAAAGAGACAATAGGATTAAATGGGTACAATCACATATTTATCAGAGTTGTAATTTCGGAAACCCAAAATATAATTTTTTTTGATAAGTGCACCAATCCAACCAAATAGGTTACCTTTCAACCATAGAAAAAAGAAACAACAACGACAACTGAGAGTATAATTCTCTTTTCGCCAACAAACTGAAAAATGCCTCGTTCTGCGACATATGTGTACGACCCTGTACATTTCTTATGGGACTACTAATTCGTTTGCATATTTGTGGGTACGAAATGTATGGCGGATTGGCTGCTTCTCACAAGAATCTCAAACGTATTCACACACACTAAATAAAATATCAGGGTTTGCAGGGCATGGTCGGTACGAGTCGCTGTTCTTTTTTCAATAATTGTAGGCATAGAAAAAAGAAACAAGAACGACAACTGAGAGGATGATTTATTTTCCCTTCGCTTACACTTACACGTAAACTCGACTCACGATTTACATACATAATTACAAAAGAGAAAGAAATTCGAAGTTGAGAGAAAAAGATGTTTCCCTGTGATTCGAGGGTATATTTTTCATCGACAACAAATAATGAGTGTATATTCATGCAACGTCGTAAAATTGGAAACTTTACGCTTACGTTTCATGAACGCTCCTTTTTTTAAAATGTAAAGCGTGAAACAGATTGAACCAGCCACAGCACCTGTACCGTAAACAGCAAACAGCACGCTGACCAGCAAAATAAATTGAAACACATTGCTACCAGCACCAGCATCGTCTTCTTACTTCTGTTTGACACTTTGTGTCATAAAAAAGTATACGAAGTTTTCTTTTGCCCCTGAATTTCACTAGCTCAAAGTTGGTAGCAATGGAACAGCAACAGCAAATTTAGGACTTTGGTCTAACGACGCTGGTGACGTTGCTGGTGCTGGTCTAATCTAATTTGAGCCATTGAAATACATTGGTTGTAAATTAATGGCGGCCGCTGTTGCTGTTGCTGGTTCAATCTGTTTCACGCATAAGCTTTGTCGTAACCATAGAGTAAATATATTATATAGAGGAAAATCTTTCGTACGTTCCACGCCTCAACACCCTCAATTTTCGTTGTTGCTTTGGAATATCATTCATTGTGTTTCGTGTTCTCTTTTGTATATCATTCATTGTCCGCGTAAAAAAATGATGTGGTGAGTTTTGTTCATTTTGACATTTCATTATTTTCTTGTTGACAACAACTGTAAGTAAATTGCTTTTGTTTACACAAAAAATGAAAATATTAAAGTTAAAATAAATTCTTTTTTGTTTGACAATAAACTGAGAAGAATTCTTCAGGCTTTCCATCGATACATTGAACAACCAGATTTGCTGGGTCATCTTTCTGAAAAGGTTTCACGTCGACGTCGCTCTCGTAGTTCGCAAGGAAGTAGCTGAGGATCATGAAACCAGAGTTGAGGCATGTTGCCATATAAATCCATAATGTGCATAGAAGACATTTCGTTTTCAAATTCTTGTTTTTTAATAAAAAAAAAAACAGCAAATAAATTTGCACACTTTATTATATTACTTGATATATGTATGTACATATTTTATATATGTATCTATCAACAACAAATTTGTGGCTGATAGATTTAGAATGATCGATTTGTATCGATATTTTTAAAAGCCGTAATAACAAGTCTATAAAAAACAAAAACAGAACAAATTTGCGATGGGACAACGACAAGACGGTCTTAATACCAGTCTGCATAGGTTCGCGCACAAATACCGGGTGCCTTGAATCCGACACGGAAACGACCTTTAGTATTGATCGCTAACTTGCCATCGAAGTCTTTGTTCAAAGCATCAACGACACGGCCCAAAAGCTCTTCACCGACTGGAACGTCCACAATAGCACCGGTACGCTTGACAATATCTTCTTGTTTGATCAGCTTTGTTTGATAGTACTATAGAAGTTCATATACAATGGGAAAGCATTGGATATATTCGGGGTAATCCAAATCAGTGTACACACCAACGTACGTGCTTGTCCAAAAAAAGAATGAAGAAACAACCGAAAAAAGGAATCATGTACACAAGGTCTAATTACCAATATAATGCAGTGTTTTTCTTTTTAAAATTGTAGGATTAATAATTTGTTGAGATTATTTTACCTTGTGTTGAGATTATTTTAACAAGGCATTCTAAACACGGCGTTAGAGAACGTCAGACAGAGAGCTATCCGCAGTGCGTTTAATATTTGAATCTTGATTTTCATTTTCTCACAATTCGGTTATTTTTTCCATTTAAACAATGCAATATTAAATGGCACAAAACAAGTCAAAAAAAAATAATTTAATAAAATAAATTTCTACAACAAATTCAGAATGACTTAATTACCAAACACAATACAATCTTGCAAATATACATAGTAGGTGTTCTTCTGACCGAATGCTTGTTTAAATTCATTCTTAGAACAATCAATACCCTATCATCAGTATCAGGTAAAATGGTTGAAAGTCTTAAATATTGCTTAATCAGTTTTAAACGTTTATATAGAGTTTTCAAGCACACAATATGTAAAAGGCAGGGAAAAACATAATAAAGTATAACAACTTGCATTCGAGTAGCTTGCTAGTGTCTCTTCATGATACAAGAAAACAAGATAGCGACTTTCGTATTTTTACGTCATCATTGACGTGAAAAAATTAATTTCCGTTTTAGAAAAAAAAAACCGAAAAGTAAGTTTTAATTGATGCAGGTTTGGTCCAATGTCTTATCTGATTGATTTAATATACATTTTAAGTCCACTAACACTTCGGATTCTTTCCAAAAATGGTAATTTAATTTAGTCAGTTTTTGTCAATGATAACGTCAAGTTTCGGGATGGCGCTTTTTATTATTTAGTATCTTCCAACACGCCCAATTTCGTGGTGAAAAAGAAAAGGAAACTGAAATGAAGAGGTCAATTATTTGACTACTACACTCTCAATCGGCGTCAATTTTTTGACAGTTCAGCACTACTACACTCTCAATCGGCGTCAATTTTTTGACAGTTCTACACCAATACTTATTTTACCAGCTTGTAGGCATTGTCAAAAGAAGGCAGTAGATTTCCCTCTTTATAGTATAGTTACTCTATGGTCGTAACTCAATCAGAAGTCAGAAGGGCGTTCTTTTATTAACTATCGTTGACTATCGTTGTTGTGGCAAATTGTTGTTGTTGGGATTGATGAGCAGTTTAATTTTCTAAAAAAGGACAAAACAATTCACGAAGTTCATTCAATTCGACTAATTTGCTTGAAAAACTAACGAAATATCACCATCGGAAGACAACGACAACGTAGATATCGTGCCTGATGAAAATACTACACAATTATCCAATATAATGTTAATTCTTGATGTTTGTTTTACTTTAATTTACACAAAACTTTCAAATCAAGAACAAAATCCAAATGAAATGTAAACTTCAGTGACATTTGCGAATTGTATATATATAAAGCAGTGTGTGTGCAAATCGTTGTAAATCTCGATAAAAATCCAGATTTTTAGATCTATAAAAGATTAATCTTTATTGAAAAACGAACATAAAAATTGACCTCAGATCAAAAAAAAAGATTGATGTTTTTTAAAAACGACATTAACAACACCAAAACAAATACAATGTTTGAATTTTGATTTAAATTCTAAACGAACTTTGATTTTGGTTTGCATTGTTGGGGGGGCTGTATGGTAGGGCAAAAAATTAAATGATTTTCAGAGGGGGTGATAAGTGAACCCGAAAGAAGCTCCCATTCAAAAGACTGACGATTGGGAAATGGCGCAGGCTCGTGGCAGCTTCTTGAAAATGCAAACAAAATTGCCATTTTGAAATACTCGAGCGCGTCAGATTATTACACAGGCTTTGCAGCTTAATGTCGTAGTGGTTCTGACCAATAATCTGACGATTATTTGGAGGGTTTCTTAACCCTCTTGAAAAATTAAAATTTTATCACGAAATCTGACAAATAAATTGCACAGAAAATAGCATTCAAATACAAAACCTATTTCTTTTAATTACATTCAGAATTAAATATAAAAAACTGTTTACTAAAATAATTTTTTTCTGAAAATAATATAAAAGAAGACATTTCTGGCTTCACAAAAAAGTAAGTCAATGAGGGGTGAAAATAGACCCCCTTCCATAAAAGTAGGAGCTTGACTGCAGCAGCACGCACTAAACTTTATTCACTGTTTTTGATACTTCGACTTGGGCCGATCGGCAGATTATATATTTTTCGTTATTCTCAAACGAACTTCTTTCTTTAAAAAAAAATCGACCGCGCTCGAGAATATCAAGGTCACGACTTTTGTTTGCAAGTCACAAATCATCATATTATTGAAATGCACACTTTTTTAGTATGTAATTAACCCACCTTATCTTAATCTGACGCGCTCGAGTATTTCGAATGATCAACTTTTTTACTATTTTGACCGGCTGCCCTAAACACCCACGTTCGTGTATAAAGGGCTAATATATGGTAGACGTAGTCAATAGTTTGCAAGGTATCCCTCTTTATGTTAATCTGACGCGCTCGAGTAAATCCCGAAATCCCCTCTAGGGCTCCCCTACTATAGGTACTTTAAGATAATTTAGGATTTGTGAATGTAAAAAAAAAAAAGAAGAAGGTTGGTTACAAAAAGTGTCTGTCTGTCTACCCGTCTGTATGTTCAACGATCTGCAGCCTGACAACGGTTCTTCTAATTTTCGACTTTTTAGGTAACAGCTAATTGGATTTCAATTAAATTTTATATTTAAAAAGATATATGTAGCCAAATTAATTCCAAAATTTTCAGTCATTTTATTTAACTGTTGTATATTAATAACTTTAAAAAAATGCTTACCAAAATTTGAAAATGAATTTTTTTATAAAACTAAAAATAATCGTGCTGACTTGTCGCATGCGATAATTGTAGTGTGTGTTCAAAAAACTGGGATCGCAACGACATGGCATGGTCGAACGCCTTCCGAGGTCGAATGCGACAAGTCGGGTATATGATCGCATGTGTTTGCATACGTACAATAATCCTACCGATTTCAATTGATTTCGATAATTTACAGCGAGCACATAGCAACTGTGTCCATAATTGAAAAAGATTTTTTTTTTAGATTTTATATACATATGTATATTTATACCGTTCAACAAAAAGAAATTATTAAAAAATATTTCGAAAATTGACCGTTTTTTACAAAATTCTGTTTTTTATTTATAGGAGGAGAATGGAATAAATAAATAAATATGCAATATACAGATTTTGAAGTACTACAAGTTCCGTATTCGGACCTTATGCTAATTGCAATAACCCTAAATGAAACAGAACCTATACATTCCGGAAATGTAGAAATGGTGATTACCGAAAATGATATGGAAAAACTCTAAAGCTGACATATATATATATATATAGAAGAAATTTGGACTTCCTTCTGGAGAGAAATAAGATGACACAGTTAAATCAAGTTGAACAAGCTATAAAGCAATCATACCCTGTCGGTAGACAATTTAACAGACGAATGACTTTCAAGGAACCATGGTTTGATGGGGAGTGTATGAAAGCGAGAACAATATCTTACGCTTGACTTAAAGCGTTTCGAAGGTGTAATGAGGAACACACGAGAAATCTTTACATTAAAGCGAATGCGAAATTTAAAAAGCTTTGTATTGCCAAAAAAACGATTTTCCTAGAAAGTGAAGCTAAGAAATTGGTACATTGGCATTGAAGCTCATCAGAATTCTGGAAATTGGCTCGGAAAACAAATGGTGGAAAGTATGTCATAAGTAACGACCTAAGTGCAACCGTATTAAATCCCATTATGAAAACCTATTGAGCTCACATGTGGATAAACAAACTTTATGGCACTATTGTACACCCGGGATATGGAATGATACCCTGGACACACCAATTACGGAGACAGAAGTAAGTTTGGCAATGAATAACCTCGAAGAAGGAAAAGCAGCAGGTTCAGATCGGGTATCATCAGAATTATTTTAAATACGGAACTATGAAGATGAGTACAACTTTGACAAGATTATTTAACGACATTGAGTATGGAGTAATTCCTCAACAGTTTAATGATGCCCTCATATTTCCCATTTTCAAAAAAGGATGCACAAAAGACACGGCAAACTATAGAGGGATATCTTTTTTGAACTCTTCGTACAAAATTTTAATAGCGATTATCCAAAAGCGTTTAAGAGAATGGATCGAAAACAACAATCTGCTGAAGGAATACCAAGCTGGATTCAGAACAGGATATTCTACAACGGATCATATTTTCGTTAGAAGCATAGCGAATTCCTTTCTTTCTCAAAACAAAAAACTTTACGCCTTTTTTATCGATCTGAAAGCAGAGGTGGAATCGGCTAAAGTGATAGTTGACTGTTTTGATGGTCAATTTTGATTATCAACTTTTCTTAGCTCTCCGTAAGGTGATCGCTGAAAAACTTGCAGCATTCACATGTCATTTCAATCAGCTGTTATGTTTTGTTGTGAAAATTTGTTTCTATTGTTTTGTGTTCAACTTTTTTTTCCAGAAATATAAGTACATATTTCTTGAAATATTTATGTATATTTTAAGAAAAATGTTTGTTTTCATTAAGGACTGCTACAAACAACAAATATCGTTGATCTCGGCAACGGAAATGCATTCCGGGCTGGCCAGATCCTACAAGGCCCTCTCAAGCTCCGGGCGAACATTATGTATGTATCTTAAAAGTATCAATGGGAGTATTATGTGAGATCCTTGAACATAAATAGGCCCCCAACAAAAATTGTTGCAGAATGTAAAAATATTTGTTTTGTTTCTTAAGTTGGTTTGAAGCAATTGAACTCTTGCTATAATTGTCTCCTTTCTCGTTGTGTTTGCATTGAAGTATAAATTGATACATTTTACAGTTTTTGCTTAAAATTTGATAATTTTTTCACATTTTTTCATAAAAAAATCGAAATATAATAGAAGTAAAGCCGACACAACTTATTTTTCCCACAAATTTTATACACAAATGTATGACGGTGACAACAAAATAGCTGCCACTCGCAAACCATAGCAAAAAGGTGATGGTCACACCTTACGTGGAGCAAAAGCATTATTTTTGATAATCAACAATCAAATATCACCTTAGCCGATTCCACCCCAGCATTTGACACAGTAGACCGAGGTGCACTTATGTACAAACTTTATGGACTGGGGATATCACTTAAATTTGGAAGACTGATTCAAGGACTGTATGACGACAATATAGCAGCAGTGTGGAACGGTAAAGAAGCATCAGAATGGTTTCATACACGGACAGGAGTAAAACAAGGATGTGCACTTAGCCCTAGTTTGTTTGCATTGTTTATTGAAGACCTACTTGATAGTCTACCTTGTGGTATAGAGTATGCAGGGACCCTTATAAAAGCTTTACTTTTTGCAGATGATATAGTTATATTGACTTATACCCTGGAATCATTACAGCTAATGATTAACAGACTTTCTGATTATTGACCGTTAATCTTACTAAATCGAAAGTATTAATATTCAAAAAAGGAGGGAGAACCGGATCTAACGAAAAATGGTACTTCAACGGAGAAACAGTTGAAGTAGTTACAGAATATAAATATCTTGGGATCTTATTCACGCAAAACCTAAATATGGAAAAACATCTGCAGGTAAAACTCTCGCAAGCTAAAACAGCCATCAACGTAGCATGGAAAAATCGTTTAAGCAACAAGTTTGTGAATCTTACTGTGGAAAGGCTTCTTAGATTCTACATTAAAAGAACTTCCTACTTACCATCAAACTCGCCGAATTAGATGGTAATGTTGGAAACTGGACTATCACCGCTTTTTATCAAAACGTTGAAGCTTCAAGTGGACTATATGATAAAAGTTATGAACATGCCAAACCATAGATTGCATAAAATAGTGGCGCTTCAAGCAATCCAAAAGAAAAGTACCTGGGGTGGAATCGGCTAAGATGATATTGATAGTTGATTGTTGATCATCATAATATTTTTACATTCTGCAAGAAATTTTGTTGGCATCCTATTTGAATTAATATATTGATACTTTTAATATGCTTTCATACATAATAATGTTCGCCCAGATCTTGAGAGGGCTTTGTAGGATGTGGCCAGCCCGGGATGCATTTCCATATACGAGATCATCGAAATTTGTTGTTTGCAGCCGTCCTTAATGAAAACAAACATTTTTCTTAAAATATACATAAATATTTCAAGAAATATGTACTTATATTTTTGGAAAAAAAAGTTGAACACAAAACAATTGAAACAATTTTTTACAACAAAACACAATAGCATTTTATTTTGTGAGTGCTGCCAGTGTTTCAGCGATCACCTTACGAGCTGAGAAAAGTTGATAATCAAAATTGACCATCAAAACAGTGACAATCAAATATCACCTTAGCCGATTCCACCCCTGGTTTATGGATTGGCTGGACTTAGCGCAACAAATAGATTTTGAGTTAAATCTTGATGTGAGAGCAACAGAAAGCTGGAAAAATACACTGTATCAACTCATCACAAGTGTGGATGAACCCAAAAAAATGAGATTTGAACCTCAAGCGGAGGACTTAATTTATAGAACCTGCTACAGTCAACTGAACCGTCACTTAAATGATCGTAATTATTTCAACGACAGTTATAAGGTAGAAGAGATTTCTATGATGTTCCGTTTGAGAGGAGAATTATTAAGGCTAAATTACATACCCATCGTGAGGACCTACCCATCCTATACAGTATGTGTAATTTGGAAGAACGTGAAGTTGTGTATCACTTCGTTGGAAGGTGTCCTATACTGCAAGAGACGAGAAGAAATATACTGGGGAAGGTTTTTATGCCTAACGAGGAAGTACGAAAACTACTCAACGAATTAAATGTCAAACAATTATTTGAGTTCTGCAAGATAGCTCTATCATATCGAGAAAAAATTATATCGGAAAACTTTTGACGGAAAAAAAAAATAATGACTGTATACTATAAAGAAAAAAATTTATATTTGAAACAAAAACTTAATCACAATCCATGTTCATACTTAATGTTTATATATTGTCAATCAGACAGACGGCACAGCCATGCATTAATGATTTATGTACATATACTAAATGTTTAAAAAAAATCAATGTTACCAAATAAATCTAATCTATTTATAGTTTTTTTGAAAAAAAAATAAGATTTTGGTAAGCAGTTTTATTAATATACAGCTGTTCATAAAATTAAAAATAAATTTATTGAAGAGTTTCAAAAATATTGAAATTAAAAATAAAATTAATTAATTATAAATAGAAAAAAATTACTCAATATTTTGGTTTGGAGATTTAGGCCAGTTTGCGGATACAATACTTAAATATTTATGTTCAACTTAAGCGCTTATGTTCTATATTTTCCTCTGCATAAACTGTCACATAAGCGCATAAGTTGAACTAAAATATTTATTTGCCATTTCAACTTGCAAACATTCAAAACCAATGTTAATCGACACCTCCTATCTCTCCCCTCCCTATCTTCCTAATGCCCGCGCAGTGTGTTACATTAAAAGGGAAACAAATAGTCCCTTGTGCGCGCGTTAATTATAAAAAAAAAAAAAGTATCGTTTGCGCAAACGATAACGCTTAATTTGTTATGGCTTAACAAATTAAGCGTTATCTTACAAAAATAAAATTTTATAGAAACCCAATTTGCCGTTACCAATAAAGTCAAATATAAAAAAAACGTTATATGAAAGGTACCGTTAATAATCTTTTCCCAGAGCATGTAGTATTACGTTCTTTAAAAATTGCAAATAAAAGGAAAAAAAGTTGAAAACTAAACGTGCTAGTAGCTCAGCCACAGATGCCCACTCTGTGGCACTATAATGAGCTGAATTTGTAAGACATTCAAATGAACACATCAACTACAAATGAGCGAAGATAAGATCGCATGCAAATCGCATTGTTTGTGTGCTCCATCCAACACATCGTGCCAATATCGGCACGTGTATTCCCTGCTTAAGACGTGTCATTGCATACTTCACTTTATTAAAAACCCTTAAATAACACGTTTTCTTATCGCGAATTTATGAACGATTGGTAATAAAAGAACGTCTCACATGTGTTTGCATTTTTACTTGCGATTATTAGGTACTATATGGCAAGTTATGGATTCGTGCAAAAAAATATCCAACAATTAAACATGGCATTACGATGATAGAAAAGTCGAAAAGTGTGTCCGGAAATTCCATCCGATTTGCTTCAAACTTTGTATTTAGTATGTATTTGGTAGTATCTCGGTGGGTATTTTTCATGTTTGCTCTAGGTCTAAAAATAACGGTACCTGCCATACAATCTTTAACAAAAGGTTTGATTTCTCGAAAACGGCTCTAATTTTGATTTTGATCAAACTTCCAGGGTGTTATATTTTTTACAACAATACATCAGTTAGAATGCATTTTTTTGAAATTTGTTCTACAACAGTACCTCTCATAGAACCGGTTTTTTCAAATGCAGTTTTATCGTAAACAATTATCCAATTTCAATAAAATTTTGCACATAGGAAGTCATATATAATTCAATTAATATTGCATTTCAAAATTTTCAATTTTTTTTGGTTTTAGAAATATTTTGAAAACGGGTTGATTGATTTTTTTAAAATAATTTTCCCAGATGAAAACTACACAACATTTTCTTATAATGACATACTAAAAAAAATAAAAATATTTTTTCGAAGTTAAAAAAAAACGACTTTTTAAAAAAAAAATGGTCGAAGGATTTTCATTTTTTTTTCTTCGATAGACATTTAGTTTTCAAATTTTATTGCATACTTAGTTTTTCCGAGAAAACTTTTAAACTAATTAAAAAAAAATTAAGAATTTTCGAAAAAAATATTTTTTTTTTATTTTTATATATGTACACACATATTGGCTGCTTATGCAATTATCTAGCATAAGAACAAATTCGTGCGACCCAGTCGTGTATTTAATTTAAATTCATATTGTGTTATTTTTCTAAGTTAATGTTACTCATTTTTTAAATTGTATTCGATTATATTAAATGTATATAGTCGTGCAATTTATTTTTGCTGACCAGCGTACCATTTACCTGTTGACGGTGCACCTGGGATGATATGTATGGAAAAAGCGGATGAACGTTTTCGCATGTGCGAACGGTTTGTAACTGAAAAAACGAAGATTCGATTGCGTGTGCGAACTAAAAAAAAACGACAACAAATTGTTTGACGTTTCTGTTCTTGCGTGGCTATATTGGTCTAGTTTTTCTGTTATTTTATAATAAATTGAAAAAAAAATATGTTAACGTTTCTTGATAGTGGTCTTGATCTTGAGAAGAAATCTTCGAGATAATTCAAACCTTGTACATTGCAACTGTAAAGATGAGTTCTAAGATTTTCAATGATTTAGACTGAACACAATAGGTAGATAGATTGAACAAGATATCGATTCATATTTAACCCGCATGTTTAAGAAAAAACGAACACCTTCACAACCTAAAAGTATGTTATAAATTCTTCATTGGTTTTGGCATTTCGACGAACGAAATAAAAAAAAACCAAACCATACAGAATGCGAATTATAGCTTTCGCCCATTTTTTTTCCTTTTTGGAAATCGAACGAACAGTTTTGTTTCTTTTTTTTACAGAATATGGTCCCTGGTTTAATCTGTTCCACGCTTTAGAAGATAAGCCAATTGAGCTGTTTGATACTAGTCAAAATTTGAAGAATAAAATTTAAAATCCTTTTGAGTTAGACGGTTGATATAAATAAAATAATTATTTTACCTTTAGATTTTAAAGATATACCTTTAATAAAAAAAATAAACAAAATATGTATAAAAAATTCTTTATAAAATGTAACAAATTCTTAGAATTAAAATGTATATATTCTTTTAACATCAATATCATTACTTACCACATTATTCATTAAAAGTATTTTTTTAATTACACTTTTTTATCTTCATCAATATTGTTTTTTTGTTTGTGCTTACAGATTTGCAAGTCATTTTTTTTGATTAGATGTTTTTTATAGATTTACATCATTATACAATACAATTTATTTTGTTTTTTTTTTTTATTTGAAATAAATATTACTTGAACCGTTTGGGAAATAAGTAAAGAATTTACTTCCAAACAGAAAAAAATATAATTTTTATTTTAAACGTTAAACACGTTTAAAGTTAACTTTTGATGAAATACAATTTAAAACCAAGTTCACTGGCTCACAAATTAAAAGCAAAACAATTTTTTACAGATTAAAAGACAATATTGCTTCCTATGGGCATGGAAACAACCCACTATATAGTCGATAGGGAGAATTGCCAATGTATATATTTTGCTGATGATATAAATTTTAACCAATTATATACATACATACATATAAAAAATGGTTTCTATATAATCTTTAGAAAACGAGACATAGAATACGCCAATGATTATATGTATTATTACAATAATAAATAATAAGAAAAAATCATTTGAGTATACAAATCCAGTGATATTTTTTTAACACCAGCGCAATTAAAACAGCATGAAAATAAATAAAAAAAATACTCTTACAAATCTTAACTTAAAAAAGAATCTACACAGTAATAATTATTTCAAAACACCGCAACGGCTTTAATTTGACAAACATAATTATAGTCTGATATTCATCTTTTAACAATACAACATTAAAGACCCATTTTTGTTATAAATACCCATAAGAAAATCAAGTACAAATATCAAATGGCAGTAAGGGTACTTGACTATGGACCCTATCGTGAATAAAACTTCTCTGGAAACATTTTCCATGTTTCAAAATTTGGTATCGGATATGATGCTCGAAAGTTTCACACGGAATTTTAAGCGATCGTTAATGAATTACCCGGAGGAAATCAGTTATCATTGGGCTCTATCGGTAATCTCCCAAACACGTTACTATCATTGCCGATACCAATTTTTCTAATATAAGAAATGTTTCCAGGAATAATTTATTCACGATAAATCCCATTATCTTTCGTCGTAGCCGGTAGGAGCCATAATATAATATTATATAATTACTTTTACATAAACCTTCAAATAGGGTTCAGTTCAAACAAGCGGGGATTGGGAGCAGGATTAAAAACTAATAATTCGAAATGTTCCCTACCACATAATTTACTCTAGCAATGCGTCTATTACTTGTAGAGGTTATTTTTTAGTAGTATTTTGTTTTGTTATTTTTGTTCAGCACAGTAGATCTAGAATTAGAAGACTATTTGTCTCGAAAAAGTGCATCTAATGTAGCCGTTCGGATTCGGCGGTAAACGGTATGTCCCTTCCATTCTTGCAGATTAATTACACGCACACAGGAATGGTTGAGAGTATATCACTAGGCCTTGGCCCTTAAGGAGCTGTCGCGCAAGTAAATTTATTTATTTTCAAGAAAAAAATTGAAGAAAGAAAAAAGAAGATTCATTGTATCCCAGAAAGCATTTGTTTCCTCCGAAGACCTGCTGGTGAAGTTCCGCGCAATGTCTGGGGGCCTATTCCTGAATACGTGTCGAGTGGGATGTCACTCGCGAGCTCACAGTCGAGTCGAGTAACAATCGGTATTCCACAACTCTAGTGAGAGCCAAAAACATGACATGACTCTAACAATGTTGAACATACCCTTTGAACTGTAGCTAACTTCACTAAATGTTGACTTAACGTTTCACAAAAAAAAACTTTTGATTTGAGAACTAATCGTTTAATGTAATTTGATAGTAAATTAATCAGTTTAAATTGTAAAAGTAAACAAACAAATAACATGATAAGTACATAGATGTTTTATAACACTGATAGTGATAGTGGAAAAGTTTGGTTTAGAAATATTTAGAGTGTAAGAATCAAAAGAAAAAAAAAATAAATATTTTTTAAAGATTTTTACAACTGTTCTGAGTGAACAAACCAATGTTGTATATTTACTGCGAGTAATGGAGCGCACATTTAAAACAAATTCCAGATCGTCGTCTATGCCAAATACCTAAATTTTGTTTCAAACACCATCATTTATAATGTACCAAATTATTTTTGTTTTATTTAAATTGTATGAACACGTAAAGCCGCTATTATCTAAATGCAAACAATTGCAGATAACAATTAGAAAATTAGAACTTTAACGTCTTTTTTTTTAATCTTTAACTACATTTATGCATCCATCACTGCTGCTCTCGAGCACTTTTTAAACATGAATGATTTCTCACAGAAAAAAGCTTCACTTTCGAGTTCAGGAATAGGTATGTTTCATTCGAGTCACATTTGACGTTCGACATTCGAGTTGGGGAATACGAATAATTAGTGACTCGTGTTCGAAAATACCAATGTGTCGATCTCACATGAAAACTTACTCGACTCGTATTCATGGCTTTGAGGTCATGAATTCAACCAACCTTCTTTTACTTCCTAAACGCTAGCAACATTTTTGAAAGTGAGGATTACGGTTCTTTGAGGTCATGAATTCAACCAACCTTCTTTACTTTCTAAACGCTAGCAACATTTGTGAAAGTGAGGATTACGGTTCTTGGCTAATATAACTGGCAAATAGAGATTGTGGTTACGATCGGAAGCTTTAATGCATTTTGGTGCGACTCATTCATTTTTTTAATAGCAGACTAGGCAATCTTTAGTTATAAACAAAAAACTTAATTCAATTGGTGAACCGTTCCTAAGAACAATACTAATTGACATCAAGTTTTAAATCTACCATATGCTTATAAGGAACTCAGTTTATATATGCAACATTATTATTTTTACAATTATTTATGACAACTTTGACTTTAATCTTTTTTATGAGAATATTTTGTACCTATTACCTGGGGCCCTATTCCTCGAACGTCAAATGACACTCGAATGATACATACCTATTCCTGAACTCGAAAGTGACGCTTTTTTCTGTGAGAAAGCATTCATGTTTAGTGTTTGAGAGCAGCAGTGATGGATTCAAAAATGTAGGTAAAAATAAAAAAAGACTAATTTTCTAATTGTTATGAATAATGAACTGTTTGAAACAAAATTTAAATATTTGTTGGTTGTAGGTATTTGGCATAAACGACGATCTGGCGTTTGTTTTAAATTTGTGCTCCATTACTTGCAGCAAATATACAAAAAATGTTTTATAAAACATCTCTGTGCTTATTATATTTATACTGTTTAATTTATTATCAAATTAAATTTAACGATTAGTTCTCAAATCAAGATTTTTTTTCTGAAACGGCAAGTCAACATTTAGTGAAGTTAGCTACAATTCAAAGGGTGTGTTCAACATTTTCGGAGTCATGTCATGTTTTTGGCTCTCACTAGAGTTGTGGAATACCGATTCTTACTCGACTCGACTTTGAGCTCTCGAGTGACATCTCACTCGACTCGAATTCAGGAATAGGCCCTCTGTTTTTGTTTTTCAAAATCGACGGGCATACAATATTTCAATGCGCTCACCTAATTTTACTCTTGAAATCTTAATAGTTTACTTTTTTATTAGCGACAGGTTTGAAAAACACAACAAACCTATTTTATAAGCTTTCTTTTCTTCCTACCTACACAAAATATAAGGAAAATTATTGTTCCCTGAACTGGCTAAACAAAATTATTTTTGATCAACACCCTATAAAAATAATAGGCAACAGGATAATTCAAGAAACATTTACATCTCTTGAGCACCGTGGTAACGTTTCTTACCTTTCACTTGTTTTCGCTATTTCTATAAACAGCTCTAGTGAAATAGCCAGTTGCATTCCTTCCCTGAAACAATTGAACCATAATACTCGCACTTCAAGGAATGCCCATCAATTTACCCTCGAACCTAACCTCGGAGGCACAGCACAGGGATTCTTTTTTAGCCGTACCACACGAATTTGTCTGCCTGTTTTTCCATCCCCGTTTTGAAATGCAGAACTTTAAAACGAATGTCCAACGGTACCTCGTCTTACATCCTTCCTCTGTTCATCAACATTATAAAGGTAGCAAAAATCCCCTTAGAGCGATAAAAATGCATTTTCTCTAAGTTGACGCACAAAAGCGTTGCTTTATACACGAAACACCATAATTTTGATTTCAAAACATAACAGAACTAAATGTATTGCTCTGCAACCAAAAATCTGCGTATTATAATACGACTAATTATCTATGTATTTGGAACCTCATATTAAAATTAAGTTATTAAATTGTATTGTGTTCCTATCAAAAAATCTAATATTGATAAGTGTCTCCGCCTAAGATACCCTTGTACTAAGGGTATGTTATTTTTAGTGTTAATCTTATCTTTGGCTTAAATTTTATCATTAATAATATATCCGAATTAAATTTATGTGTACATATGTATATACACATGTACGATTATGTATTATCACAGATTTATCACAGAAAGTTTTACAAAAAAGTCCTAATTTCATAACATGTCTTACATTATATTGTACTGTAACGCGCAATAACTACATTTTTTTGTAACAATTTGGGACAGAGAAAATAAAAGCGATTTTTTTTTCTTAAGTAATCTACAATACAATTGATTCACACAATATAGGAATATAGCGCAATAAACACAAATAAATGCCCGGATATGTTAAAATAGATATTATGTTATGTACGTATAAAGGGAAAAAATAAATAAATATAAATCACAAAATAAATAAATTGATCAAATTTTTCTTAAATTACATTGTTTGAGTTAGTTTTTGATCGGCACAATGATCTTTGCTCCCTTAAAAAAATAGTACTAAAACGAAAAATCGTATGCTGCCAAATGAATGAGTTTTGTGTACATAAAAATATACAAAGTATTAATATATGAATTTAAATACTAATATGGCGATGGGAATAGTTTTTTGTCGGAAATTAATGCGACTAATAGCTATTATAATAAACGAACTGATTATACATTCATATTCAGTTCAATTTAAACTAATTCTAAAAAAAATGGAAACGATTTTGTTGAGTTACATAAACATTATATGTAAATATAAAACAAGGTGGTTTCAATTCATACATATGCAATAAAAAACGCTTGAGTGAACAATTACTCAATGTTTGTTTTAACAAAATAATAAAAAAAATAAAATAAAAATAAAAATGAAAATTATTTTGACAAATAAGACAATACAATGTTTTTTTTTCTTTTTTTTTTTTGTTGGAGTAAACATTTAATATATATTTTATTTAAGAAATTCAATACATTCTTCTTATGTGGAGATGACGTTGATGTCCTCTTCTTGAATCTGTATGATGTGGCTTCGAGGCTTTTGTATTCACTGATTGTAGTGCCAGTGTTTTCTTGTCCTTTAGTTTGAATACGTTTTGATGTTTGTCGCTTGAGAAAGTAGTTTCGAAGAATGAAACTCTTGGTTGAAATCTAGACTTTAAGAACTACTGATATTGAATAATTATCTTATAGTACAAACTTCTTGCCATTGCTGTTTGGATGATAGCATTGGTCTTTTGTTCACTTTTAAATAATCTTAATAGGGATTCCATGGTAAATAGTAAAATTATATAATTAAAGTGTTATGCTGTATTGTTAATGCAGTATCATTCTTTCTTAGTTTTACACATCTAGTGACGAGAGCGATGCTCTTCTCGGCGATCGCGCTCGCGCTCACGGTCACGATCACGATCACGGTCACGCTCACGATCACGATCACGGTCTCTGTCACGATCAGAGGATCGGTATCTTTCTTCGTAGTAACTGCGCTTAGATGGAGGATCACTTACAACCTCTACCACAGGTTCCGGTGATTTGCGGGGTCTTGCCGATCTGCTGGAACTAAAAATTAATATCATGCGTTCAAATAAAATAATTGTAACCGAAATTTCAATCAGTTGCAACATCCTTACCTATCGTCTCTGTAGTGATCTGCAGTAGCACGTTCACGTTCTCTACTCCTAGATCGCTCGCGATAGCTTCTGCATTAAATAATTTTAAAGGGATGTCATTGTATGCACAGTTATTTGTTTGAATATAAAACTTACGGAGCTTCGCGTTCTCTTTCCCTTTCTCGCTCTCTAGATCGTTCCCGATAACGCGATGATGATCTTTCTCGCCTTGGCCTTGATCTATGAGTTCTTTCCCTGGAACGTGATCTTTCCCTGCGATTGTAGCTCTTGGTTTCAATGCCATGAAGTGTGTCTTGAAGAGAACTTATCAATATTTTACAACGTTCGTCATGAGCAACTTTCGATTGTTTAATAAGTGAAATAGCAGTGACCAGAGTTTCAATTGCACTGGAATATTCACCTGCTGCAGCATCTGAAACCGCTCTAAAATGAACTTTGAATTAGTATCACTTTTGCTTTGTTAAAGTAAAAAATAAAACAAACCTTGCAATAGCTGAGCTACTAACAGTTCTATTTCTTCCCATTATTTCTTCAAATTCAACTTCGTTTAACTGAGGAACAATAGCTTGTTCTGGGAATGGTCCAGCTGGTTTAGCTTGGGCACCGGGCCATGGACCCCGCGGTGCACCTTGTTGAGCAAAGTGTGGAGGACCTTGATGAGGCATTGCCATGCCTGGCTGTGGTCCTGGTGGGCCATGTGGTCCACCCATTGGTGGTCCTCCACCATGTTGTGGCGGTCCACCTTGGTTAAAGAACGCCGGATTAACATGAGGAGCTGGTCCACCATGTGGCGGGCCGCCTGGTCCTCCCATCTGTGGTGGTGGTGGTCCCCGTGGTGGCCCTTGCATATGGGGTGGCCCTTGTGGAGGTCCAGGTGGACCTTGTGGTGCAAACCCACCATGCATTGGTGGTCGACTCCAGTCGGGTCGGGGTCCACGTGGGGGCATGCCTCCAGGAGGTCCCTGAAACTAAAAAAAAAAAAAAAAAAAAAAAACTTTATTAATTTTTAATTACAACATTTTTTAAAATTGTAAATTCAAGAAACATTGAGTTTTGCTAATTTTAAACCAATTTAACAATATAAATATGCAACTAATGCTGTTTTACACTAATTCAACTCAATAGACTTCTTGTAATAATCAAGCGCCAACTACATATAGATTTGTAACTGGATAGTATTTAACTGCGTTATATTCGAAGTCGAATTTGAGGCTGTTTGAAATTGCTTGAATTAATATGTAGCATTATATTTCGAATGACATAAACACACGCGACAGGTTCCCACTAAAATATAAAAAATGGTTTACTTATTTCAAGCATACGATAAATAAAATATCAATTTTCTGAACAACAAAATGTTTTTAGAAACATTTTTTTTAGGTAACATAAATTTTTATTATAAATTACCTTCGAAGGCTAACGCACAAACAAAGTTCACTATGAAGGTCTGGACGCAAAATTGAAGGAGTACTTCTCTCAATTTCATCAGGACTTAGATTCTAGCATTTCATGTCTAAGAATATTTATCCAAAAAGAGCACAACGCTAACAGTTTTATATATACCAAAGGTTTTTGAAATAAATTGCACGACTGGATCGCACGTACTTGCTCATATGTGCGGTCACATTGTAGAATAAAATTATAGGTATAGGTAGGTATACCTAGATATAAGCTATAAGGTACATTTAACAAGAATTTACTTTTTGTAATAAAATTAATTAAAATTGGTAGCTTAATTATGTTTGGTGGATCGATAAACTCATGTGTTGGGGGTATTCATGGAATTTATTTAGGATATTATGTACCTACCTATAATAAGGTTGGAAGGAAGGTAGGTACTAAAATTAAGATATCTATTCTAACCACTGTGAAGCGAGTGGGTATAGACAATATCAAAACTTAACACAGTGGTTTTTTGTATGCAGGTGTTCAATTTTTGCATTCAGTAGGTAATGGAGTATTTTTTTTTATTTGTTAGTTGGTTTTGCTGTTAATGTGTTTATCATAGGCGTCCTTATTATTTATTCTGTATGCTGTTATGATCATGAAATGCTTTAAAATAAATAACGATAATTCTATCTGGATTTCTGTCAAATTTTTTATTTGAAAAGACCTAAATAGCCTTATTACTTCTGCATATCCAATTTTTTAATAACTTTTTTTTCTAATAAAATTTAATTTTTGAAATTTTTTTTTCGAAAAATCAATATTTTTAAAACTAATCAAAAAAATTTTTTTTTAATTTTATATCCACATGTATATAAATAAACTCTAAAAAACTGCATACCAAAATTAAAACAAAAAAAAAATTCAAAAAAACTAAAAATAAAACAGGATTTTATCAAAATCCGTCCTACAATTTTCAAAATAATTTTTTTCATAAATTCTTTGTTATTTAAGACGTGTGATAGCATACTTCATTTTTACTAAAAACCGTTAAGTATTGTGGTTTTGATACTTTTTATAAGTTCAAACTGTGCTATTTTCAACGTAAATGTTACTTGTTTATGTCAAAAACCTTGGTTTCCAATGTAATCAGGCATATAAGAGCAAGTACGTGCGACCCAGTCGTGCCCATTTTTTTTTAATGACATCGCTTCGGATATTTGATATTGCAAGATTTCGAAATTTACTGAAGACTTCAAACTGTTCCATGGCTTTATGAGCCCGAATGAATATGATGACATATTCGAGGAGTACGGAACCATATTTATCATACTACTTTAAATGAAGAAGACATTGTAGAAAGAGTTGATGCTTTCAATGATTTGGGAGTTTTATTTTACACAAACCTCTATTTTAAATTCCCTCATGGACCCAAAAACAAGCAAAGCAAGCCCCTTAGTTTCATTATTAAATGCCTAGCTACATGAGATGCACTTTTTCGACACAAATTTTACTCTTGAAGGTTTTATCAGTTCCTCGCAATGAGCGAGATTCGAACCCAGCTCATTTGCTTAGCAGTCCGACACACTAACCACTAAGCCATGGGGCACTACAATACATACACAATTATTAAATTCTGGAAAGAACATTACGTCGCTATGAATTTATATTGTGCACTTGTCCACTCTATTTTAGAGTAAATAGGCTGTAAATGTCAGCTTCGAATTCGCAATAAATAGCTTTGAAAGTGACCAACAAATATTCGTGTTATTTGCTCTTCGTTATTTTCTGTAGGACCAAAGCAAACATCTTCCTCCTTACGAGATCCCCTTGAATCTTCTAAGCCTTCCAACGCTTAAGAAAAGAAGACAGGTAAATAACATTATCTTCCTGTTTAAACTATCCACGGGATCCATCATTTCAACACTTATTATAAATATGCTGAATATCAACATTCGCATTTTTGGGATCAGATTTGCTCCAGAGAAATATGATCCTTCATTAGCAAAAAACATTATTTTCTTAATTGTAGGCAGAGAAGCAATAACACCTAGCTTTCTGAGGATAAATAAACATTAAGAACTTAAATCTCGCATAGCAGCTGCGCAAGAACAAGTGGATGCTGCAATATATAGGATAACAAAAGAGCTGACTGGTGCTCGCAGCTCTAAGCAACGCCTAGTTTAAGACATAGACGGCTCTCTGCTCAGCTCGTATGGGCATCAGTCCAGAAGGTGGAAGGAGCACTTTGATGCGGTTTTAACCGATTGACTGATAGCAATGTGCAAACTATACCTGCTGAGCTACTCCAAGCAAAGAACTCCCTAATTCGCACCACACTCCACATTAGAGATGAGATTTGTACGACAATCAAAGCCCTAAAGGACTTGACGGTATTCCCGCAGAGATTTTACAAGTAGCGGCAACGACATTCCGCGAACTCATACATCCACTCATAAAGACAGGGGTCTGGATCACTGAAGGTTTCCCCGAGAAGTGGAAAAAGGGAATGATTGTCAAGCTCCCAAAAAGGAGATTTAACACAGCACGGAAATTTGAAGGCGGAACCGGAACAAGACATCAACAGCCGTATGGGGAAAGCAAGAGCTAATTTCGGTATGTTAAAAAATATATGGAGGAATAACTCTCCGATCTTAAACCAAACTACGACTATTTTGCTCCAATTTCGAATCCGTCTGTTATAGGCTGCAGACTTGGAAAGTTACATCAGCTCTCAGCTGTCACAAAGAAGCTGCAAACGTTCGTTAATAAATGTCTACGAAACATCCTTAGGATTTTCTGGCCCAATTTAAAATCCAACGAAGGTCTCGACAGGAGAACCGGTCAGAAACCCATGATTATGCGACGACAAAAGTGGCAGTGGATTGGATATACGCTTCGAAAAGTATTATATTGCAATTCAAGCAATGCAATGCAGTCGAGGAGGAATCAGCATAACTAGGCAAACTTGGAGGGAACTGAAACACATTTTCTGAAATCACGCACCATGGCGCGTAGGCGTATTTGAAACCCTGTACACCACAGGTTTCCCCACGGGCTTAATAGCAAACTAATAACATGTAATTTTAAAAATTGGCATATGTTTTCTTCTGTTGTTTGTATAAAAAACAAATTTATGTTAAGAATATATGTAAATGCCCTTAGCGTTTAATTTTCTTTACAGAATAAAAGCTTACTTGACGAATCTTTTCTTTTTGTATTGCGATGACTGCGATGACACATTTCATTTCCATTTCGTTGGTTTTTTACTTAAGAATATTAAACAGCGTACACTTAAAAAACAGCTCTAATTTTGTATAATTGTGCGTACAAATGTTAGTTCTTCAAAAAGAAACTTGTAGATGGAAAAATGTTTTATATATTAAAATTTAGAGATATATTATATATATGTAATTATTTTTCACTTTGTGCATTTTAGTTATTAAGTATATTTAAGTTAACCCACATCACTAGGTATCAAATTCAATTTTCCTTAAAAATAAAAAAATTGCTGAAAACTGATTACAAACATAAAAAGGAGTAAGTTAACAAAAACCACAGTTACTAAATCAATACACTTCGATTACTTAATGAACCTTATAAGAAGATTGGGCCCAAAGCAGGTGAGAATAAATTTCATTACATGTGATATTATGTACCATGTACCATGTACCATGTATCATATAAGAAATGCAAATTTTTTTTTCTAAAGTTCAAATTTTATATTTATGTTGCATTAAATCAATGCTTCGAATAAATTATTTTTAAATTATAATTAATTTTGTAAAGATTACCATTTGGGGCCTCTGTTGATGAGGTGGACCATTCATAGGACCTGGCCTTGGTCCATTTGGACGCGGGCCATTCCATTGGCCTTGGTTGGGATAGCGAGGCAGCCCTTGCATCTGGTTCTGCGGTCCCATTGGTCCTCCCTGGTGCATCGGTGGTGGCTACAGATAATGAATAATATTTAACGTAATATTTTAAAGTAATTAATTACATTTCTCTTTCAATTACATATAATTTTGTCTGGCAATTTGCAATTTAGTAAATACCAAAAAAAAAAAAAACTTCCATGCAGTATCATCTAGAAAATTGCAACTTATTTAAATGATTGCAAATACATTTTTTTTACAGAAATCAATTTTTTAAATTTTTAATCCAGTTGATGCCTGATTATGTTGAATTCTGATTTTTTTTTAATAATTCTACATACATTATATGAATCTTTTTTTTTAACAAATTCAAAATTAAATCATAAAAAAACACTTTCAATAAACAAAATGCGATAAGATTTTTACATTTTAAAATGTACAGTAGAAAAGTTTAACGAGAGTAAATTTTTTAGCAAGATATTGGCCTTTATTGCTATAAGTCATGTTTACTATTGAAAGCTTTAATTTTATATTCCGCTTCTTTAGATCTACTGATCTACAATAGATGAAATTGATTTACAATACACTTATTGATAGTTTTCAAGAAAGACTTTGATTTTTATACATAATCTTAATCTAATAAAAATAAAAAATTTTTTGTTTGTTGCAGTAAAACTATGTCAGCATACTGCTTGCCTGGACTTACGGTAAGCTTATAAGATATAGTTAAATAAACTTCCATTTGGTCACAAAAACGACAACTGAGAGGATAATTCTCTCTTCGCCTAAAAACTGAAAAATACCCGTTCAGCGACATATGTGTGCCCGGTCCCTGTACATTTCTTATTAGACTATTAATACGTTTGCATTTATGTGGGCACAAAACGTATGGTTTATTGGCTGCTTCTCACACGAATCTCACACGTATTCACATACACAAAATAAAATGTCAGGGTTTGCAGGGCATGATCGGTACGGGTCGCAGTTCTTTTCACTTGCGATTATAGGGACTAAGGCAAGTTTAGGATTCGTGAATATAAAAAAAATTAGATAACAATGAAACATGACATTACGATCATAGAGAAATCTAAAAAAGTGATCGAGAAAAAATGTCTGTCTGTCAGTATGTATAACGAGCTGTAGCCTAAACGGCTTAAGACATTATCTTCAAAATTGGTGTGTTTATTTTGGCATTCCCCAGAGGGGAAATTGAATTTTTATTTTTAGGTCTAAAAATAACGGTACCTGCTATATGAACGTTTAGTAAAAGGTTATTTTTCTCGAAAACGGCTCCAACGATTTTAAGAACAAATTTTGAGAAGTTTTTTGTTGGTATTTGCTATCATTTGATTAGAACCAAATTTACGGGAAAAATCTATTAACGGTACCTTTCATAAAACGGTTTTTTTTTTAATTTTGGGCTTTCTCGGTAACGGCTTTTTGGATTTCTGTCATATTTTATATTTGAGAAGATCTGGGTAGCTTAATTAATTATTAATTAATTTCCAAAAAAAAAAAAAAATGTTTGTCAAAAAACTAAAAATAAAAAACAGGATTTTATCAAAACCGGTCCTACAATTTTTGAAATACATTTTTCATAAATTCTTTGTTATTTAAGACATGTTAAATTGAAGTACATTTTACTTAAAACCGTTAAGTATTGTGGTTTTGATACTTTTTATAAGTTCAAAAGTGTTATTTTCAACATGTTACTTGTTTCTGTCAAAGATCTTGCTTTCCAATGTAATTAGGCACATAAGAGCAAGTACGTGCGACCCAGTCGTGCCCATTTTTTTTTCTATGCATTTGATGACGCGTATCGTACTGTTAAATGTAATTGAAAGAGCAATACAAAATGTTGAGAGCCTTTTTCTGTATTCACTCAGAAAAGGTCTCTGAACAGAGTCTGAGCATAATCTGATAATTCTCTGAACCGTTTTAGCACTTGGATGTCACAAATTGACACTTGGCATATGGCTTTTTACCGAAGGCCATATTATGCATATACATAATACTATTGGCGAAAAATTATAGACAACCTATTCTTAATCCATTAACTTCACACTAAGTTATCCTCAATTATAAAAAAAAATTATTTTACTAATTAAAATCAAAGTTTGAGAACCTTAGGAAATTTTGTTGTTAATGGATTTAGGCAGGTAAGTGTGTAGTTTTATTTTCAAAACAGCGTTTTGGGAGAGCGAGCTGTTATTCTCTCTGAGAGTTTTTAGTTATAATTAAAATGTGTGTATTCACCAATTTTTTTTTTGATATGATTAGGTGGAATATAGAATCTTCCTTCGGCTTTTTTTGGTCATATTAAATTTAGCAAAGAAACAAAAACAGTAACTTTGGCATGTCCCGACGTTTCGGCAGGGTTGTTGCCTTCTTCAGGGGAACTTTATTACATAAAAATACAACAAGATATAGTTATATGCACAATAAATAACAATAGTGAGAAACTTACATATCAAAACAAAATTTTAAAATTTACAACACAGTCATGACAATGGATTTTTAAAATTTACAACACAGTCATGACAATTGATTTTTTTTTTTTTAAATTAAATAAATTAATATAATTTTTTTAGTTATAGTGAGTTTCATTCAAATTTCAAAGATTTGATCTGGAAATCCAGGTTTGCTTGTTTCATCATTTAATCGTAGTATTGGTTATTCACCGACGAGCACAAAAAGTATTTTGACATGACACAGAAAAATACACAGCATGCTCAGGCACAGTTGATACAATCAAAATGCCATTTTGGTATTTTCTGACTTCACAAACATTTTTATTGTTTATATGAGTTTCTTTAACGAATATTTTTTAATTTTTTTTTTTAGTGCGGGCTGGCACAAGTTTGATCTAGATTTGCTCTTTTTCTTGCAATGAAACTCTCGAAATTTAAAAAGATCAAATCTTTTGACAGAAAGACCAAATCTTTTCTCAAATGAAACTCGCTACTAGTTTCACACCAAAAAAATAATGCAGGAGATTCCTGTTATTAAAAATCTAGTTTTGGACAAATGCAAAATTACACCTTTAATCTGCCACATTTTATTAGTAATATTTTGGCATTAAAGCGTTTATAATTTTGCCCCTTTGTCTCTTTCGCTTTGGTATGCATTTTTCAAAGAGTGGTGTAGGCAATATGCTTGGAATAAACTATAGGAACGATCTTTCAAAAGTCCGTCCAATTACTCGCATAGTCGCATAAGCCGACGATAATGACATAATCGGTAGAACACAGCGTGATGTCAGTAGCGCTTTTGTGAGTTTTGAGAAGGAAGCAGCAAAGAAGGGTTAAGCAGTCAATGAGGCAAAACCAAATGTTGTCACCAAGAAGAGATACCTACCCAGCATTGACGTCTTGGACAAAACATAACGATAAGTTATAACTTTAAGGTACTCTGAGAACAACACCAGCCCTGAGATCAAACGAATAATAACTCTTTCCAATCGCTGTTTCTTCGAACTAAGAACACCATTGAGTAGCAAAGCCCTCTCTCGGTCCTAGCTAGCTAGGGACAGAGCTGCTTGTTGGTTAAGACCTAGGTTCACCACGGATTGTAGCGCCACCTAAGATTTTTAGATGATTTTTCCAGTACAGTTTTGTCTATATAAAAAAAAGTATAATAATAATACAATACTGTAAAGTCTAAAGAATTTCAAATCATTTAAACTTTTTGTTAAAAATCAGACACAAACGAATAAAAGTTCTGAGAACAGACAACGGAAATTTTGCAATACAGAAATGCGTTGTGAAGAAAGCAGTATAGTTCATCAAACATCTGCAGCCTATAGGTCGCAACAAAACAGGAAGCGTTTTAACAGCAGCTTAGGCGTAAGTTATAGCGATCAAGAAAACGTATCAGGTAAAAAAAATCAAATGCATGCATATTTGTTTTTATATGATTTGAAACACAATTACTATACTAATCGAAGGGAAAACACTCAAAAAAGTCAAAAAAGTTTTCAATTGAAAGAATATTTTTTGTAAAAATTGTATTTATGTATTTATTTTCCTGGCAGAATTTCATTTTTCGTGCCGGCTGATTGTCATTTATTCACAAAAAATGGAACAAATCGTTCCAATTATTTCAATTATTTGGTACATTTTTTATGGTTCCAAAATCATCAGGAAAACAATTTCTGATGAACTTTGCAACCGGAAAAAAAGAAAGATGGTGGTTGGTGCTGTTTTTCCTGAAGTCAACTGACGTATTTTCACTGATTGCTATAAACGCTCGCTCATCAGGAAAAAATTGTGTTTTCCATTTGTTTCAATTTTTCCTGATCGCTATAACTGACGCCTTAGTTGAAATGGCTCGGATCATGATCGCAGATGCGAATAACAAAAATATTACTTGGCTGAAAGTACAAAAGCTTATTTCTTAAATAATGTCGCACGAACAAAATTTGACGATAAATAAATAATGCAGAAGAAATTTGGAGTGGGTTTTTTTAAGCCTAAAGAGAAGCGTACAAAACACAAAATTCCACGCAGTGCCCGCTGGATAGCTGAAAAGTGAATTGGTTCCATGGGTTGTAGATATCTGAGTCACCTTCTCAGAAACTAGTAAGAGAAAAGATACCCAAATAGGATCTGCATATAATGCTCATCCACAGGCTTCACAAGCCGGTCATATAAGAATCGACAACGAAGTTCAGGAACTAACAAAATTTGAATCAAAAAAATTTCGCTGTATGTATCAAACAAGCTGGATCGAACTGGGACGTACGAGTAAATCCCAGCCGATGTGAAACCTCGCATTTTTTTGTACTGGATGCGACATCTATGTAACTATAGTTACATAGTATAGTTATATATAGAAAATAATTTCCCCACCGTGCGAATTTCGGATCAGAAAAAAGTAACAGTCAAACGTTAGTTTGACAATTCAATAAAAAAAATCAAATTTGCGACACGTTTGATAAAGAGTGCAGTTATTTTTTAAAAGTTTATAAAAAAAAATAAAACCGTTGGTTCTATGAACTCTTCCATAAACATTGTTTACGAAGTCCAGGTACCTGATTTAGTTTAATCAACTGTTACAGAGCACTGTGATTTTAAAGAGTTAAGACTCCTTTGAAGCCAGCTGTTTGCAAGAAGTAGTAGAGAAAGAATTGTGGCTGGAAGCGTGGATCTGATGGCACAAATAGGCAAAACGTTTCCCTTGAAAAATAAACAAAACATTTTAAAAATCGTTTCGCAATAATTGTTAGTTTCCACCAATTTTGTATAGTAGTAAAAAAACTATTAAGTAAATCGATAGTTTGAAAAACAATCGAACGACTATCGATAGTTTTGATAATTCAAACTTACCCTCAAATTTCGAGCTTAAGCTTATTCAAGAAACGATATCAGAATTTATATGTGACCTTGTTAAAACCCGAAGAACATTTAACATAGACAAAAACCAAAAGGTACTATCAAAACATAAAATAACCTAAATAAGAAAAACAAAAATATTCTGTGCCATTCGGCTAGAAAATGAAGATTTGGGTGAAAAATCACAATTTTCTTGATACCCAACTACATTGATTCATAAAATAAAGTTGAAAGAAGAAAGTAGAATGGAAAATGCAAATAATTTGTTTTCTGCCAGTTAAAACATCATTCGAAATTTTAATTTGTTGATTCTGAGGCTTTCAAAAACTCAAATCAGTGATTATGTTGATGCAAAAGTAAAGCTTGTGACTTAAATTATTATTTAAGCCAAAACAAAAAATTCTTTCCGACCTTATATGATACATGACAATTAGTTTATTGTGTTATATTCAAAACACGCTATACGATTCTGTATATATGTGAAGTATTGTGAAGTATTTTTTTTAATAGATTGTTCAACATTGATTGAAATATATTAGGGGCCAATTATAGCGATCATTAAAAACCATCATTAAACATTTTCAATTGGATATTTTTGTGTTAGAAAAAGTTTTAAAACATGAAACTTATGCCAATCGATGGCAAATCAATTGAAATAATTTATTTTTACAAAAACAAATCCGGGAAACAGTATTATTTATTTACTACCCAAAAAATCCAGATTCCAGATGTTTCAACTTTTAATGATGAATTTTTAACGATAGCTTTAACTGGCGCCTTAACAAAATAAAACAATGTTGCAGATGAAATGCTATAACGTTGCAAATTAAATGCTATAATAAAGATGAACATGTTCCTCTTCTCTATAATCTGCAATCTTCACTCAGTTTTTCCTATAGTTTTCATCCATGGAGATGATCTACATTTGGTCTCCCTTCTCTATCGCACAAGTATGTTTTTTTTTATCTTGTATCCTTTTTTCTGCTGATGTCGATGCAGACGAAACCTCCTGTAATAAGTGATTAAAACCAACTTATTACACAAGGAAGCCACTCATGCTGTCTACAATCTTTTCGAGTACATTTTTAAAATTTTATTGAAAGAAATTAAAGGGTATTCATAAAACGTGGCAAGTTCACTTTTTAAGACGAGCATACTCCGCGCAGTGGTTCATAAAATCTGAACAAGCCTTTCGAACTTGATGACATTGTTATCGCCAAAGAGTTAAAAACTATGAATAATTTAAATTGTATTTTCAATTTTTTAAATGATAGAAATGGACCTTTAAGTCAGTTTGAAATGCTTTTTTAGTAATTTGCTATCGGTACTATCTGACAGCTGCAAATTTTGTGCGAAAAAATATCTGGAACAAAACTTATATTATCTGTAGTTTGAGACATACATACGACGTAAAAAGAATACTGAACTATCGAATGCAGATTTGATCTCAGTGTAGCTGTTTTTTTGGTCGTGTTTATACGAATATGACACCTTATTTGAGCTGATGGCCTCAGTAGCCACTATAAGTGTCTCTACATTACATTACACATTACATATTGATCTGCTCCGTAGATAAACCTACGATGTAGAGACACTTATGAGCACTGGCTACTGAGGCCATTGGCTCAGACAATTACAAGACAACACACAAGACGACATTGATACAGACCAGAACAGAAGATAGAGGACGGAAAAACAGAAAACACATAACACATGTCAACAGCACGAAGTTGGTTTTCGGACGGTCCCCCATCTTTCAACTAACCACGCGCAACGATGCTTGATTTCGCTGATCTCACGGGAATCGATGCTTACTTTTACTTTTAATTGATTTTTATTTTTTCTTTTACTTATATCTACTTAAATGCTAGACAAAAATCTTAAAACTAGCTAAAACTATCAACTTGATTAACTAACTGGCCCTATGCGGGCGCTCTAAATTATTCTCTAACTTAATTTTAATTGCCTTTCGGCTTAAAAATAGCTTAAGTTTATCTTATATATAAGGGGGTTTTATTTTTCACCCAGAAATTGAAAAAAAACTGGGTATCTTATCAGTTTCTTAATCTATCTTAAACTACTTAAGAAGTAACTTAAAACTAAACTAAAAATAAACTAAAAATAAACTTAAAATAACTTAAAATAAACCTAAAATACTTAAATCTAGAACAGCCACAGCAACCCCTTTTTTTTTTTTTTTTTTTTTTTGGTGCCGCCGCAACTGCCCTACTTAACTTAGATACTAAAGTAAGTCGGCCATAGGCGATATGTTCGTCTATGTCGACTAAAAATTTCGGGTTTTAGCTAAGCCACCAAAATTGGTGGACCTGATCTACTGCTTCCTTCCGATCCCGGTCGGGCACGGCCCTACTGAAACGGAGGCGCTCTGCTTCGCTCCCAGCGACTATGTCTCGGTCGTAGAGAAGCCGCCTATCGACTGTTCTGCGGCCGACGTGGTAGATCAACGGAATCGCCGATCTATCCTGAATCAGCCCTCGACTATCAAGGTATAGGCAAGCCTCGGGCGGGATAAAACCACTCGAACGTGTGCTTTCAAAATATTCATCTTGGGGGTAGTAAGCCCCGAAGATTTGTCCATTAGTTGAGGTCATCGCCCTTGCAATGTGTCCGCGAATGAGCTTAATTAAAAAGTTATCTATCCTGTTTGTATTGGCCCCGTTGTATAGGACCTCGTTGGAATAATGATGTTTGTACTCCGACTCTGGTGTTCTATAAAGACCGAGACAAGTGCGAAGACACTGTCTCTCGAACACCCGAATCTTTTCCATTAGCGATGGTGCAACGTTGAACCACACAGGGCATCCGTAGGCAATCATCGACCTGATAAGGGCCATGTAGCAAATCACTTTCACCCTGCTATCAAGGCGGCTGCTATAAAACAACCGCCTTGTCAGGGCAAAAGCTCCCCTAGCCCTGGCCAGAGCAGCCTCTACATGTCGATTGAAATATAGATACTGATCCAACCAGATGCCAAGGTACTTTACTACATTTTTACTCGCCAGTGGATGTCCATGTGGCCTAGCGATCACTAGCTTGCGTCAGTTCTTTCTCGTATCCCTAGAGGCCCCAGACAAAGGGGTTCTAAACAGGATAGTTTCACATTTCTGGAAGTTAATTTTCAGCTTCCAATCATTACAGTACTTTTGAATTTTATCGAAATCACGTTGCAATTCTGATGACTTCAACTTTTGGACCTGTTCTGTACGCAACTAAATCATCGGCATACGCAATTGCATGAGGTAGACTCCCAATGAGATCGCTGGTGTAAATACTAAAGAGAATCGGCGAGTTCACCGCTCCCTGTTGCAGACCGTTTTTAATATCAAACGTTGTGGTAGATGTTACATTGCCACTCTTGACAACAAACTTTCTACCATTAAGCATGTCGTAAAGCATATATAACAGTGGTTTACTTATGCCCCATCTGGTTAGCTTCAGATACAGACCTTCTAACCATACGGTGTCAAAAGCCTTCTCCAAATCAGCCAGACAGGCACCCGTGCATTGATTTTTAGCATTGTTCCATTGGACAGCAGATACTAACTTAGACGCGGCATGAATTGTGTCATGTCCCGCCTTAAAGCCGAACTGGGTGTCTGGAATTATATTTTTGTCTTCGGCCCACTTGGACAGAGCTCTATTGATAACCTTTTCGAATACCTTACTGATACTCGGAAGAAGACTTATCGACCGGAGATTTGCCGGATTGGAATTGTCCTTTCCCTTTTTGGGGAGAGGATGTACAACTGCTGTCTTCCAACTCACTGGATAATGTGCATTATTCAGCGCGTTGTTGAACAGTGTTGTGTATATGTTAATTGCTTCCTCAGGGAGATGCCGTAGTACAACATTGGGTATACCATCGACTCCTGCTGACTTCTTTTTCTTTAATGATGCGAAGATCATTTGTAGTTGAACCTTCGAGACGAGCAGGGAACTTGGCCCATTTCGCTCGGCGACGGTGGCATTTGCCAGATTGTCTTCATTGAATCCGGTAAAACCAAGATTCTCAGATCGCCATTGCGTGATGCTATTTCGAAGGTAGAAGTGATTCAGCAGAGCCCTGTTCTCCAGGTCGTGATTTGGATGAATGGACTCATTCACCTTATACACTTGCTGAAAAGCAGAACCCACTGTCTCAACCTTCTCCAATGGATCTTCGATCACAAAGAAGTCGTCGTCCAAGACGGCGTCCCCCAGATCTACTCCTGCGGTTAGGAGTATGTTTTCGTTGTCTGTCGTTCTTTGGAGCTTAAGACACGGAAGATCATTTTGAGTGTTCTTTCTAAAGATTTTGTTAATCTCGGGAAACATACTCGGGTCGCTAGAATTAACGGCTCGAATTCTGTTATCCCAGTAAGAGTTAATAGACAATCGATAGTTTTGTTTAATGAGCGAGTTGACATTTTTGATTGAAGACTTCAGTGTCCTAATCTCCAGATCGTTACGGGAATCGATGCTTTATCGGAGCCAAGGCCTTTGACATAAGTGTCTCTACTCCGTAGATTTATCTACAGAGTAGGTCAATATGTAATGTAATGTTTTTTTAGTTAAGAAATGTTTTAATCTACTAAAACAAACATTTAACCATCCAAAACAAAATTAACTATTATGTATGTATGTGCAGTAAAAATGATAAATAACTCACCTGCATTCTAGGTGGACCTTGATTAGGAGGGCCCTGCGGCATATGCTGTGGACGAAACTGGCCAGGTGGCATATTAGGGTTCATCATACGTGGCTGATGGCCCGGTGGTGCTCCTTGAACTGGATGTTGAGGCATTCCCATATTAGGGACCGGACCGCGCGGACCATTTTGTTGCGGAGGTACCGGCCGAGTTTTTTGTTGGCTCTCGAACTGATTTAGTGCTTGTTTGGTTGGATATGTCACAACTGGCATTTGCCCATGAAGTTCCTTCTTAGACAAGCGCTCCATTACTAAACGCATGCTGTTCTCCGAACCCAATGATATTACACAGAACCCCTTAGACTGACCGTTTGCGCGGTTTTCAAAAAATTTCACTTCTTGAAAATCCGCCACCCCAATATCGCGCATAGTATTTGAAATGTCTTGGTCAGTTGTCCACTAAAAATAGAAATTTTGATTTAATTTTGAATTAAGTAACTCATTCGTTTATTTTTTTTAGTTACCCATGTCAAATTTCCTACATAAAGTTGATAGCGTCGTCCCATATGATTAGGAGTTAAGCTACCACTTTGATGGTAAACTCCATTCGAAGCAGCACCAGAATTATCATCAGCTTGTGAGGAGGCTCCAGCCGAGCCATCGACGACAGCTACATTATCATTAGGTACGCTGATATCGTCGTACAAATCTACACCTTCCGCATTAAAATCATCCTATGAACAAAATGTGAAACTAGGAATTACAGCTCTAGTTCTTAAAATATAAAACATATACTTGAGGTTGGGTATTGAAATCTTTTACATCCAGATCATCGGCATACAGATCGATAACCACGCCGTCAGCCATTTTCATTTGGAATTTTTTCTCTTCACAAAAACGCCACAGTTGCTGCTCTTGGTCGGTTGGTCACCGGCTAATTAAGTTTAATATACTTTGGGGGTTTCACTTTATTTTTAATTAATGTAAATATTCATTGTCGAGTTGAAACTGATATTTTTAAATACAATTTTTCATATCCGAAATATGAATGATTAACTAAAATTAAAATTATAAAAGAGTTTCTACTATCTATCTGCACGGTACGCGAGAAAAAAATTTCCTCAGCAAAATAAATGTGTTCACTTTCAACAAAATGAAAAAGACGAGAAATTCGGTTAGTTCATTCTGGTGGGGCATTCATGGTAGAGCGAAAGAGACAAACGTACTTTTTAGGAGGCATATGTTTCAGAGATACGTTTGATTTGTAATTTTGAAATGTAACAACCAGAAAGATAGAATAAACAGACTATATAACTCGGGCGCGTTCTTAAAAAACAACACAAATGAAACAACATTTTACTGTTCTCATCAAAAAGAAATCTCGGATTTCTGCAAAACTAAATTTAAAACCAGTAGCGCCAAATTTTAAAGTTTTAATATCAGAGTCTAAACAATTATTTCAATACGGAAGTTAACTTATAGATAATTTTAGTCGAATTAATTATTTTATACTTGAGTGCGGTGGAAATGGATGGAATTTAGAAGTGTCAGTTTTGTTTTACTGGTAAATGCGACTTTATGAATTTTTAAAAACAGATGTCTTGGGCTTCTATATCAAAATTTTAAGTAGTTAAATTTTTTCCTGAAGTGGGTTTGAGAGGTCTAGCAACGCAATCTCAATTTTACCGTAATTTTTTTTGACAATTGTTGTATGAAGCTGACATTAGACTAGCAGTCCATATAAAATACGTCCATGTTAACCCTTTTCACGTCCATCGCGCGGTATTACACCTAGGCTGTGTGTCAATTGCGTTAAAATGCTGGTTAAATTTGATCTCCTGGCTAATTTCTGGTGTTTGCATCAAAATGCAATTTTAGCTTTTTGCTGTGTCAATTGGATTAAAAAAGATATTTTAAACACACCATTTGCATTTATTTCCCACATAAATAGTAAATTTTATGTAGAGAAGAACATTTATCTTGATCAAATGTATTACTATTTTATACGAATAACAGCTTAAAATATACCAAGACAAAAATTAACGCACAATAGTTAATTTTTTTCTTGTTTTGAAATTAATTATCACTAATAATCCTAACAATCCCAAATCTCTATAAAATAATTCCCCTCACAGATAATTTATTTACTAGTCTATGAGCACTAGCTGCCTTATTTATTAGATTTCGCTAAAATGCCATTGAGTTGTTAATTTGTTAAGCAATGTCAAAGAATCTTTAACCCGTATTAGTTGCTTAAGCCTAGTACTCAGGTCTCGCTAAACAAAATTTTATCTCTACAATTTTTTATCTCTACACACTCTTGCTAAAAAGGCGCTCTAAATGTTTAGGTTGGAAAGAAAACGGCTGTTTTACAAATTCATGATATTTTGTGTAATATATTTTATAAATAATTCTTATTAACAAGAACTTCAGAGCTCATGTAATGCAACGTAACGCAAAATCTATAAAAAACGTCTCATCCAATACTCTGGTTCTGATAAATATCAATAATTCTTTGTATATGAAATCTATAGTATATATATAGATATTTTAGGATTCGTGAATATTAAAAAAATTGAGATAACAATCAAACATGACATTACGATCATAGAGAAGTCTAAAAAAGTGATCGAGAAAAAATGTCTGTCTGTTTGTCAGTATGTATAACGAGCTGCAGCCTAAACGGCTAAACCGATTATCTTCAAACTTGGTGTGTGTGATTTTTTTGGCATTCCCCAGCGGGGAAATTGCAATTTTATTTTTAGCCCTAAAAATAACGTTACCTGCCATATGACCGTTTAGGAAAATCTTATTTTTCTCGAAAACGGCTCCAACGATTTTGATAACAAACTTTGAGATTTTTTTGTTGGTAATTGCTATCATTTAGTTAGAACCAAATTTACGGGAACAGTCTATTAACGGTACCATTCATAACGGTTTTTTTTAAAGTTTGGGCTTTCTCGGTAACGGCTCTTTGGATTTCTGTCAAATTTTATATTTCTTAATTTTTCTAATTAAAATTAATTTTTGAATTTTTTTTTCAAAAATCAGTATTATAATTATCAGAAAACTTATAAAAAAATTATTTCAAATTTTATAATCACATGTATTTTAATAAATTCAAAAAAACTGCATACCAAAATTAAAAAATAATTTTTTTTCAACAAACTAAAAAATAAAAAACAGGATTTTATCAAAACCGGTCCTACAATTTTCGAAATACATTTTTAATAAATTCCTTGTTATTTAAGACGTGTGATGGCATACATCATTTTTACTAAAAACCGTTAAGTATTGTGGTTTTTAATACTTTTTATAAGTTCAAACTGTGTTATTTTCAACGCAAATGTTACTTGTTTCTGGCAAAGATCTTGCTTTCCAATGTAATTAGGCACATAAGAGCAAGTACGTGCGACCCAGTCGTGGCCATTTTTTTAAAATCATTTTCGTATCGCTGAAAACTCATATTGAGGGATGACGAAATATTCACACATGGAATGAGTGCAAATTGGTCGACATTGTATTAAGAGCCTTAAGGAAAAAGATTTTTATTTTTTTTTTGCCAAGGAAAATCTGAATACAGTCAATAGAATATACAGCCAATCGTATATTTACTCTAAACATTTGTCCAAATTTGTAGAAGGGAGTATTTGCAAAATATCAGCGACATATCAGCGACACCATTAACTCAACTAAGCAAAAATATAATTTAAACCGACAAACAAGTCACCAATTTATATATAGACTTTCAATATTGAATTAAACAAAATAAGGGATCGACCAAAAACTAATTAAGAAAATAAGTAAGATTAGACCAGCAACAGCAACGTCAACGGCGTCGTTAGACCAAAGTCCTAAATTTGCTGTTGCTGTTCCATCGCTACCAACTTTGCGCAAGTGAAATTCAGGGGCATTATACTGCAAAAGAAAACTTCGTATACTTTTTTTATGACACAAAGTGTCACACAGAAGTAAGAAGATGCCGGTGCTGGTGGCAATGTGTTTCAATTTCTTTTGCTGGTCAGCGTGCTGTTTGCTGTTGACGGTGCAGGTGCTGTCGCTGGTTCAATCTGTTCCTCGCTTTATACAGCTTCGCTAGCAATATGCATCACTTAAACTGTATGTATGTATACTGGCAGCTCGTATTCTGTATCTTTCTTCATTGGCATGGATTTGTTGGAAGAATTTGCTGCTTTGCAAATATGAATATAGTTACCATGTTTGATAATTTTATCAAATTTTTTAGTCTGCAAACAATTTATTTGATTTGAAGTACCTACGTAGTTATTTATTTTACAAATAAAACACTTTGTTTGCAGATGTTTGTATCTATTGTATTGCTTATGATTATCTTTAAAAAATGGTTAACATTTTTTGAGCTGTAAAATAAAAATTTGAAAAATAAATAATATTCTCGATGTTATTATTTAAAAAAAAAAAGAAATCAGGCAAACAATTTATTTGATTTGAAGTACCTACGTAGTTACTTATTTTACAAATAAAACACTTTGTTTGCAGATGTTTGTATCTATTGTATTGCTTATGATTATCTTTAAAAAATGGTTAACATTTTTTGAGCCGTAAAATAAAAATTTGAAAAATAAATAATATTCTCGATGTTATTATTTAAAAAAAAAAAAAGAAATCACGGAAACATAGACCGTACCTATGTACGATTGTAAGCAGTAAAATGCCGTTTTGAATAAACATTTCATTTTACTATTCTTTCAGTCAGTATAAAAGTTGATAGGAACCATCCTACAAAAAAAAATCTTACTACGTTTTAAATTGAACAATATACATTTAAACTTTAAACAGTCAAATCCGAATATGGGAACATTGGTGTTTGATTTCGGTATAAGCTGCAGAAATAAAACATCTTGAAAAATGCAAAATCCACAAAATAATTGAAAACACACATTCTTGGCTTGTTTACGAAAAATCAAAGGGAGGGAAATCCAATAATTTTTTTTTAATTCATGAAGTGCCGCGATAATGATCAAGTTCAATTCTGCGTATGATAAAAATTTTGTTTTAACTTCCATTGCAAGCTTTCGGAAAAAAATAATAAACAACTTTGCTTAGATGACATCCAACTTGCTTTCGATGAAACCTTTAACTCCGCTTCCTCCTCTACTATCCACATACGTGAAAGCTTATCACAAAAAACAGAACAATATCAAAGCGCGCACTTGAATTAAAAAACGTAAACATTTTTCTTCTGTATACACTGCAAGAGGTGTTGTGTATGTCAAACGTCATGCTGATGACACACAGTGGCAGCACTTGAAGACATTGCCAGATCAGCAGATATAAATGAAAATTAATATTATTGTTTTTTGGTATATTTATATAATCATTACTTAATAATTATAATTTTAGTTTTTCTTTCTGAATTTTTTTTAATTACATCATATTTTGGTTGTACTTGAATTAAAATTGTTCTTGCATTTAGTCTAATTATTGGTAGTACTCATATTTATATAACCATTACTCAATAATTATAAATTTGGTTTTTCTTTCTAATTTTTTTTTTTTAATTTTATTTTTTTTAAATCTTTTCTATATATAAATAATATAACATTTCCATCTATGGTAAAATTTCTCAGTAAACAAAAATGCGGTCTCCGCATTTGTCACATAAATGCGCAAAGCTTATTACCGAAATTTGACGAGTTTCGTGATATCTTTATAGGTTCAGATGTTGATTTTATTTGTGGAAACGTGGTTTAAAGATGAATTCAATGATGAGGTTTGCAGTTTAGAGGGATATAATATTATTCGTTTAAACAGAAAATGCCGTGTTGGGGGAGGTGTAGCAATATACGTTAAAGCGAATGTTAGGTGCAAATTTAAATGCTCATCAGATGCTCTTACTAGTTTTGAGTATTTGTTTGTTGAAATAGTTGGCATTGAGGGTAGTCTGCTCTTAGGTGCCATTATATCGTCCATTGATCTTTCCACTTTTTTCACTCTTTTAGATCATTGGTTTCCCCTAATAATGTCCTTTGCGGCGATTTTAACTGTAACCTTTTAGATACTAATATCCTCACTCAAAATATGCGAACATTGAACTTGAGACCTGTTAACACTAGCACTCCAACACACTTCTCTCGTACCGATGCAACATTATTGGATTTGTTTTTTGTTAGTAACACAAGCGATGTAGCCTTATATGACCAGCTTTCTGCACCTGTTTTTTCTCGACATGACTTAATTTTTTTAACTTTGAAGTTCAGCTTTGATTACTCATGTAAAAAAGTCACATATAGGGATTTTTTTATAATATAAATATTCAGCGATTAGAAGAAGAAAAAAAAAATTTTATTTGCCATCTGCAAATGAGCAGATACAATATCTTACCCATAATATAAAAACATTATTTGATACTCATGTACCCTCAATAACTAAGATCTTTAAGCGTACTGAAAAACCTTGGTTCACCAATAATATACGAATCTTTATGCAGAATAGGGATGATGCTTAAAAACTGGAAACGCTACAGGTTAAATGAGTTACGGCGCACCTATTGTTCACTTCGTAATAGTTGTAAGGGAAATACGTATGGTGAAACCGCGAATGTATTCTGACAAGCTAAGTACTTCTTTGAATGGGCGTCAATTGTGGACAAAACTAAGAAAAATTTGCATCGGAAAGTCAAAAAGCTGCCCTATCGAAGATGTGGATGGTAATGCTCTCAACAAATCTTTCGTTTCTGTGGCATCTCAGCATTTACTTTTCGTGAGCGTAAATCCTTTTTCTATATCTTTTATGGACCAATCTGACGTATCTTGTTTCGAGTTCCGTTCAGTAGATAATGCTGATGTTGTCGAAAGTATACTTTCTATAAAGTCGAATGCAGTTGGGTTGGACGAAATTCATCCCAAGTTTTTAAAAATGATTCTGCCAATTGTTCTGCCATTCCTGACTTTCGTTTTCAATACTATTCTCATGTCTAGTGAGTACCCGAAACTTTGGAAGTTGGCTAAAATCATCCCGCTTCCCAAAAATGCCAAAGGTGATGATTTAAGGCCTATTTCTGTCTTACCCTTTTTGTCAAAGGTTTTTGAAAAGATTCTTTAGAAGCAAATTAGTTTTTATTTTAAGGGAAATTCCATGCTCACTCCAAAGCAATCTGGCTTTCGTGAAAAGCACAGTTGTATCACGGCACTGTTAAGCGTCACTGAAGATATAAGGCAAAAGTTGGATAAGGACGAGGTTAATTTTTTGGTGCTGCTTGATTTTTCAAAAGCTTTTGATACAGTCAATTACGTTCACTTGTGTAGGAAACTTTTGGAAAATTTAAATTTTCTTATTTTTGAGCAACAGAAAACAGGCGGTTCAAATTGGTGATAAGTTGTCTGATTTTCTCCCTAATGTTACTGGTGTAACTCAGGGTTCAATACTAAGCCCTTTACTTTTCTCTATTTATGTCAATGAACTTCCATCGGATGACGCGGATGACGTCCAAATGTACATGAGTTGCCCTCTTGGGCTGATTGAGCATGCAGCTTCTTGTGTTAATGAAGACATTGAGAAAATTGTAAATTGGTCCAAGTTAAATGGTCTTATTTTGAACCCCAAAAAATCCAAGTGTCTGATAATCTCAAAGAAAAATCTAGACCTTAATTATTTTCCTTCAATTGTATTGGACAATTTTCCCATTGATTATGTGGAAAAGGCAAAAAATCTCGGGGTTACTTTTAACCGCTACTTAACTTGGGATGACCATATTAATTCACTTGTTGGCAAGGTTTATGGGGCATTACGTACACTTTGGGTAACTCAGTCGTTTACACCTGTTAAAACACGTTTAATGCTTGTGAAGGCCTTAATAATACGAATTTTGATTTACGGTTGCGAAATTTATTGCAATTGTAACTTTGTAAGCAAACACAAGTTGCTTGTCGCGTTCAATAGTACTGTACGTTATGTCTATGGCCTGCGTAAATATGACGCTGTTTGATCATGCTTTCTAATATATTGTTAACACACCAACCACAATACTCTTTCGATAAAATAAGTATTCCTACCTCAGATCGATCTCATCATTTAATTCATCCTCGATGCACATTTTTAACATCTGAACGCCAATTTTTCGTAAACTCGGTACGTCTTTGGAACTCCTTACCTCGCTATATTAAAGAAATACGAAATACAACAAGAATGCGAAAGGATTTAAGAAAATATTATTCAGTAAATTCGTAAAGTAATATTTATTAGTTAAAAATAAGTTAAACTATGTTAATTTTCGAATTATTAAAATATTATAGATAGATATACCTACTATCTTACTGTTATTATTGTTTTTTTCATACAAAAATAATCTAATACTACGTTTTCATTAGAGCCGAAATTACCTCATTTGGAAATTTGCAGAAAAAGTGTTTTCATCTAAGTTTGCTAATTTTGTTTGACACTTTCTTACTTTTCTAATATAGGTACCCTTAAGGCAAGTTTAGGATTCGTGAATATAAAAAAATGAGATAAAAGTGAAACATGAAATAACGATCATAGAGCAGCGTAAGAAAGTTGGTGACAAGAAATGTCTGTGTGCCAGTGTATTATTTCTACACAAATGTTAATTGTTTTCTTTCAAATATCTAGCTTTCCACTGTCATTACGTACATAAAGCAAGAACGTCCGACCCAGTCGTACCCTCTTACTTTTTTATTTTTTTATTTGACTTTTTATAATGTCAACTTTGATGTTTTTTATAGAACCTTGTTCAATTGTGATTCATTTGTTTTCAAATAAGGTGTGTTCGAATTCACATTACATACATTGTAACCTAATTTCGTCGAAATTAGGTGGAAATGAGATAATTTCGAAATGTGTCATTGTATATACACTGCCTATAGTACTATCATGAAGCATCATATTTTAGTTCTGAATCAAGTCGCAATGAGGCGTGCTGAAATTGCCAATTGGTGTGAATATAGAATACTTGTTCTACAACAAAAGTGTATTTATATACAACACAAGTGTATTAAATACTGGTAAAATATCGGTTAAGGTTCGCGTATCCACTATTTAGAGTTAGTTTCGAATCAACCAGGGAGATGGCCAGACGAAAAATGACCACCATGAGAGTACTATAGAAAATGTATATACAATGAATGCGTATGGGAAATGAGATGATTTGGAATCAAATTTGGAAATTTATACGAAATTAGCTCATTTGCCTTAATGAAAACGTAGTATAAGTCACCTATTGCAGTTGTCGATTTACTAATTGATACTCGACTCTTTTCGATTACCGGCCGTCGATTGCTGTTTTTGGTATTGTGAAAGTCGATTTCGATCGACATTCTGCGGTTTGACAATCTGCAGTTGTTGTGCATAATTTTCTGATCGACAGCAGCGTTTGCCTGTCTTCTTTTGGTTAAAATCTTATTATTTTAAAAAATAATATGTTTTACAGGTCAAAAGAAATTACATACAAAAACAAATGAGCATTTTGGTAAGGTTAATGGAATAAAATCAGGACATAGCAAAAAGCGTCTGTGTAAAGTCCCAGGCAAAGATAAGATGGGAACAAATTTCTTTAATTTTTTTTTGGGATTAAGATTGGATCATTTTTAATTAAACTGAATTATAAAAAACGCAAACCAAAACTACAAAAATGCAAAAATGTACTTGTACAGAAACTCTAATGAAATATCAAAATCGTTATATTCACAATACATTTTTACATTATTCACAATAACATATTATTTAAATTTTAGTCCGTAGATTAATGGTGGATTTTCATTGTTCTGCAACGTCTGGATCTGCAAAATCCATTGTTTATACATTTTCTATAGTACTCTCATGGTGGTCATTTTTCGTCTGGCCATCTTCCTGCTTGATTTGAAACTAACTCTAAATAGTGGAGACGAGAACCTTTACTGATATTTTACCAGTATTTAATACACTTTTGTTGTTTGTACTTATTACATATTCACACCAATTGGCAATTTCAGCACACCTAATTGCGACTTGATTCAGAACTAAAAAAATGATGCTTCATGATAGTACTATAGGCAGTGTATATACAATGCAAAATCAAAAAAATTGGAACGGGGAGATATACGTCATTTTACAAAAGAGTGAAGGAATACACAATATACGTATTCGTATTTCCTTGCTATAATTTTGTATAGCTAGCTCGTTATTGAAAAAAAAAATTGACAGTTGTTGGCTTTTTTGCGTTCAGGTTAATAGCATTCAGAGGCAAAAATTTCAATTTTAAACATGACAATTTGAAAATTGTTGTAAAAACGAGAAAAACTGCTCACCTGAACTATAGAATTTATAGGGACATCCAAATGCAGAAGAACCTGTTATAATCAAGATGAACATGTTCGTATTCACATAATCTTGATCTTGATTTCTCCTATTTCCTATAATCTTAATTTATCAAGATGTTCTTGATTTTTATCTTCCCTCTCTATCGAACAAGTATGATTTTTATATGTTATATCCTACTTTTTTGCAGAAGTCAAGTTTCAGAATAGTGAAAATCTACCATATGTCTTATTCCATGGTTTAGTTATCTGGTGGAATAAAGGTGGAATAAGCGTTTTTTTATTAATAGGGCTGTATGCTTTCAATTAGTTGGGTTACTTCAGGGCTCATCAAATAAAGCTATTATGGCAAAATCAAACAAATTCGACAAATGGAAATGGAAACAAAAATAAAAGGCACGACTGGGTCGCACGTCCTTGCTCCTGTGTGCTAATCCTTTTTAGGTACAGGCGTCTTTTTGACAAAGATTTAATTTTAATGTTTTTTTTGACGTGCAACTTCTTTAGAATCGTTGTGGTTTGAAGCTCGAACGAACATGTGTCACGATAAAGGGATAAACACATAAATATATAGGATTGTTAGCTTTTGCAGTTTCTTAGTGTATTATCTTTCCACTTGCTGCTTACTGTTTATAATATAATTTGCTAATAGAAAGATATAAAGGACTTTTTTCAGTTAAATTTTCATTTTGGTATGGAAAAATTTGAACAACTGGCATAAAGATTCGTCGGAATCAGCAGTATGGCAATAATGCTACGTAAAGGGACCTTTATACGTCCCAATATGGGACCAATGGAATTTATAAAGGATTTATGTACCTATAATAAGGTTGGAAGGAAGGTAGGTACTAAAATTAAGATACGCGTTCCAACTAAAAAAAAAAAAAAGTTAACACAGTGGTTTTGTTTGCTTATAGGAAGGTGTAAACTTTTGTTTTCTCGATTGAAATTTTTGCATTCAGTAGTAATCGAATAGTTTTTTTTTTTTATTTGTTAGTTGTTTTTGTGTGTTTATCAAAGGCTTCCTTATTTATTCTGTGCTTTTATGATGATGAAAAATACTTTAAAATACGTAAGTATGTATGTAATGTAGGTTGTCACTTTCTTTTATTTGACGAATGGCTAGCGCTTAGCCGAGCAATATGAAATAAAATGTTGGGGAAAAAATTTTATGAAATCAAAAAAACACTATTCATAACGTTTTTTGGAAAAAATGTTGTAAGCCATCTTATTTCTTTTGCTGTTTTCTATTTTATGAATTTTTCATTTCAAAATCGTTCGACCAGTTTTTTCAAAAAAATGTTTTTTTTTGAAAAACTTTTTGAAAACATATTTTAAAATTTTTTTAAGTATGTCAATTTTAAGTAATCTATAGTTTTTACTAGGAGAAAAATTAAAAAAAAAAATCTATAGATCCGTTTTCAAAATATTCAAAAAACAAAATATTTTTTAAAAAAAATTATTAAAATTTAAAAAAAAATGTTTTTGAAAATTTTGATAAGCAATATTATTTAAATCATAAAACACTACATATTTTGAAAATTTCATCAAAATCCGTCAATTAGTTAACGAGAAAGTCTGATTTTAAAAAACCAGTCATATGGGAGGTACCGTCAAAAAACTTTTTCTGAAAAATCCATTAAAACTTGAAGATAGATTTTGCACAGAAAACATCATTCTGAAAGTTTTATCAAAATCGTAGGAGACGTTTTCGAGAAAAATAAGTTTTTCAATAAAAGTTATATGGCAGGTACCGTTAGTTTTGGAGCTAGAATGCCAATTCCAAAAACTGTCGGGTAGAGCACTCTAAAAATACTATATACCAAGTTTGAATCAAATCGGCCCAACCGTTTAGGCTGTAGATATCGATACGGACAGACAGACAGACAGACAGACAGACGGACGGAATTTCCGGACCCACTTTTTTTGACTTCTATATCATCGTAATATCATGTTTGATTGTTAAAATTTTTTTTTTTTTTACAAATGCATAACATATGACGTTGCGTCCTACTGGCAGAAGTAAATGTTGAAGAATCAACTTCTTCCTAATACCCCTTATGGGGGACGGGACGCATTCTGCGCCAACTAGCGTCATAGGGTATTAGGTAATCCAGGACGTACCGGGTATATACGAAATAAGGAAAAAAGGCACGAGAAAAAAAAAAACAATGATCAAAACGATTTTGGAAATGATTCATTTAAATCATTAAAAAAAAGAAAAACAAATCTTGTAAATGTTTTGGAATTTTTATTTCAAAGGACGTATCGATTGTTTGGTTTGACATTTAGATGCTAATATGTCCTTACGCAGGCTCTAATCAACCTATACACTCATTTTAACCTACTCTAATCCTCTAATCAACGTATTTTTTTATAAGTAAGAATTTCTTTATTAGAGGCATAATAAAGGCTTCGTAACTGTACTCAACCGTTAATATAAGTTTATAAATAAGGCTGTAGATTTAACTAGATTTATATTTATTTATCGTCTTCTCTTTTACACCTACGTGAAAACTTAGCCTTCTCTGGAGCAGGCTAAATAAATAATACCCCATTTTAACGCAATTGACACGCGGCCTTAGATGTTTTTTCTCATTTTTGCATCGCCTATTTTTGACAGCTCTCTTTCACTATTTCTTTCTGTCCATAAGGCATTTTCACATTTTGTGCCCTATTGTTGTTCTAATAAGCATGATTAAAAATAGCTAAGACACAGCAAATTGAAGAACAAACGGAAACAGAGGAAAAATCCAAAATTATCTTAAATTTTGTTGAATACTTTTCTCTTTTAAAGAAACATGTAATGAACAGCTCACTATGTTTTGCTTCTGCTTCGAATTTAAGGTAACATATTTGGTTAGGTTTGTACACTCAATAAAGTTGAATTCTTGGTATCGGAAATGCAAATCCAATTAAACTGTGAACTCAGCCGAAGAATAAAGAAGAGCAAAAGGAATGTCAAAAACACGCGATGCAAATCCTACCCACAACTCGCCGAGTTGAGACGATTTAAAATATTTCTATTTCACTTACTCTTTTTTTCGCACTTATTTGCTTCTTTGCATAAAGGTCTAGGTGTAATACCACACTTATAGTCTGACTTTAAAGCAGGAAAAGTTCATATTGGTGGCGTTCAATGCGACCACCAAAAATCAGTATTTCAGATTGGCGTCCGAAGAGTAAGAAGAAATCGATATATTCTTTTTACACATTTTATTAAGCAAATATAAATAGCGAGTATTTTTATAAAATTACGAACGCTTTAAAATAAATATGTTGCAGACAGTCTTCTTTTTTCGAAATGGCGTTGGCAACTGTCTTTTAGCATCTTCTTTCTCCTCGATGGCGTTGGTTTTGTTTAATTTTGTTCCGCCTTGGTTGTTGAAGGTTGGCTGCAGCGGTCTAGTGGTGCCAAATTACAACAAAGGCAAGACTGTGTTTTCATCGTCGCTAATAGACATTGTATATGAAATCTATAGTACTATCAAGATGGGTGTTTCACCTAGCGCCATCTAGTTTCGCTATCTCGCTATTTCGCCCTGTTCACTTTTAGTCGGGGAGATGTTTTTAACACATATGCAATGTAAGAAAGAGACAGAACGGGAAAGATGTATATAAAATGTTAGCAGTCAGAAGAAAACAAACCATCGACACTTTTTTGTGTTATTTTTAAATCATTTTCGTATCGCTGACAACTGGTATTGAGGGATGACGAAATATTCACACAGGGAACGAGTGCAAAATGGTTGACATTGTAGTAAGAGCCTTAAGGAGAACAGACTTTGATTTTTTTTGCCAAGGAAAATCTGAAAAATGCAAAAAAAGATTAAATTAAATTCTTATATACTATCTCAACATTTTGCTAATTTGTAGAAGGGAGTCTTTCAATATTGAATTAAAAAAAATAAGTTTTTTTTCTTATGAAGCTTCGCTAGCAATACACATCACTTACACTGTTTGTATGTATAAATGTGTGTACGCATCTCGTATTCTATATCTTTCTTCATTGGCATGGATTTGTTGGAAGAATTTGCTGCTTTGCAAATATATAGTTACCATGTTTGATCATTACATCAAATTTTTAAGTCTGCAAAAAATTTATTTGAGTTGAAGTACCTACCTAGTTACTTTTTTTACAAATAAAATACATTGTTTGCAGATGTTTGTACCTATGTTATTACTTTTCAGTATCTTCAAAAAATGGTTAACATTTTTCGAGCCGTAAACAAGAAATTTGAAAAATAAATAATATTCTCGATGTTATTAGTTGTTTTGAAAAAAAAAAAAATCACGCAAAACATAGACCGCACCTATTTACGGTCGTAAGCAGTAAAATGCCGTTTTGAATAAACATTAACTTTTACTATTCTTTCGTTCAATAGTAGTTTTAATAGGAACCGTTTAAATACAAAAAAAATCAATTCCTTATTAAGTTCGAAGTTGAACAATACACATTTAGACTGTAAACAGTCAAATCCAAATATGGCAACATTGGTGTGTGATTTCCGTATAAGCTACAGAAATAACAAAATTTCTTGAAAAATGCAAAATCCAAAAAAAATATTGAAAACACACAATCTAGGTTTGTTTACGAAATATCAAAGGGAAATTTACAAATTTTTGTTTCCCTTACTCTACCATACCATATGGTCTAGTGTCACTTTTTGAACCTTTCACTCGTACTTATTATTCATTATTCCCGCAAATGCTTGTATTCATTCTAAGTCATATCTTTCTGAAAATATAACATACAACCCACTCTTTCATTATTATATTTCATTCTACTCTCCAAAACCCATACAAATGTTTATCAAGAACTACTGGAGCGCTATTACGGCAGTATCTCGCTAAACTAGATGCTGCCTCATAGTAGTACTATAGATTTCATATTCAATGATTTGGCCCTAAATTACTATTCACATGAGAGCAACCAACGACAAACGAATAAATGAACATCTGTTCTTTTTGACTTTTCTTTCACATGGATTTTTTTATTCGTAGCTATCAACCACCAAGGAAACAGGCACAAAGGTGGTTTTGAGGTTATTCGTGACGAATAATTTGTTTGTCGCAGTGTGGATCGTATGTAGAACGCGAATAGAGCTTGGCAGTTCGTAGAAATCAGATTGGAATTCGCGACAAACATTTTGTTTTCTCAATTTTATAATATTTTAGAAACTAAAATGCAAATTTTAATATCTAAATAATAACTTAAATTTTATTCCCATAATTTTGCTTTGAGTTTGTGAAAAAATCATGTTTATAAGTTTTTTTTTTATTTGTCGTTGGTCGCCCTCATGTGAATAGTCCTTCAAAGTTAGCTGACTTTTACTTGACATTAAGTCAAAAAGTTAGTAAGGACTTCTTGACTTACTTTCAACTGATCCCCTTTACAATATCTGGCTAAACACAATAACGACTGAACTGGAATACGCATACGAAACTGTAAAAATTGAATACACGCGAACTGTATTTTCCGAACACTGCCATGGACCTAATAGAAATGGGCTGCCAGCAGTACATACTTAATAGGTCCATGGTTACTGCATACGGAACTACAATATGGTTAAAACAGATGTGCAATCTTTTCCCATGCAACCAAAAGAAATTACGCAGTTTCTTATAAGGGAACCCTCATGTCAAGGTCTGCATGCAGCCCTCTCTGCACGATGTCTCTATTCCTAAAATAGATGCCTAGTTTAATTGCAGGCACAACAAAAATTAAAAAAAAAATAAATAAAATATATCTGGCAATACTGATATATACCACCTTTGTCAATCAGCGTTACCGCTGTGACACTTTTGCTACCACTTTTCTTTCTGTGCTACTTTTCTTAAAATTCCCTGAAATTAAACAATTCATCGTAGTTTTTAGAGTTAGTGGTATATACCGTTTTCACATGCAGGTATATCGACAAAGTGTGTGAAAAGAAGCGGAATGTTTTACCGATGCGGTTTTATGTTGTTGCAGACCAATTTTTTTCATCGAAAGTGCTTTCTTATATAATAAATGAATAAATCACATAAATATTATTCAATACAACCTTCTGCTCGTCCATTTTTACTTTAATTAATTTTTTCTTTTTTTTTTACTATTGACTTTTGACAGCCCCACACCGACACAAGGGTGTGTGAATGCCCATACATAATCGGGATGCTTTGCCGGTAAGGTATTTCGATGCTGTCGTGTGAAAAGGCTAATAAAAATGTAATAGATTTCGTTTTTTGATACTATATTAGACACAAACCTTGTATAGATGGGTAATTTTGTTTAATAAGAATTTAATGAACCTGTGTATTAATTCATTTTTACTTAGCTCCTAGGGCCTGTTTCTCATAACTAACACCAGCTGCACTGTATTACACTGAAATTGGTGTAACAACATTTCTGTTTCATTAATTAATGTAGAAGATTGGAAGGATGTATATTTAAATTTTGTTTCTCATAATTTTGAACTGTATACATATGTATGTATATTGATTAAGCACAAATCACATGAAATTCTTTATATTCACTTTTTATTATTTAAATGCTATTTCAAACAAACAAACAAATTTATATTGTTAAAAAGAAAATCAACATTTATTGTCAGTTTGAGAGAATATTCAAATCTACATCTCACATCTTTGTTATACAATTCTTCCAGTGGAATTTGAGAAACAGAAAAATGTTGCTGATGTAGAACAACAACATTTATGTAGGATGTAGTTCATGTAGCTGGACCCCTGTAAGTAATTTTTGTGTCGTGTATTCAAATGTTCGTGGTTTAAGAAAGAATTTCTTTCACGTGTACGTCTACACTGTTCAACACAGGCCAGCTGTTTTGGCATTAAGTGAAACTCAGGTTGGAGTAAATACTGATTTATCAGAATTTGCTCTACATGGGTATAGCTTGGTGCCATTACTCTTTTCCCATCATGGTCTCGTAGTCTATTTTAGGAATGATATTGCTTGCCAGAGCCTTCCCCAATATGGGCAATTTTGTTTTATGTACAGGAGTCCAAATCTTGACAGTAATTCGACTTGTAACGAGTTTGATGCACTGTCTGATTCCATTTTGAAAATTGTTTCCCTTTGTCCTCGCACTGAAATCGTTATTGCGGGCGATTTCAATGTACACAATTCCAACTGGCTCCGCTATTCTGATCAGACAACACCCAAAGGAAGGTATGTCGAGCTCTTTGCCGGGTTACATCACCTTACCCAACTGATCGATGTGCCAACGCGTATACCGGTGTTGCTGGGCAAGCCGCCCATACTCTTGACTTGTTTCTTACTTCTCACCCTTCTCCAGTACGGCTTCCGCAGCAACCGTTCCACTGGTGATCTGATGGCATATCTCACCGAACAGTGGAACAAATCTTTACATCGCTTTGGTGAAAGTACGATTATTGCTCTTGATATCTCCAAGGCATTTGACAGAGTTTGGCATGAAGCTCTTTTATCGAAAATGCGTGCTTTTGGGATCGATGATACACTTGTTCGTTGGATTAGAAGCTATCTTCTGGACCGTTCAATACAAGTTGTATTGGACGGATTCAAGTCTGATTCCCACAAAATAAATGCTGGTGTGCCCCAGGGCTCTGTTCTGTCTCCGACTCTTTTCTTGATTTTTATAAACGATCTTCTGTCTGTTACTTCTAATCCACTTAACTGTTTTGCTGACGACTCTACCCTCAGCTTTTCATATTCGTTCGATAATTCACGTCCTTCGCCTTCGGACGTACAATTGCAACGGTACCATATGTCAAGCTCATTAAACTCCGATTTATACAGCATTGTCAAATGGGGTAATAGAAATCGTGTGGAGTTTAATGTTTCGAAAACTCAATGCTGTCTTCTGTCGTTAAAGCTAAACATCCCCCCAATGCCATTGTCCATGAATGGCACTTACATCGAAGAAACCGAAAAGCTCTCAGTACTCGGTATGTGTGTCAACGACGACCTCCGTTGGAACGACCATATAACGGGTGATTTATTTGAGGTTAGGATTTTTATGCATGAGTATTTGACAGATCACGCGGGATTTCAGACATGGTGTTAAAGAAAAAGATGCTCAGTATGCTTTGACATTTTATCGTGAATAGACTTACTAACGAGCAACGCTTGCAAATCATTGAATTTTATTACGAAAATCAGTGCCCTAGAAAAGTTGGCAGAAAATCCGCTTTTTTTTCGACAAATTTTGTTCAGCGATGAGGCTCATTTCTGGTTGAATGGCTACGTAAATAAGCAAAATTGCCGCATTTGGAGTGAAGAGCAACCAGAAGCCGTTGAAGAACTGCCCATGCATCCCGAAAAATGCACTGTTTGGTGTGGTTTGTACGCTGGTGGAATCATTGAACCGTATTTTTTCAAAGATGCTGTTGGACGCAACGTTACGGTGAATGAACCGAACACTGATTTTGGTAATAAAATTCAATGATTTGCAAGCGTTGCTTGTTAGTAAGTCTAATCATGATGAAATGTCAAAGCATACTGAGCATCTTTCTCTTTGACACCATGTCTAAAATCCCGCGTGATCTGTCAAATACTAATGCATGAAAATCCTAACCTCAAAAAAATCACCCGTTATTTGAGATCGCTAAAAATGCTGCAAAGTGCTTAGGTATTTAGGTATTTTTCCCCATCTGATCTGGCTACAATTTATAAAGCGTTTATACGCCCTAAACTCGAGTATAACTCCCACCTCTGGGCAGGTGCTTCGCAAACATCGCTTCACCTGCTTGATAGAATACAAAATCGAGCGAATTTCTTCGGCACTCCAACCCTCTACAGGTTCGGCTCTTATTCTCTGGACAGATATACCTTCATCCTTTTCCTCTTTTCGCGCACAATGTTTGCAACTGGGCTCACATGGTCTGCGGGAAAGCGCATCCGCATTGCAGTGCAGTCTTCCTTTGCGATGCTGTACTTCGAAGTCGTAAGTCTGCAATCGTTCGATCCATCTTGTTACTTGCCCCTCAGGATTTTTGAACTGTAGCAACCATTTTAAAGCGGCGTGATCGGTACGCAGAATGAATCTCTGTCCATACAGATATTTATGGAAATGTTTTGTCGCCAGTATCAGAGCAAGGAGTTCCCGTCTGGTTACACAGTAGTTTCTCTCTGGTCGCGACAGAACTTTGCTGAAATAGGCTACCACTTTCTCCTGCCCATCGTGTATCTGCGACAGAACTGCTCCAACACCCACGTTACTAGCATCCGCGTCCACAATAAATGTTTTGCCAGGGGTGGGGTAAGCTAGTATTGGTGCCTCACCTGACCATTTAAATTGTCTACCCTTCTCAGTTAGCTGGTGCAGATACTTTGCGATTCCGGCGAAATCTTTGACGAACCTCCTGTAATAAGTGGCGAGACCTAGAAAGCTCCTCAGCTGGTGTTTATCTTCGGGAACTGGCCAATTTCTCACGGTTTCGATTTTCTCCGGGTCAGTGTTTACTCCATTTGATGATATCACATGTCCCAAATATTTCACCTCAGCTTTGAACAGAGCACATTTCTTTGGATTAAGTTTCAAATGTGTAGTTCGAAGTCGTGTAAACACCTCCCTCAAGTTGTCGCGATGTTCAGCGAACGTCTTTCCCACAACGATGACGGCATCCAAGTACACCAGGCAGGTTTTCCATGTCAGACCCTGTAACACACGTTCCATTGAACGCTCAAAGGTGGCTGGAGCGTTACACAAGCCAAATGGCATAACCGTAAACTGCCATACTCCATTTCCCGTTGTGAAAGCGGGCTTTTCTTTGTCCTCTGGATGGATCTGTAGTGCCAGTAACCACTTTTCAGAAAGGGTATCCAAGGTGTCATCTATTCGAAGCAAGGAGTAGCTGTCCTACTGGGTGACATCGTTGAGCCTCTGGTAATCTACGCAGAATCGAGTGCTGTCGTCCTTCTTTTTCACTAGTACAACGGGTGATGCCCACGGACTTTTAGAGTTTTCGATTAGACCGTCTTTTTCCATGGTTGATATCATCTCATCGACTTCCGCCTGTTTTGCCAATGGAAGTCTTCTAGCAGGTTGTCGGATCGGTCTGCTATCGCCGGTATCTATTCGGTGCTGTACTAGGTGTGTTTGATGGTTCATGGCCATGGTTTTCTGCTCCTGATTTAGCTCACAATTTCCGAGGATAGCATTACATACCTTAGCCAATTTCGTTGCAGAAACAGGACTCGCAGATTCACTCCCAGATGTTGTCGATATGGCTGCAATGGGTACGCATCTTCCAATCACCTCTCCTTGTCTGAGCTTGACGGAGTGTTTGTTCGGATTCATCAGCCTTATGTTTTTTTTTGGTTCTACTAATTTTTTTCCAACGATATAGCTTGGAAAGTCTTCTTTATCATCTGCTTCAACGAAATAGAATCGGTGGTTCCCAGGATCACCCTCCAAAGAACTGTCTCTGAAGAAGGTGGTATATGCTTATAACCGTCCGAACATTCACAGCGTTCTCGTTTCCGTATACCATAGGGATCTCAACGGTTCGATACCTTAACACTTGCATTTGAAGGTCTATGATTACCTCATGCGCCTTCATGAAATCCACTGATGCATTCGTCGCATATGTCGGCTACCAAGAATGCATGTGAGAAGGTCAACCCTGCCAGTTGTATCTTTAGAAATACCTCCCCGTATACTTTTGCTGCTTCTCCCGTAGCTACCTTCAGAGTGTAGCAGCTGGTGTTATGTAGCCAGGATGTCTGAACAAGGTCTCTTCTGATTATGGAGGCTGTGGCACCCGTGTCGATAGTGGCCACACATTTTCTGTTTCTGATGACTGTCTCCACTGTCAAGCTCTTGCTGCAGCGTGTAGTTTGCTTAACTTGGATGATGGTCCTGGGGGCATCTATTCAATCAACCAACTTCAGCCCCGCGAAGTTGGTTCTTAGGCGTTTCCCGCCTGCTGTTGATCAGAAGCTTGTCCAGCAGTGTGAGTGTTATTCCTGCCAGACGCTTCGTCATTCTGCCTCCTCCTTGCGCAATGTGGGCAGCTTACCTGTCTAGGTGGAGATCTGCATTGTCGCTGTAGGTGTCCTAGCTTGTTGCAATTCCAGCATCTCATTTGACTTCGTTGTCCCAGTTGTTCGTCAAGGCGGCAGCTTCGAACTGCCTCTTATAAATTGGCCATGATGTTTGACCATCGAAGACAGGGGGCTGCATTTCCTTTCTTCGTGGACCGTCGCTCGAATATTCCCGAACCTTCTGCTTTTTCAAAGAATCAAATGCCTTAGCCAGATGTTCGTACTGTTGCTATACACTTACGAACTTTTCTTCCAAGTTTTTTATTTTGGCTTCGAATTTCTGATCGATTGTTTGAAGTCTTTTGTCGAAGAGAACATTCTGTGCTTCGAGTTTGTTTTCGAGACCATCAAATTTGCTTTCGAGAACGTTCTTTTGTTCGCTTAGTTGCTTCTGGAGAACTTCTAACGAATTCTTTTGGTCATTCTTTTGTTCTTCGAAAACGTTCTTTTGTTCTTCGAATTTCGAAAGAAGCAACTTCATGAAAGCAGGCATTTCATCGGCTGTACTTACTGCGCCTTATCTCTCTGGTTCTTCAACATCGAACAACATAGTATCGGGGTCTCCACCATCTTGAGTGATAGCATTCTGAAGTCGGAGCAATAGTTCCTTTTTCAGCCCCGAAGTCTGAAGATTTCTTTTTCCTAATTCTTCTTTCAACTCAGCTCACTTCAGTTCACTTTCACAATTATATGAGTCACCGAAAATGTTTTAGAAAATGTCACTATGGAATTTTCTAGCACTTTACTGAGTTTTATCCCCAATTTCTGACACCAATGTGAAGTTTTGGCCTGGGGTTCGACAAATAAAACTCAATCAAAATTCCAAAATAATACAACAAACAATTCCACTTTCGAAAATAAACTGCCCTTTCAATGCAATCTACTCTTGTATTTATACAAGTTTACAAGCTTCTGGAAGCTTCTGTCTGGTTCTGGCACAATCTAAACTTTCGGTACTAATTCGAGTCTCGAATTAGTACTTCAAGTTCGATTTAGTACTCAGTTAAAACATATTGCAAATATGTAGCATACTTTTAGGCGCATGGCCGTTGTACACAATGAATGTTGGTTGTTGTACACAATGAATCCAACAGATGTCGTTAATTTACAAAATGTATCCTCCGAATATCTAAACTTGTTGCCACATCACATTGTCCCCCTCTTAGTTTTGTTCGTCCCGAACAAGCACATCATTATTGTTTCCGTGGTAACGATGCAGTCGATCCACATGGACAATTTTCATTTTTGCTCTTGGCCCTCGTTGGATTCGGAAAACGACGTCATTAATGCGCGTAACTACTTGTTAGGGACCTTCCCAGTCCTGCTGAAGCTTGGGCGATTCTCCTTTTCTGCGATGTGGGTTGTACAGCCATACCAGATCTCCCTCATTGAATTCAGGTGCTGTTGCTCGCGCATCGTATCTGGTCTTCATGCGGTCTCTCGCAATGTTAATGTTGCTTTGGGCTCACACCATCTCTTACAGTTAACCAATAATAGCGTACCCGTACCTTTTTCCGTGTCTTTTTGATTCCTAAGTGCCCGCCGGATTCTTCATCGTGCATTTCCCTTAAAATCTCCTGCACTTTCGACCGTGGAAACACAAGCTGGATCTTAAAGGATCTTTCATTCGGCATTTCCCATTTTCTCCACAAAACACCATCTTTTACATGGAGAGAGTCCCACTGCGCCCAGTATGCCTTTAAGGTAGGACTTCTGTCGGAGATGTCTCTTGCATTCGGCTTATTCATAGATTCCTTCCATACAAGAATCGGCTCGATGTCAGGATCTTCCTTTTGTGCATTACGAAGTTCTTCCGCAGTCCAACAGGTTCAGCCCTTAGTCTCTGAACAGAAATACTTTCGTCCTTCTTAACGTTAGTTAAGATGCGCTCTTTCTGAAGATGGCCGTAGGATTTCATCACTGCCGAAGATTTACAGCATTCTCGTTTCCGTACACCATTGGAATCTCGACGATTGAATACCTTAACACCTGCATTCGAAACTCTAGGACTACCTCATGTGCCTTCATAAAATCCACACCTAGGATGCAGTCGTCGCATATGTCAGCTACCAAGAATGCATGTGAGAAGGTCAGCCCTGCCAGTTCTATCTTCAGAAGTACCTCTCCGTATACTTTTGCTACTTCTCCCGTAGCTGCCTTCAGACTATTCCAGCTGGTGTTGTGTAGCCAGGACGTCTGGACAAGGCCTCTTCTAATTATGGAGGCCGTGGCACCCGTATCGATAGTGGCCACACATTTTCTGTTGGCGATGACTGTCCACTGTCAAACTCTGGTTGCAGCGTTTCGTTTGCGCAACTTTGATAATGGTCCTGGGGGCGTTCATTTCATCAACCGACTTCTGCTCTGCAAAGTTGGTTCTTACGCGCTTTCCACACTGATGTATCCCCAAATCATGCCCGGTAGGGTAAGCGATATCCCTGTCAGTAGGCCTTTTTCTCGCGCTATGTGGGCAGCTTACCTGTGGAGATCTGCATTGTCGCTTAAGGTGTCCTAGCTTGTTGCAATTTCAGCATCTCATTTGACCTCGAGCAATGTTCGGGTTTGGTCTTTCAATGTCGACACGTTGACATGAGCACTCTAGCGTAGCCATTTCCCTGATGCGATGGCTACCTTGCGAAGCTTGGTCTGCTGCTTCCATTGTCAGGGCAAATGCTAAAGCCTCAGCGAGCGTTTTCTTACCTGCCATTCTCACAGCCATTTGTAGTTTTCCATCTGCAATGGCATTGGTGAACGCATCGGTTGCCAGTTCGTTTATAATTTCCCTGCTGGTTTTGGGATAAGACAAATTCGCCAAGCGCTCAATGTCAGCTTGCAATTGTTGTAGCGTTTCACCTCTTGTCTGGACCCTTCGGCGCAACTGGACTCGGTAAACTTGCTGCATGTGGTCGTTGCCAAACCTCATCTCGATTGCCTTGACCATGGCATCATAATCATGATGTTTGTCTTCAGTAATGGTCTGCAGCAATTCGGCAGCTGTTCCTCTGAGCGCAAGCGTAAGAGCAATTGATTTGCCTTCGTTGTCCCAGTTGTTCGTCAAGGCGGCAGCTTCAAAGTGCCTCTAATAAATTGGCCATGATGTTTGACCATCGAAGACAGGGGGCTGCATTTCCTTTCTTCGTGGACCGTCGCTCGAATATTCCCGAACCTTCTGCTTTTTCAAAGAATCACCCTCCTTAGCCAGGTGTTCGTACTGTTGTTCTACACTTTCTACTTGCTTTCCGAAATTTTCTTCTAAGCTTTCTATTTTGGCTTCAAATTTCTGATCTACTATTTGAAGTCTTTCGCTTAGTTGATTCTGGAGAGTTTCTAATGAATTCTTTTGTTCGTCGAATTTACTTTCAAGAACGTTCCTTTGGTCTTCGAGAACGTTCCTTTGTTCGCTTAGTTGTTGCTGGAGAATTTTCAACGAATTCTTCTGCTCATTCTTTTGTTCGTCGAATTTACTTTCGAGAACGTTCTTTTGTTCTTCGAGAACGTTCTTTTGTTCTTCGAATTTCGACAGAAGCAACTTCATGAAAGCAGGCATTTCATCGGCTGTATTTACTGTGCATTCTCTCCCTTGTTCTTCAACATCGAACAACATGGTTTCGGGGTCTCCACCATCCTGAGTGATAGCATTCTGAAGTCGCAGCAATAGGTCCTTTTTCAGCCCCGAAGTCTGAAGATTTCGTTTTCCTAATTCTTCTTTCAACTCGGCTGTTGTCAATTGTTCTAATTTGCGACCCATTTTATGTAACTGAAACACTATTTTCGCAACACAGTCAGTTTTATTTTAATGTCTCTTCTAGAAAGATCTTTTTCCACCACTATTTTTAACAAAAATACTCGCTATTCACAGTTTTATAGCACAATCAGTTCAATAGTTTCTGGAAAATTCCAATTTCACAATTAAATGAGTCACCGAAACTGTTTTAGAAAATGTCACTATGGAATTTTCTAGGACTTTACTGAGCTTAATCCCCAATTTCTGACACCAATGTGAGGTTTTGGCCTGGGGTTCGACAAATAAAACTCAAACGAAATTCCAAAATAATAAAACAAATCTCTTTATTTTATGAAACACAAACGTTTTTCAGTTTAAATAATGTGATGTGGCAACAAGTTTAGATATTCGGAGGATACATTTTGTAAATTAACGCCATCTGTTGGATTCATTGTGTACAACAACCAACATTCATTGTGTACAACGACCATGCGCCTAAAAGTATGCTACATATTTGCGACATGTTTTAACTGAGTACTAAATCGAACTTGACGTACCAATTCGAGACTCGAATTAGTACCGAAAGTTTAGATTGTGCCAGAACCAGACAGAAGCTTCCAGAAGCTTGTAAACTTGTATAAATACAAGAGTAGATTGCATTGAAAGTTCAGTTTATTTTCGAAAGTGGAATTGTTAACACCTGGAAGCATTAGTAAGAATTGATTGAATTGAGATTAAATAAAAAGTGTTGAATTATAAAAACGTATTTGAATTGTGAATAAGTGAAATAAGTAAAATTGGTGTTATTTAAACTGAAAGACGTTGTGTTTTATAAAATAAAGAGATTTATTGTATTATTTTGGAATTTTGATTGAGTTTTATTTGTCGAACCCCAGGCGAAAATATCACATTGGTGTCAGAAATTGGGGATAAAACTCAGTAAAGTGCTAGAAAATTCCATAGTGACATTTTCTAAAACAGTTTCGGTGACTCATTTAATTGTGAAAGTGGAATTTTCCAGAAACTATTGAACTGATTGTGCTATAAAACTGTGAATAGCGAGCATTTTTGTTAAAAATAGTGGTGGAAAAAGATCTTTCTAGAAAAGACATTAAAATAAAACTGACTGTGTTGCGAAAATAGTGTTTCAGTTACATAAAATGGGTCGCAAGTTAGAACAATTAACAACAGCTGAGTTGAAAGAAGAATTAGGAAAACGAAATCTTCAGACTTCGGGGCTGAAAAAGAAACTATTGCTCCGACTTCAGAATGCTATCACTCAGGATGGTGGGGACCCCGATACCATGTTGTTCGATGTTGAAGAACAAGGGAGAGAATGCACAGTAAGTACAGCCGATGAAATGCCTGCTCTCATGAAGTTGCTTCTGTCGAAATTCGACGAACAAAAGAATGAGCAGAAGAATTCGTTGGAAATTCTCCAGCAACAACTAAGCGAACAAAGGAACGTTCTCGAAGACCAAAGGAACGTTCTCGAAAGTAAATTCGATGAACAAAAGAATTCATTAGAAACTCTCCAGAATCAACTAAGCGAAAGACTTCAAATAGTAGATCAGAAATTTGAAGCCAAAATAGAAAGCTTAGAAGAAAAGTTCGGAAAGCAAGTAGAAAGTGTAGAACAACAGTACGAACATCTGGCTAAGGAATTTGATTCTTTGAAAAAGCAGAAGGTTCGGGAATATTCGAGCGACGGTCCACGAAGAAAGGAAATGCAGCCCCCTGTCTTCGATGGTCAAACATCATGGCCAATTTATAAGAGGCAGTTTGAAGCTGCTGCCTTGACGAACAACTGGGACAACGAAGACAAATCAATTGCTCTTACGCTTGCGCTCAGAGGAACAGCTGCCGAATTGCTGCAGACCATTCCTGAAGACAAACATCATGATTATGATGCCATGGTCATGGCAATCGAGATGAGGTTTGGCGACGACCACATGCAGCAAGTTTACCGAGTCCAGTTGCGCCGAAGGGTCCAGACAAGAGGTGAAACGCTACAACAATTGCAAGCTGACATCGAGCGCTTGGCAAATTTGTCTTATCCCAATACCAGCAGGGAAATCATAAACGAACTGGCAACTGATGCGTTCACTAATGCCATTGCAGATGGAAAACTACAAATGGCTGTGAGAATGGTAGGTAAGAAAACGCTCGCTGAGGCTTTAGCATTTGCCCTGACAATGGAAGCAGCAGACCAAGCTTCGCAAAGTAGCCATCGCGTCAGGGAAGTGGCTACGCTAGAGTGCTCATGTCAACGTGTCGACATTGAAAGACAAAACCTGAACACTGCTCGAGGTCAAATGAGATGCTGGAATTGCAACAAGCTAGGACACCTACAGCGACAATGCAGATCTCCACCTAGAGAGGTAAGCTGCCCACATTGCGCAAGGAGGAGGCAGAATGACGAAGCATCTGGCAGGAATAACACTCACACTGCTGAACAAGCTTCTGATCAACAGCAGGCGGGAAACGCCTTCGCGGGGCTGAAGTTGGTTGATGGAATTGACGCCCCCAGGACCATCATCCAAGTTTCGCAAACTACACGCTGCAGCAAGAGCTTGACAGTGGAGACAGTCATCAGAAACAGAAAATGTGTGGCCACTATCGACACGGGTGCCACAGCCTCCATAATCAGAAGAGACCTTGTTCAGACATCCTGGCTACATAACACCAGCTGCTACACTCTGAAGACAGCTACGGGAGAAGCAGCAAAAGTATACGGGGAGGTATTTCTAAAGATACAACTGGCAGGGTTGACCTTCTCACATGCATTCTTGGTAGCCGACATATGCGACGAATGCATCATTGGAGTGGATTTCATGAAGGCACATGAGGTAATCATAGACCTTCGAATGCAAGTGTTAAGGTATCGAGCCGTTGAGATCCCTATGGTATACGGAAACGAGAACGCTGTGAATCTTCGGGCGGTTATAAGCAGAGATGAAGTCCTACCACCTTCTTCAGAGACAGTTCTTTGGACGCGTTTGGAGGGTGATCCTGGGAACCACCGATTCTATTTCATTGAAGCAGATAATAAAGAGGACTTTCCAAGCTATATCGTTGGAAAGATTTTAGTGGAACCAAAGAAAAACATGGTTCCGGTAAGGCTGATGAATCCGAACAAACACTCCGTCAAGCTCAAACAAGGAGAGGTGATTGGAAGATGCGTACCCATTGCAGCCATATCGACAACGTCTGGGAGTGAATCTGCGAGTCCTGTTTCTGCAACAAAATTGGCTGAGGTATGTAATGCTATCCTTGGAAACTGTGAGCTAAATCAGGAGCAGAAAACCATGGCCAAAAATCTCATTGGCGAGTTTGCTGATATATTTGCATCGCAGGATGGAGACTATGGTCGAACACACCTAGTACAGCACCGAATAGACACCGGCGATAGCAGACCGATCCGACAACCTGCTAGAAGACTTCCATTGGCAAAACAGTCGGAAGTCGATGAGATGATATCAACCATGGAAAAAGACGGTCTAATCGAAAACTCAAAAAGTCCGTGGGCATCACCCGTTGTACTAGTGAAAAAGAAGGACGGCAGCACTCGATTCTGCGTGGATTACCGGAGGCTCAACGATGTCACCAAGAAGGACAGCTACCCCTTGCCTCGAATAGATGACACCTTGGATACCCTTTCTGGAGCGAAATGGTTTTCGACCCTCGATCTGAAAAGTGGTTACTGGCAGGTACAGATCCATCCAGAAGACAAAGAAAAGACCGCTTTCACAACGGGAAATGGACTATGGCAGTTTACGGTTATGCCATTTGGCTTGTGTAACGCTCCAGCCACCTTTGAGCGTTTAATGGAACGTGTGTTACAGGGTCTAACATGGAAAACCTGCCTGGTGTACTTGGATGACGTCATCGTTGTGGGAAAGACGTTCGCTGAACATCGCGACAACTTGAGGGAGGTGTTTACACGACTTCGAACTACACATTTGAAACTAAATCCAAAGAAATGTGCTCTGTTCAAAGCTGAGGTGAAATATTTGGGACATGTGATATCATCAAATGGAGTAAACACTGACCCGGAGAAAATCGAAACCGTGAGAAATTGGCCAGTTCCCGAAGATAAACACCAGCTGAGGAGCTTTCTAGGTCTCGCCACTTATTACAGGAGGTTCGTCAAAGATTTTGCCGGAATCGCAAAGTGTCTGCACCAGCTAACTGAGAAGGGTAGACAATTTAAATGGTCAGGTGAGTGCGAAAGAAGCTTTCAACATCTAAAACAGCGACTTTGTGAGGCACCAATACTAGCTTACCCCACCCCTGGCAAAACATTTATTGTGGACGCGGATGCTAGTAACGTGGGTGTTGGAGCAGTTCTGTCGCAGATACACGATGGGCAGGAGAAAGTGGTAGCCTATTTCAGCAAAGTTCTGTCGCGACCAGAGAGAAACTACTGTGTAACCAGACGGGAACTCCTTGCTCTGATACTGGCGACAAAACATTTCCATAAATATCTGTATGGACAGAGATTCATCCTGCGTACCGATCACGCCGCTTTAAAATGGTTGCTACAGTTCAAAAATCCTGAGGGGCAAGTAGCAAGATGGATCGAACGATTGCAGACTTACGACTTCGAAGTACAGCATCGCAAAGGAAGACTGCACTGCAATGCGGACGCGCTTTCCCGCAGACCATGTGAGCCCAGTTGCAAACATTGTGCGCGAAAAGAGGAAAAGGATGAAGGTATATCTGTCCAGAGAATAAGAGCCGAACCTGTAGAGGGTTGGAGTGCCGAAGAAATTCGTAATGCACAAAAAGAAGACCCTGACATCGAGCCAATCCTTGCATGGAAGGAATCTATGGAGAAACCAAACGCAAGAGACATCTCCGACAGAAGTCCTACTTTAAAGGCATACTGGGCGCAGTGGGACTCTCTCCATGTAGAAGATGGTGTTTTGCGAAGAAAATGGGAAATGCCGGATGGAAGATTCTTTAAGATGCAGCTTGTGGTTCCACGATCGAAAGTAGAGGAGATCCTACGAGAAATGCATGCTGGAATATCCGGTGGGCACTTGGGAATCAACAAAACACTGGAAAAGGTACGGGAACGCTTTTATTGGCTAAGCGCGAGAAACGATGTAGAGAGCTGGTGTCGAAAGTGCACAACATGCGCGGCGAGCAAGGGACCCAAAGTCAAAACACGAGGTAAAATGCACCAGTACAACGTGAGCGCCCCGTTTGAAAGAATCGCCGTTGAAATCACAGGCCCGTTCCCGGAAACTGAAGACGGTAGCCGTTACATCCTTGTTGTCATGGACTACTTCAGCAAGTGGCCGGAGGCTTTTGGGATACCCAATCAAAAAGCTAAGTCCGTTGTCGAGCAGATAGTGGACCACTGGGTGTGCAGGTTCGGGGTGCCTATGAAATTGCATTCCGACCAAGGGCGAAACTTCGAGTCGAAGGTATTCCAGGAAGTATGCGCATCACTCGGGTTAAAGAAAACAAGGACAACACCTCTTCATCCACAGTCTGATGGAATGGTAGAAAGATTTAACAAGACCTTGAAGGAACATCTGTCCAAAGTCGAGAACGAGAACCAACGGGATTGGGATCGGCGAATTCCTTTATTTCTTATGGCCTACCGGAATGCGGTTCATAGTACAACTGGATACACTCCATCCGAAATTCTATTTGGACGAACTGCCCGGCTTCCAAGTGAGCTAAGATTCGGATTTCCTATTGAAGACCCAAAATGCGAAGAGGACTACGTGTTAGATCTTAGAGAAAGGATCAACGACATTCACCAGAGAACAAGAAACAACATAAAAATTGCGAGTGACCGCATGAAGACCAGATACGATGCGAGATCAACAGCACCTGAATTCAATGAGGGAGATCTGGTATGGCTTTATAACCCACATCGCAAAAAGGGAAAATCGCCCAAGCTTCAGCAGGACTGGGAAGGTCCCTACCAAATAGTTACGCGCATTAATGATGTCGTTTTCCGAATCCAACGAGGACCAAGGGCAAAAATGAAAATTGTCCATGTGGATCGACTGCATCGTTACCAAGGAAACAATGATGATGTGCTTGTTCGGGACGAACAAAACTAAGAGGGGGACAATGTGATGTGGCAACAAGTTTAGATATTCGGAGGATACATTTTGTAAATTAACGCCATCTGTTGGATTCATTGTGTACAACAACCAACATTCATTGTGTACAACGACCATGCGCCTAAAAGTATGCTACATATTTGCGACATGTTTTAACTGAGTACTAAATCGAACTTGACGTACCAATTCGAGACTCGAATTAGTACCGAAAGCTTAGATTGTGCCAGAACCAGACAGAAGCTTCCAGAAGCTTGTAAACTTGTATAAATACAAGAGTAGATTGCATTGAAAGTTCAGTTTATTTTCGAAAGTGGAATTTTTAACAACTGGAAGCATTAGTAAGAATTGATTGAATTGAGATTAAATAAAAAGTGTTGAATTATAAAAACGTATTTGAATTGTGAATAAGTGAAATAAGTTAAATTGGTGTTATTTAAACTGAAAGACGTTGTGTTTTATAAAATAAAGAGATTTATTGTATTATTTTGGAATTTTGATTGAGTTTTATTTGTCGAACCCCAGGCGAAAATATCACAATAACACCAAATTTAACTTATTTCACTTATTCACAATTCAAATACGTTTTTATAACTCAACACTTTTTATTTAATCTCAATTCAATCACTTTTTACTAACGTTTCCAGTTGTTAACAATTCCACTTTCGAAAATAAACTGCCCTTTCATTGCAATCTACTCTTGTATTTATACAAGTTTACAAGCTTCTGGAAGCTTCTGTCTGGTTCTGGCACAATCTAAGCTTTCGGTACTAATTCGAGTCTCGAATTAGTACTTCAAGTTCGATTTAGTACTCAGTTAAAACATATTGCAAATATGTAGCATACTTTTAGGCGCATGGCCGTTGTACACAATGAATCCAACAGATGTCGTTAATTTACAAAATGTATCCTCCGAATATCTAAACTTGTTGCCACATCACAATAATTTGCTAATAGACAAATATAAAGGACTTTTTTCAGTTCAATTTTCATTTTGGTATGGAAAAATTTGAAAAACTGGCATAAAGATTCGTGGAAATCAGCAGTAGAGCAATAATGCTAGGTATAATAAGGTTGGAAGGAAGGTAGGTACTAAAATTAAGATACACATTCATAAAAGTTAACACAGTGAAATGCTTTAAAATACGTAGGTATGTATGTAAGTTTTCACTTTCTTTTATTTGACTAGCTTAGCCATACCATATGACCGGTTTTTTAAAATCAGACTTTCTCGTTAACTAGTTGACGGATTTTGATAAAATTTTCAAAATATATAGTGTTTTATGGTTTAAATAATATTGCTTATTAAAATTTTCAAAAACATTTTTTAAATTTTTAATATTATTTTTTAAAAACTTTTTTGTTTTTTGAATATTTTGAAAACGAATCTATAATTTTTTTTTTAATTTTTTCTCCTTGTATACACTATAGATTTCTTTAAATTGACATACTGAAAAAAAAATTAAAATATGTTTTCGAAAAGTTTTTCAAAAAAACTGTCGAACGATTTTGAAATGAAAAATTTATAAAATAGAAAACAGGAAAAGAAATAAGATGGCTTACAACATTTTTTCCAAAAAACGTTATGAATACCTAGTGTTTTTTTGATTTCATAAAAAAAAAATATTTAATATTTTCCCCCAAATTTTGTTTTATATTGCTCGGTTGAGCCCTAGCCACTAGTATAATGAAAGCAAACTTCGTTATTTTAATTATTATTTATTAATCGTTATTTATTTTAAAGCATTTCATGATCTTAACAGCATGCAGCATACAGAATAAATAATAAGGACGCCTATGATAAACACATAAACATGCAAAAACAACTAAAAAAAAAAAAAGCGCTATTACCTACTGAATGCAAAAATTTCAATCAAGAAAACAACTCAACTCAACGGTCATATGGCAGTACCGTTACTTTTAGGCTTATAATTTGAATTTCAATGTCCCCTCTGAGGAATGCCAAAATAATCACACACACCAAGTTTGAAGAAAATCGCTTTAGCCGTTTAGGCTGCAGCTCGTTATGCATACTGACAGACAGACAGACAGACAGACAGACAGACATTTTTTGTCGATCACTTTTTTAGACTTCTCTATGATCGTAATGTCATGTTTCATTGTTATCTAAATTATTTTTATATTCACGAATTCTAAACTTGCCTTATAGTCCCTATAATCGCAAGTAAAAATTGAAAAAAACTTCTCTGTAGAATCTCAAAATAACCTAAGTTCTAAATTTGAAGACGATTGGCTCAACCGTTTAGGCTATAGTCCAAAATACATCCGTACAGGCAGACCTACAGACAGACGGACAGAATTTTGCCAGTAACTCATATATGTTTCTATATCACCGTAATGTAATGTTTGATTATTATCACAATTTTTTATGTTCACGAATCCTAAACTTGACTTATAGTCCCTATAATCACAAAGCTACTTGTGCATGAAAATTCAAAAAATAAAATCATTGTGGATCCTCTTCGTTGTTCACCGTCACCCATTGTATATAGACTGCTATAGTACTATCATGACGACCGGTGGACGGTGGCGTTCCAAGCGGCTCTAGGGAAAATTAACTTGGTAAATTGAAAGAGGCGAACGAGGCGAACAAAGAGAATTCTAAGAGAAACTCTGTGAACATGTACTTTACTCTTTGCAGTTTGCAGTTTACATATATACAATGATGCGAGTATAGTTTTTTTTTTGCACAACTGGATTGCTTCACACAAGCAGGGCGACGAGATGGCTAGTTAAAAGGATTGACAAAAAAGAAGAAAAACGACTTTTGTAAATGAATGGTGTCTGGGGGGTGGGTATATGTTTAAGCTGGTTGATAAGTTTATTTTGAGTTTTATATTTTTTTCATATAAAACATTCGAGGGTAGGTAGATATTTAGGTATGTACCTACATACATCCCTACATAATGTGTGTATTTACGTAGGTATACTTGTTATATTATCTTTGATAAAATGTTCAGCTAAATTCAGGTCGATCGGTCGGTTGTCGGTGTGGTAGATGGTGTGAGGGAGGGTGAGGGAGATACTAAAAAGGAAAACTTAATAAGCACATGTGTATGTGTATTGTGTATATCCTGTTCTCGTTGACGGTAAACAACGAAGAGGATCGACAATGATTTTATTTTTTGAATTTTCATTTCATTGGCTTCGTTATCGTTGATGTTATATTTTATGCACAAGTAGCTTTGTGATTATAGGGACTATGAGTCAAGTTTAGGATTCGTGAACATAAAATTGAAAATCCTAAAGAATTCGAATCAAAAGTCTGGTCAATGATGTATATATGTACAAATATGACAAATATGTATGTAGGTAGTGCTTGTACAAAACTTGAAAATCCTAAAAAACTTAAACCAAAAGTCTGGTCAATGACGTACGCATGTATAAATGCTTATGTGAGAACCAGTTCTCATATTACATATTCCATATAAAAAAAAACGTAAGCAATGAAAATGTTGGATCGTGTATAAATCCTTACAAAAAACTATTCGCCTCAGCTAAGCGAAACCATTGTATATTAACTTCAAAACTGCTAGCAGTTTATACACATATATACAATGAACAAAACAAGATACTGAATTATTTCATGTTCTCCTTCGGTTTTTTCTTGCCTCACATTGCACATGCGCAGGAAACTAAGCACAAAGCATAACACTAAAAACCATGCTCTTAATTCTCTCTCACTCAAATAAAATGTCCTACACTAGCACTCCAAGCGGCTCTAGGGAAAAAGATTTTTTCTCGTCTCATGATAGTACTATAGGCAATGTATATACAATGGGCTAGTTTAAAAAAAAGGAATGACAACAAAAAAAAAGAAAAACGACTTTTGTAAATGAATGGTGTCTGGGGGGGTGGGTATATGTTTCAGCTGGTTGATAAGTTTATTTTGAGTTTTATATTTTTTTCATATAAAACTTTCGAGGGTAGGTAGATATTTAGGTATGTACCTGCATACATACCTACATAATGTGTGTATTTACGTAGGTATACTTGTTATATTATCTTTGATAAAATGTTCAGCTAATAAATTCAGGTCGATCGGTCGGTCGTCGGTGTGGTAGATGGTGAGAGCGAGGGTGAGGGAGATACTAACAAGGAAAACTTAATAAGCACATGTGTATATCCTGTTCTCGGTGACGGTGAACAACTAAGAGGATCGACAATGATTTTATTTTTTTAATTTTCATTTCATTGGCTTCGTTATCGTTGATGTTGAAGTTTATGCACAATTAGCTTTGTGATTATAGGGCCTATAAGTCAAGTTTAGGATTCATTCAACATAAAAAATTGTGATAATAATCAAATATTACATTACGATGATAGAGAAACATATTTGAGTTATTGGAAAAATTCTGTCCGTCTGTCTGTAGGTCTGTCTATCTGTCTGTCTGCTTGTCTATCTGTCTGTTCGGGTGTATTTTGGACTGTAGCCTAAATGGTTGGGCCAATCGTCTTCATATTTATATTTTAAGGTTATTATCACATTCTACCATTGTATTCTTTGTATATAAAATCTATAGAACTATCATGAAGACGATTTTTTTAATTTGAACTCAGCTCATGTGAGGGCGCTACAGTAGCCTAAGTGGATTGTAGTGGAAATGAGTAGAGAAGCAAAAAAGTAAGAGCGAGAAATATATATTGGGTAAGAGAGTGACCTCCTTACTTTTTTGGAGGATGTGGCTTGTAGATACATTTGATCAAGTTCAGTAAGTTACATACATAGTTGTTTTGGTTTAGTTTTTTTTTTTTTAAGAATATGCAGTAAGATACAAGTCTACGGATATAGGTAAACAAATGTGTGTTTACTACTGAAAGTATTGTTACGTTGCTATGTTCATATGAATCCTTTATTTTGGATTCAATAAAGGGATCGCAGACAGAAAATTCAGAGGGAGAAACATAGATACATACATATCCTTAGTTAAATCCTTATAAGCGATATTGATGTTGTTGACCTTGTTTTGTGTACCTTTTTTACCTTCACTATTCACTTGCCTACATCTTAAATGTTGAATTTTTTGTGTTGACGTTGATTTAACACACACATTCTTATAATTAACTACATAGTTTTATGTTTGCTGTGAAAAAAAATTTTTGTTGGTATTTTTGTTGGAATTTGGTAACTTGTGAATGATTTCAAGGCAGGTATTTTGTAACTTGTGAATGAGTTCAAATTTGTGTACCTATCTAGCAATTTAATTAAAAGTCAACCTAAGGTATTTGAATAGTATAGGTAAAGGTATCTATGTTTAAGTATTAAGGTTTATTTTTTTTCCGAAGGCGCTTAAATAGGTATAATAACTTTGGACTTTTTGAATTTTTTTTTCAGATTTTGGAATGCAGTCTTATAATATGCAGATAAGATGTTAAATAAAATTAATTGATAAGTTTTACAAAAAAATACTTAAAATTAAAAAAAAAAATCTATAATTAGTTAGGTAGGTGTGTAGGTATACCAAGATATAAGTTAGAAGAAAAAAATATTCAAAATGTTGGTAAAACTTATAAGAAATTCAAAGAGTCGTTACAGAGAAAGGGGGAAAGACGAGTTATATTCGTAGTGGAAAACATACAAACAAAAATCCATCATTAAGGGCAATATTTAGGAGAATTATGAAAATCAATAACTTTGGCACCGCAAATTAATAACGGAATCTTGTAGAGGGACTAGATACAAACATTTTATACTATAGGAAAAAAGGTCTATCTCTTCGCGTTTATGCAGGAGGTGCAATTTTCTAAAAAAGCACTTGCATTAGAAAAAAATATATTCAAAAATAACTGCATTGCATACAATTATGTGCTAAGTCTTTTTTTAAAGCTCAAAGTCTGTTCTATCATAAAGATTTTCTAAATCTTTAAATATCTATAAGAACTTTTGTAAAAACTTATTTCAAACTCAAAATTTCAGAAAAAAATTAAAAATAAATATTTCATATTGATTTTTTTTCAAAATTGAAAAAAATGTACTAAATTTGCTTTTAATATTTAATATTACTCCTATTAAGTCTTAATTGAACACTGAAAACGAGATGATATTATGTATTCTAGTGTTCGAGAAAGTTGAAATTTAGCAAACCCACTATTTTATAATTTGTTTGGTATTTAAGTGGTCTTCCCTCTACACATTTCGGGTGGAGTAGGTACAATAACTTTGGCGCTGCAAAATAATAAAAGATTCTAGTAGAGGAACTAAATACAAGTAAATACCTTTTAGGCGGCAGGTACAATTTTAATAAAAATTACTTTTAATGCAATTTTTTTTTCATTAAAAGTAATTTTTAGTAAAATTGTAAAAGAACGATAAGACTTAAAATTAAAAGTTATACTTTTTCTGAGAGATAGAAATTTGCACTTAATTTTAGTTTTTAAATTAATTAACAGTTTTTTGAAAAAAAAAATAACTTCAAACTCAAAAAAAAAACACACAAAAATGATAAGTTCTCCTAAGCATACGCACCGACCCCTAATCCAATAGTGAAAACATTTCTTTTATTTTCTTCTTTACAATTTTCATACACTTTAGTGTATTTTTTTACTTAACAATTCTTTTGCTTTAAAATTATTTTTTTAATTTAATAAAATCTTAATTTTTTTCTTCTTTACAATTTTCTCAAACTGCATAAACAATATATGTAATCTTTTTTTTATCTTTTCCTTTACAATTAAATCAAATAACACTATGTATTTACAAACACTTCACAAACTTTTACATTTTTTACTTCACAATTAAACACAATAATAGTAATAAGTAAAAATTTCTTAAAGCATTTAACGACATTGTTTTACTACCATCATTTGAAAAAGTGACATGTTGCGGCCCACAGGCATGAGGATTTTAGAGTGGAAATGTTCTAGAGCGACCTTGCCGAGCCCGCGATACATGCGGCTCCGACAGGCGTCATCGAACTTTGTTTAGTTCAGATGACTGAACAAAAATTTAAGGATAAACTACACTTATCACAATGCGCGGGAGCGTAGTTTTAATAGATAAAACAAAAGCTTTGTTGTTATTTTTTTTTTATTTAATAAGCACAAAATATAATTTTTAAACCCGGCACATGATAATAAATCAAAATAATAAACTTTTTGTTTACCTTTTAGGCGCCCGACGCTAGATTGAAAACAAAATTATTATTATTAATTATTATCCGTTTCTAGGACTTTTTCCGCGCGGTTTTTGATTTATGTACATAATTTTTAGAGAAAAATGTACATAGGGACACGCGGATTTGTGGCGAAAACAAAATTGACTAGAAATTTTATAAACAAAACATTCGGGGGCCATACTTGATTTTGAATGCGATGTTTGGCGTTGATAACAGCGCTGCAAGAAGGGTAGGTAAGGCAGTTTCTTGTTTCGGAGTGTGTAGGAATAGGTTTGCGTCATGGGAACAAAATACTCAAAGACCAACATGCAGGCATGTTCGAGTGCAATTATATGCACAGCTGATTTGAATTCAAAGTACATAATAGGGTAAAAGCAAGTCATTGAACCCAAGGGCTGGAAGGCACTTAGGTATATTCTGAAAGAACAGAAAAAAAACGGAAAAAAATAAATTTTCGGCGGTCGAACGATTTATCCGTTGAAAACGGATTCCAAATGTAAGTCGGACCACCGTAGTGTAAAGACGTGTGTTTGCCAACCCAGTGGAAGTAAAAAAAAATCAGTAGATTATTTTGATATTTGAAAGGATATTGATGCTCCTATGATAAGAACCTTATAAGACAAAATTAAAATTACGGTGCGGTATTTCCTACAGAGAAAAAAAAAGGGAAAACCTTGTGTTTTTTTTTGGAAATTGGGGTGAATTTCCGCGGTAAACCTCAAAGCGGACCTATTTTTTTTATTGCGGCACGTAAATTGAATCCAAGGCCAGGGGAGTGAAGGACGAATTAAGCCCGCTGGGGAAGGAAAAACCCGTGACCAACCCGGGGAACAAGTTTCAGAAAGTGTGAAATTCACCCCTTGTTTTTTTTGATAAAAACAGTACAAAAGCACAAAAAAAAAGATATAATAAAATAAGTCAATTAAGGAGAATCATCCAGGTCGTCAGCAAGGACCAAAGGAGGAAGAAATTGTCCTTAAATGCTTAAAAACATTGATAGCACCAGGGGGATTCATTTTTGATTGTTTTTTTTGTTGTTTTTTTTATATAAATAGTTTTGTTACATTTTTTTGGCGAGATTTTTTTTGCTGGGCCTAAATATTTAAGTTTGTGAATACATGTATATATGTTGTTGTAGGAAAAGAAACCATTTTGCGTGCCAAATTTAAGAGTTACGGTAAAAGTTTCCAGGTGTCCACCATTCTCGGCAGAATTGTGCCCCCCCCTTTGGCGTACTCCCACACAGAGCTCTATGTAGGTAGGCAACCAGGGGTGGAAAAATCATAAGGGCGGACGAACCAGACCCGTCCGTATCATAGTTAGGTGGGGAAATTCGGAGACCTTTATACACAAAAACCTTACGAGCTATTAATCCACAAATTGGTGGAAATAGCAGAAATAAAACTTTTCCGATACATATATATATATGTATACTATTGATTATAAGTTTATTAATATTTTTGGTTTTTTTTTTGCTATTAGTTCTTTATATTTTTTTTTTTGGTTCAATTATAGTCCAGTGTTTGATATTCTTTTATGTATAAGTGTTTAAAATAGTTGATAATAAAAAAAAACTGATGTGAGGGTCTCGCCAAACCCTGATGCGGAATTTATTTGTTGTATCATTTCGATCAGAGTGAAGGGACATCATGGAGAGATAGATCCTGCGAATGGGGGGTGCGATAGGGTGAGCGTTTCCTAAAGGTAAGCATGGCTTGACAGCATTCAGGTTGACCAACTAGGGGAATTCATAACTTCTCGGACCGAGGAATTCCTGGAGGGAGGGAAAAGGTCCCCCTGCAACAACATCGGCAGGGCTTCCCTGGTGTGGTCCTACTACGGTGGTGGTGGTAAGCTATGGCACGATTTATGTTTTTTTTGAAATAGGTGAGGTCTATCCGTGGGGGCAAGATCCCCCCCACATCCGGCGAGCTTAGCCGCGCACGCCAGCGTGCCTACGCCTCCACGGTGGACATTCTTTCCATCCCTACCCCTTCCTACTAATCCTTCCTATATCTAGCCAACATTGTTGTTATCCCATTTACCAGTTCCATGCCCTTTTCCCTTACCAACACTTTAGCTCCTACATCCCTCTCCTCTTCCCTATCCCAGTATCCTTCTCGATACCTATCCTCCCTTGTCTTATTCTACACGTCCCATCCCGGATTCCTCTTCCTTGGTCCTATCCCACTTCCTACACCCAGTACCCACCGAAACCTTCCCTCCTGCCTATCCCAAGCCTATCCTATCCTATCCTACTATTACCTCCTTCTACTACCTCTTCTTACCTCCTATTCTTATCCAATAAGTTGCTTATTTCAAATGGCGCCCAACGTATTTGTTTTTATCCTAGTCAATCCCTAATGTATTGGTTGTCTTCGTCGGTGAGGTTGAGGCAAAGCGTATGTCTTAACCAGGATAGCTCTTAAGAACGCCTGGTTAATTGCGACGAGATGCTTCAAGGTCATCGACGGATACAAACAATGCATTCGTTGTGTTGTCCTATGTTGCTGCCGCTGGCTGACCTGGTGATTCTGGATGTCTTCAACCGTAAGGTTCCTTAACGCGACGCTTGAACAGCACCAGAATTCTGAAGGTCAGACAGCGATAGTAATATTTATGTTACTGGTTCCAATTGCGGTTGCAGCCAGGTCGGAAACAAACTGTATGTCTTAACCAGGATAGCTCTTAAGAACGCCTGGTTAATTGCGACGATGCCTTTTCGGCCCGGAGGCAACAACAGTTGGAAATTGTCTCGTTTTGTGAACGTTTTTTTTTTCTCTTTTGCAAGGTAGCACCACACTCGGGACACAACACGTAATATAAAGAAAAAAAACTATAAATTTATATGGTAAAAAAAAAAAATAAAAAAATGCTGTCAAGTCATAGGCTAACGTAAACCCTAAAGCCTTTACCTCTTTAGCCGCCTGAAACACCCCCGCCTCACATATGAACAAACAAATCCTCATTAATAATTTTTCTTTAGCTGGAATCGAGAATCTGATTTTATATTCGAAATTCGTTTTTTTTTGTTGATGATTTAATCCATTGTGTTGAATAAAAACATAATTCGATTGATCAGTCTATTTACTTTTGTTTATTAATGCTATTTACTTGTTGTTTTTTTTATTTAACATTTTTTTTTCATTGGTGTTGGGTTTAAAATAAGATTGATTTTTTTATGTTAGCTTAAGGTTAAGTGCAAAAAAAAATAAAAAAAAAAATATATATATAAAATAAAAACTTTAAAAAAAAAAAAAAAAAAAAAAATGTAAGTTATTAAATAACCACACATTTGTTGAAAAATAGTTTTTAGGATTGCTTCTAGGTAAACTTAGATAAATAAGTAGTTTCTTAAGAATTTCAATAAAATTTTGATCATAGAGATATAAGATATAATATCATAATATAATATAAGATAGAATAAAAGTAAGAAAAAAATCGAGTAAGGTTTACTGTAAGTTGGTTAGATTACTTAGAAATAGAAACATTAGGTTAAGTTTTTCTTAACTAGTTAGTTTCCCTGGCTTAGTTTATAGGTATTTAGTTAAATTATTTATTTATTCATTTACTTGTTTATTTAGGATAGTTATTTAATTTCATTTCTAGTCTTACTATTGTGTTTAAATTGTTTACTTATTTATTTATTTATATAGTTATTATTTATTTATTAGACGTATTAAGATTTCGTTACCTATTTTTTTTATTAAGTTGTCATTTTTCTTTTGAGTTATATTTGCTTGGTTATTTATTTAGTATTAATTTTTTTTTTGTTATTCGGTAGTTATTTATTAGGGAATAAAGCTTAAGTATTATTTATAATTTTTTTTGTTGTTCTTATTTATTAATTGTTATTTATTATCTTTTTCTGGTTGTTATTTGTTATTTATTAATACATTATTTATTTATTTATATCTTTGGCATTTATTCATTAATTTCTCTTTATTTACTTATCCAAAGAAAATTTACAAGGTATACAATTCAGAAATTAGGTTGGAACATCGAAATCCCGTCATACTCAACTAGATGTAAGCTTCTTGGAGTTCAATCTCTCGAAAAGAGAAGAAAAATGATGTCTGTAATGTTCATAAGTGATATTTTGTCACATCATATCAAATGCCCTATGCTTTTGTCATTGATTGATTTGTATGCTCCGTCGCGTCAGATAAGAGAACGTTGTCTATTCCGAGAAAAGGAACACAGAGTAAACTATGCTCGTAATAAACCAATAACTCGTTGTGTCAGAGAAACTAATCTCATTTCAAATTATATTGATTTTAATTTTCATAAATCCAGGTACATTCTAAAAAATAATTTACTTCTGTTCTTTTCAAATTGATTAATCAAATTATGTTTACACAATTGTTGTATTAAATACTTAATGTTATTTTGTTAGATGTTAAATGTTATACCTATTTATCTCCTGTTTTTTTTAGTCTAATTGAAGATTTAATTATCTCTAATTGATGTAAATAAATAAATAAATAAATAAATAATAAATAAATATTATTTGCTGGTTTTTTTTTTGATATTTATTTATTTAGTATTTATTTTCCTTTATTATTTATTACTTTGTGATCTATTCATCTAGCTTTTTTGGAGATTAATTGTTTTTTTTGTATTAGTTAATAGGCTTACTCTTGTTGTTTTTTTGAAGAACCTTATATCAGGTCTCTACCTTTTTCCGTTTTTTTTTCTTGTTACTTTGGAATCCATTTTGCTTTGCGTTTCATTGTCCTCCAAACTGTATTGAAGTCCTTGGGTTCAATTGATTTAGAATTCATCTATCACGGTCAATGTCCAGAAAACTAACCTGGGAAGAAGAAAAAAAGGTTGAGATTTTGAAGAACAAATTTGAGAATAGGTCAGTTACCCGCTCGTTACTGAGAGATTTCCATACACACTCCGAAGAAATGCCAGTGGGACGTTCTCCCATTGCCAAAGTCAATACTCCGGGGCCAAACTTAGGAGGGTCCACATCGCCTCCTGGGGGGATTCCTAGTCCTATTACAGAACGGCAGCAGCAGGTAGATACCCTTCCACGACCGGTTAGTAATCCACCCTTGTCAGGTCGCAGCAGCGCATCCCACTGTTCCACTGACTCTTTAATGGCACCGCCATTCAGTAATGTCAGCGGCGCCGCCATTACCATCGGCGGGGGTGACATCAACAACACGACGCCTAGAGGTCACCCTAATCCCAACCAAGTGAGCGAAAACCACAGTAGGGAAGGGGAAGTATCCAGTTCCATTTCGGCCGAACTTAGAACGGTCATTAACCTTGCGGTTGTGAATACGTACGATTCATACCGAGAATCGATTAGGGATAGCATCTCGGAATCGGTGCGAGCGGAAGTCCAAAGAGGTTTCCTAGACTTTTTGCGGGAAATTAACCACACTACTCGGGCGCCGCCTCCTATTGAGGAAAGAGTAAGGCCGCCGGCGGGCAATCCATCAACGACAGCGTCATCCTTACCGCTACCTCCTCCAGTACCAGCGAAGCCATCCCAGCTGAATGCTCAATCAAGGCCATTTATTCCGGTGACGAATCTGCCCGAGGGATCGATGCCTAACAGAGTACCAGTTTTTAATCAATTCCCTGATCCGGGAGTGCACCAACCGGTGCCACAGCAGGATGGAGACAACAGAAACCCCCACCTCAGGTTCCAACCAACACCGTCACAATACCATCCTCAGGCTTACCCGGGTCGAGGTAGACCACCTATTAGGATAGATAAGTGGGGGATCGTCTTTGAGGGGAAACCGGAGCTGCTGAGCGTGGAAGATTTTATCTTCCGCATCGAAACTTTACAGGGTCAGTATGAGTGCTCCTGGGCTGAGGTCTTAAGGGACTTCCACCTCCTGCTCTCAGGAGCAGCCAGTGAGTGGTACTGGCAGTACCAGCGAACCAATTATCGGCCAGACTGGCTCACGCTGAGTGACGCTCTAATGAGACAGTTTAGAAATTCAAAGTCCGATTATGAGATTATGCGTGACATAATGGACCGGCGTCAAAGCTCCTGGGAGTCCAGTGACCAATTTTTGTCGTCTATAAACAAATTAAGATCTCAGCTCAGGGTACCGATTCCTGAGATTGAACTCATTAAAATCCTCAAGAAAAACTTAGTCGATCGAGTCCGAAGGCTGGTGTACCCTCAGGCCATATTTACACTAGACCAGCTGAGGATGGCCTGCCAAGACGCGGAGTACGCCTTCCCTAACACGGACCGGGACGGTCCCAAACATCAAAGACCACCCGCTCGTTACGTGGCAAACGAGCTCGAATTGGAGGCCACGACCAGCACTAGCCAGGAAGCATATGTTGAGGCGTTCCAACATATGGGTGCTCGACCTAAAGCTGACAATCGGCAAGGGGAAATTCGACCAACAGCCTGTTGGAATTGCCGCTTGGTGGGTCACTCCTTTATGGATTGCCCGTCGGTGACGAGAAATATTTTTTGCTATAGATGTGGTCACGGAGGGGTGATAACACCCAAGTGTCCGCAGTGTAAACCGGGAAACCCGATCCGGAACGCGAGGGCAACGGGGGAATCGCGTTCGACCCAGACTACCCCGGATTGTCCACAGCCTCGGTAACTACCCAAACCTCTCCGAAAGAAAAATTTACGATTTTAGCCAGAAACCCCATTCCGCAACTTTTTCCAGATACAATACCAAAACTAAAGACAATTAAGCCCTTTCATGTTAGGTTAAAAGAATACCAGGAAGCTAGAGATAGAATTTTCAGTTTAAATATAAGCACCTTGTCTAAGCGCAAACAAAAAGCCAGGGAAAGATGCAATAATAGGAAGATCTTGAGACAATGTATAGCCTCAACAGTATTAGATACTAGCACTGACCCCAGGCCATATGCCAAAGTCGCCGTAGCGGGCGAAGAAATGCTTGGATTGCTAGATAGTGGGGCCAGTGTCAGTATCTTAGGAAAAAATTGTTTGGCATTAGTTGAGAAGGCAAAACTTCCCATCCTAAAATACAGTTCTGGCGTGAAAACAGCCGATGGCAAAAGCCAAAAGATTGTAGGCAAGGTTCAGGTTCGGGTAGCATACCGTCGTCAAGAAAAAGATATAACCTTTTATTTAGTACCAAACTTAGACCAGGAACTGTACCTAGGAGTAGATTTCTGGAAGATGTTTCAAATCGCGCCTAATATTGTGAGCTCCGTATCGGTTCCGGAAGAAGATGCCGAGATGATAAGCGCCCATAATTTGTCCATTGAAGAGAGATCCGCTTTGGAGGCGGTCAAGGGGAAATTTCTGGACTTTGATCGAAACGGCCTCGGAAAAACGGCGCTCATGGAGCACGTTATCGATACTGGAGATGCGACCCCGGTGAAGCAGAGACACTACCCTGTTTCTCCAGCCGTACAAGCCCTTTTGTACCAGGAAATAGACCGAATGCTTAAGCTCGGCGTTATCGAGGAGAGTGAAAGCCCGTGGTGTTCACCCGTTGTCCTTATTAAGAAGCCAGGTCCAAACAATACTACCAAGTATCGTTTTTGCCTGGATTCGCGTAAAGTCAACGCTTTGACTAAAAAGGATGCTAACCCTCTCCCCCATATCGAAGGGCTTATCAGTCGGCTACCCGATACCTACTTTATAAGTAGCGTAGACCTAAAGGAAGCATTCTGGCAAATACCGCTGGAGAAGGAGAGTAGGGAAAAAACTGCATTTGCGGTACCGGGGAGACCCTTGTACCAGTTTACCGTCATGCCCTTTGGGTTGTGTAATGCTGCTCAAAGGCTATGTCGTTTGATGGACAAGGTAATCCCTGCGCGACTACGGGATCGGGTCTTTGTGTATTTAGACGACTTGCTTATCATCGCGCCCGATTTCGAGACCCATATCGCCTTGCTAGAGGAAGTAGCCGGCTGCCTAAGAAAAGCGAACCTAACCATTAATGTGAAGAAGTCCCGATTTTGTTTTAGGGAACTAAAATACTTAGGCTTTATTGTTGGTGGGGGGAAGTTAAAGACGGATCCGGCGAAGGTCGAAGCTGTCGTTGACTTTCCTATACCGAAGAGCGCTAGACAAGTCAGGAGGTTCCTTGGTCTAGCAGGATGGTATAGGAGATTTATTAAAGACTTTTCCACCTTGACCGCTCCCTTAACGGATACTCTTAAGAAAAGGCACCTAAAGTTCATAATGACCGAACAGGCAAAGAAAGCATTTCATGATTTGAAAACAGCCCTAACCACAGCCCCAGTCCTTTCCCATCCCGATTTCACTAAACGCTTTTTCATACAATGTGATGCCTCCGACTCCGGAATCGGTGCGGTGCTATTTCAGAGGCATGGTGAAGAGGAAGAACTTCCGATTGCCTACTTCTCCCAAAAGCTGAACGCTTGCCAGCGGAACTATAGTGTTACCGAGAAGGAGTGCATGGCAGCGGTAATGGCGGTGAAAAAGTTCCGACCCTATGTCGAAGGTATGGACTTTACCATTATCACCGACCACTCCTGTCTCAAATGGTTGATGACCATGAAGGACTTGAGTGGCCGACTAGCCAGATGGAGCCTTGAGCTGCAGTCATATGCCTTCGACATAGAACATCGGAAAGGTTCACTGAACGTTGTGCCAGACACTCTTTCTCGGGCACACCTGGATAGTTTAAACATAGAACAGGTAGCTCCATGGGTAGATTTAGAAAGTGCAGAGTTTCAATCGGAAGAATATAAATCTCTCCTAAGTACAGTTCGGGACCACAAAGACGAGCTACCCGACCTGAAGGTTGAAGACGAATACGTCTATAAACGCACCCTTTCGCCAACTGTCGACGAATCATTGGTAGAACACGCTTGGTGTCTATGGATTCCGTCTGGGTTAACCGACAATATTATCGAGAAGGCGCATAATCCACCTCAAGTCGCCCATGGGGGAATTGCAAAAACCCTCCATCGCATTCGGCAATACTTCTACTGGCCTAATATGACGGTTCAAGTTAGACAGTTCGTTGCCCAGTGCGATACATGTAAACAGTCCAAGTCGTCAAATATAGTATTGCGTCCCACTATTGAAAATAATTTTTGTACTGATCGTCCTTTTCAGAAGTTATATGTTGATTTTTTAGGCCCCTATCCTCGTTCTAAAACTGGGAACGCCTACGTTTTTGTAGTGTTAGACCATTTGTCTTAATTTATGTTCTTGAAACCCTTGCGTGCTGCGAACTCAAGCAGCGTCATTAAGTTCCTTCGTGAGGACATATTTAACACGTTTGGAGTGCCTCAAATTCTGCACTCCGACAATGGGAAACAATTTCTGGCTAAGGAGTTTCAAAGCTTCCTGCAAGGGTACGGTGTTAGGCACTTTAAAACAGCCAACTATTCCCCTCAATCAAATGCCTCGGAGAGGGTCAACAGGACGCTACTCGCCGCCATCCGTTCCTATCTGAAAGAGGATCAACGAGACTGGGACCTACATCTGAGCGATATTGCCGGAGCTTTAAGAAGCTCGATTCATTCGGCAATAGGTGTATCACCTTATTTCGCTCTATTTGGGTGCAATATGATGATGCACGGGAGCAGCTATACGCTGGCCAATAAGTTGAATATCCTCGGGGACGGCGAACTGTTGACCCTTCCGAGGAAAGATAAGCTGCACCTAATAAGAAACCGAATCAGGGACAATATTCTGGAGGCCAACGAGAAAAGCGCTAAGAAATACAACACTCGAGCGCGAAACGTTAAATATGTTCCAGGACAAGAGGTGTACAAACGTAATTTTGTCCTTAGCGACACCTCGAAACACCTCGCCTCTAAACTTTGTCCAAAATATATCAAATGTCGTATCGTGCAAGCTGTCGGGAAAAACATGTACGAGTTAGAAACCCTTGCAGGAAAGAGAATAGGTGTTTTCCATGCGAAAGACATTAAACAGTAAATTCCGTTAAACTCTTAGAGCGTAAGATACATTACATGTTCATATCTGTGGTTCGTCTGTTGTTGTAGTACCAAGTTCCATATCTGTTTAAATTTTAGAACTGTGATTCCTTTTTTTTCAACCTTTGTTTGGTTTGAACGACCTAAGCATCACTACCTGTACCTGCATGGTCAATCTGACCAATGAACTGTGTTATTGATTTAAGTAATCCTAAAGTGCAATATTTTTCTTACACTTGGTATCTGATTTAATTTTTTTTTATTTTTTACAATTTGACCTTAGAGATTTTTTTTTTAATTTATTTGAACGACTTCCCGCAAGGTCGTACGACAACTATCTGAGAGTTTATTCTCTGAGTCACTCTCTGTTATTTAACATTAAAGTAATAAACAACAATTTGCAATATAATATACGTCCAAGTACAAGATTTTCGATTTTTCAGCATCCTCGACACAAATTTCAAAAAAAAAACACCCCCAATCCCAAGTACCTGAATCGTGAAAACTGAACTCAACTGTGATACGACTGCCTGTGATATTTTGTTTATTATTTTAATGACTTTTTATTTATTTTACCCAAAACGACGATCCAATACTATCGGTGATAAGCCCTCCTTATTGACCATCAACCCTAAACACCTGTAATATTAAATTCACAAGATATAGAAGTCCTATCTAGACTGGGAACACTTGCACCCCCCTACAGAGAAGGAAACTATTAGTTCGACCATTGTAAAACAACCCTTTTGTATGCGACGCGAAGTAGGAAATGAAGACACTAGTATTTGGGGTAATAACTAAGTATATATAATTCTATCATTTGTGGATTCTTAACAAAGTTCATATAGGTACCAGAAGAAAATACACATACCTTAGTAGAAGTATACATTATAAAAGTTGCATCGGACAGGGTACTGGTGACTCAATTTCTGGATATATATGCCCGGCTGTTTTCGTGCGTTCTCCCCACTTGGTGTTATCCGAGGTAATGTCCTCTTCCCGGTGTTCCATTGTTAGCGCTTACTATTTAGGTTTCCTTTGGACTTTGGTGTGCTGTAGCTCCTAAGTGATAAATTTATGACATTTTTAAATCCATGAATAAAAAATTATGCCGCTTGACCTACCTTTGATAAGACAGGGCTATCTTCCTACCTAATTTCGTTGCGTCTGTATGGCCTAGCATAGTTCAGACACTGAAACTGACACCCACTCCGCATTGGTTTTTGGTTACTCTGGAAGAGAAGGGAAATTAGGGTTATATCTACCGGGAGGCGAATTAAGTGAAAGATATTTATCTGCTATTATTAGTGGCATTCCAAACAGGCGAAGAGGTGTGGGCCAGGCCACCGTGCCTGTAAAAACGAGGTCCGATTATCCAAGCCCGGAGTTTTGTTGCGGCCCACAGGCCTGAGGATTTTAGAGTGGAAATGTTCTAGAGCGACCTTGCCGAGCCCGCGATACATGCGGCTCCGACAGGCGTCATCGAACTTTGTTTAGTTCAGATGACTGAACAAAAATTTAAGGATAAACTACACTTATCACAATGCGCGGAAGCGTAGTTTTAATAGATAAAACAAAAGCTTTGTTGTTATTTTTTTTTTATTTAATAAGCACAAAATATAATTTTTAAACCCGGCACATGATAATAAATCAAAATAATAAACTTTTTGTTTACCTTTTAGGCGCCCGACGCTAGATTGAAAACAAAATTATTATTATTAATTATTATCCGTTTCTAGGACTTTTTCCGCGCGGTTTTTGATTTATGTACATAATTTTTAGAGAAAAATGTACATAGGGACACGCGGATTTGTGGCGAAAACAAAATTGACTAGAAATTTTATAAACAAAACATTCGGGGGCCATACTTGATTTTGAATGCGATGTTTGGCGTTGATAACAGCGGAGTGTGTAGGAATAGGTTTGCGTCATGGGAACAAAATACTCAAAGACCAACATGCAGGCATGTTCGAGTGCAATTATATGCACAGCTGATTTGAATTCAAAGTACATAATAGGGTAAAAGCAAGTCATTGAACCCAAGGGCTGGAAGGCACTTAGGTATATTCTGAAAGAACAGAAAAAAAAACGGAAAAAAATAAATTTTCGGCGGTCGAACGATTTATCCGTTGAAAACGGATTCCAAATGTAAGTCGGACCACCGTAGTGTAAAGACGTGTGTTTGCCAACCCAGTGGAAGTAAAAAAAAATCAGTAGATTATTTTGATATTTGAAAGGATATTGATGCTCCTATGATAAGAACCTTATAAGACAAAATTAAAATTACGGTGCGGTATTTCCTACAGAGAAAAAAAAAGGGAAAACCTTGTGTTTTTTTTTTTTGGAAATTGGGGTGAATTTCCGCGGTAAACCTCAAAGCGGACCTATTTTTTTTATTGCGGCACGTAAATTGAATCCAAGGCCAGGGGAGTGAAGGACGAATTAAGCCCGCTGGGGAAGGAAAAACCCGTGACCAACCCGGGGAACAAGTTTCAGAAAGTGTGAAATTCACCCCTTGTTTTTTTTGATAAAAACAGTACAAAAGCACAAAAAGAAAGATATAATAAAATAAGTCAATTAAGGAGAATCATCCAGGTCGTCAGCAAGGACCAAAGGAGGAAGAAATTGTCCTTAAATGCTTAAAAACATTGATAGCACCAGGGGGATTCATTTTTGATTGTTTTTTTTGTTGTTTTTTTTATATAAATAGTTTTGTTACATTTTTTTGGCGAGATTTTTTTTCCTGGGCCTAAATATTTAAGTTTGTGAATACATGTATATATGTTGTTGTAGGAAAAGAAACCATTTTGCGTGCCAAATTTAAGAGTTACGGTAAAAGTTTCCAGGTGTCCACCATTCTCGGCAGAATTGTGCCCCCCCCTTTGGCGTACACCCACACAGAGCTCTATGTAGGTAGGCAACCAGGGGTGGAAAAATCATAAGGGCGGACGAACCAGACCCGTCCGTATCATAGTTAGGTGGGGAAATTCGGAGACCTTTATACACAAAAACCTTACGAGCTATTAATCCACAAATTGGTGGAAATAGCAGAAATAAAACTTTTCCGATACATATATATATATGTATACTATTGATTATAAGTTTATTAATATTTTTGGTTTTTTTTTTGCTATTAGTTCTTTATATTTTTTTTTTTGGTTCAATTATAGTCCAGTGTTTGATATTCTTTTATGTATAAGTGTTTAAAATAGTTGATAATAAAAAAAAACTGATGTGAGGGTCTCGCCAAACCCTGATGCGGAATTTATTTGTTGTATCATTTCGATCAGAGTGAAGGGACATCATGGAGAGATAGATCCTGCGAATGGGGGGTGCGATAGGGTGAGCGTTTCCTAAAGGTAAGCATGGCTTGACAGCATTCAGGTTGACCAACTAGGGGAATTCATAACTTCTCGGACCGAGGAATTCCTGGAGGGAGGGAAAAGGTCCCCCTGCAACAACATCGGCAGGGCTTCCCTGGTGTGGTCCTACTACGGTGGTGGTGGTAAGCTATGGCACGATTTATGTTTTTTTTGAAATAGGTGAGGTCTATCCGTGGGGGCAAGATCCCCCCCACATCCGGCGAGCTTAGCCGCGCACGCCAGCGTGCCTACGCCTCCACGGTGGACATTCTTTCCATCCCTACCCCTTCCTACTAATCCTTCCTATATCTAGCCAACATTGTTGTTATCCCATTTACCAGTTCCATGCCCTTTTCCCTTACCAACACTTTAGCTCCTACATCCCTCTCCTCTTCCCTATCCCAGTATCCTTCTCGATACCTATCCTCCCTTGTCTTATTCTACACGTCCCATCCCGGATTCCTCTTCCTTGGTCCTATCCCACTTCCTACACCCAGTACCCACCGAAACCTTCCCTCCTGCCTATCCCAAGCCTATCCTATCCTATCCTACTATTACCTCCTTCTACTACCTCTTCTTACCTCCTATTCTTATCCAATAAGTTGCTTATTTCAGACAACGTCTTGTTTTACTCAAGGTCCCTTTATAATTTTCTTACCTTACACGATACATGTTTCAAGATTGTATTCTTATTATACAATATCTGAAAATACACCTTATCGTACAATACTACCATCATTTCAAAAAGTGGCAACGTATTATTTTACTAGTCGTCTCGATAATTTCCTTACTTTACTCAATACATGTTCAAAGAATGTATATGTACACCTATGTGTATTCAAGCAATATCACTGAATACCATTTTTCCTCCCCTACCTTATTTTTCTACCATCACTTCAAAACGTGTATATATTACCTACCAAGCAATATAAGCATATACGATCGTCTCGATAATTTCCTTACCTTACTCAATACTTGTTCCAAGAATGTATCAATACATTTAAATATTCAAGCAATATCAGCAAATACTATTTTTCCACCCCTACCTTATTCGTCTACCATCAATTCAAAACGTGACAGCAAAACATGTTTCAAGGATACATTCATATATTACCTACCAAACAATAAAAGCATATACCATATTTCCACCCCTAACCTAAGTAAATTAAACGCCTTCTTTACCCTCTTAATGTGATATTGGGGGCGTTCGGTATCTCATAGGTTCGAAATCGAAGTAGCGCATTGTTGTTGTAATACGTTTAAAAAGACAGCTGATCAACAGCTGATGACCATAAGCAGCCGTTGATCAGCTGTCTTTTTACACGTATTACAACAACAATGCGCTACTTTGATTTCGAACCTAGAGATACCGAACGCCCCCATTCACTTATATTTTCTCTTGGTACAACATGCCTCTTCATTATCTTACATTCCACAAGTTGTGGAAATTAGTTCTGCTTCAGCTCTACAGAGGGACTACACAAAAAATCCCCCATGATAGTACTATAGATTTTATATACAAAGCCCCATGATAGTACTATAGATTTTATATACAAAGGCACTACCTATATTTGTACATATATACATCATTGACCAGACTTTCGATTCGAATTCTTTAGGATTTTCTTTTTTTTTTACTATTATGAAGGTGTCGTCTTCAAATAATGTACACATTCATTCTTGAAATTTAAACACAAACTTACTTCTTGCTGTATTTATACAAAGATAGAAACGTCCTTGCAGTGGATGGATTTTCGTTTTGAATTTTGCTTTCCATTCAGATAGGTACCTACGTATACATATAGGTACATACATATGTATATGTAGGTATCTATCTGATTGAACTATGTGCAGAAATTCAATCAAAAATCGTTTGTAAATTGATTTATATTATTATTGATTGATTATATATTATTGATTTATAGGTAGTAACGAAGATCTTTTGTTTGTTTGAGGTTTATACATAATAGGTACTAGTTGACCTACCCAGCTTAGCTCGCGGGAAAGAAATTTATAGTTAAACCAAAATATTTCTTTCAACTAATCTTCTATAGAATTGCTAAAAATACCACTGCTTTCTTTACATTTGTAATACATAATTGTTTTATTTTCACTTGCAATTATAGGTAGGTACTAAGTACAAGTTATGCATTCGTGCAGAAAAAATAAATTGCACGACTGGATCGCACGTACTTGCTCATATGTGCGGTCACATCGTCGAATAAAATTTAAATAAAATGCACGACTGGTGGGCATGAACTAGTTCTTATGCTAGATAATTGCTTAGTGGCTGCATATGTATGTATGTAAATGGTGTTTTGTTTTTAGACGTGTGGTTTTCAAGAAATAAAACTCATATAGTTTAATATTATGGCAGAAGATCTAGCTTTATTATAAAGATAAGGGTTTGCATTATGTTCTAAAAATGATTTCGGGGAAGTGGCCGCCGTGGCTGGCTCGAATAAATATAAATAAAACCAGCCGAGGCTCAATTTTCCCAATTTTGTGAAAATCGGGATCGGTGGCCGTTCAGCTTCAATTTTTGAACGAGTTGGATTTTGTATCCTTCTTTGATCCTTCCACGCGCGATGGCGGATGGATTTATTTGGGCCTTCTTCGATACTCTGCTCCACCGAAACGAACCATTATTTTGGTAATAAATTTGCACAATTTGCAAACTTTGCTGTGAAATGAAAACCAAACATAAATCAAGAGACAGCTGTCAAAAAGACCAACTCCGAAAAAAGTATTGCCAGATTGAAAACTACACGCCTATTAAAATAAAAAAAATATTTTTTTTAGAAAATTCTTTATATTTTTTAATTAGTTTCAGATTTTTCTTGGAAAAACTAAGTATGCAATAAAATTTGAAAACTAAATGTCTATCGAAGAAAAAAAATATTGAAAATAGTTCAACCAGTTTTTTTTAAAAGCCGTTTTTTTGAAAAAACTTTTCGAAAAAATATTTTAAATTTTTTCTAGTATGTCATTATAAGACAATCTGTAGTTTGAAAATTTTGAAACGCGATATTAATTGAATTATAAATGACTTCCTGTGTGCAAAATTTTATAGAAATCGGGATAATAGTTTACTATTAAACCCCATTTGAAAAAACCGGTTATATGAGAGGTACCGTTATTAAACAAATTTCGAAAAATTTATTCTAACTGAAAGATGTATTATTGTAAAAAATTAGCACTCTGAATTTTATCAAAATCGTTAGAGCCGTTTTCGAGAAAATCTAACTTTTTTTCAAAATTGTATGGCAGGTACCTTTATTTTTCCACCTAGAGCAAAAATGAAAAACATCCCCCGAGATACTACACAATAAATACTTACTACCAAGTTTGAAGCAAATCGGCCCATCCGTTTAAGCTGTAGAGGCGCGAACAGACAGGCAGACAGACAGACAGACGGACGGAATTTCCGGACCCACTTTTTTCAACTTCTCTATTATCGTAATATCATGTTTGATTTTTAGGTTTTTTTTTTTTGCACGAATCCATAACTTGCATTTTAGTACCTAGATCGCAAGTAAAAAATATGACGGTGGGCTAAAACTGGTACCACCCATAGGAATTTTGTTTGGCATCGACTTTCCTGAGAACTGGTTAGGTAACCGGTTACAACCAAAATTGATATTCAGGAAAATGTAAGCAGCCTAAGCAATCTTACACTAAAATATATTTATATATATTTAAAAATAACAGCAACATTTAAAATAATGTGCTATACCTTTTTAAAGCCAAAAGTCTGTTCTATCATATTATTTTTTAAACCTTTAAATATCTACAGAAAAATTTTGAAAAAACTTAGGTATTTCAAATTCAAGATTTTTTAATTTTTTTTTCCTAAATAATATAAAAATAAATATCTACCTACCCTCGAAAGTTTTATATGAAAAAGTATAAAACTCAAAATAAACTTATCAACCTGCTTAAACATATAACCACCCCCCAGACACCATTAATTTACAAAAGTCGTTCTTCTTCTTTTTTTGTCATTCCTTTTTTAAAACTAGCCATCTCGTCACTCTGCTTGAGTGAAGCAATCCAGTTGTGCAAAAAAAATATACTCGCATCATTGTAAATATATAAACTGCAAACTGCAAAGAGCAAAGTACATGTTCACAGAGTTTCTCTTAGAATTCTCTTTGTTCGCCGCATTCGCCTCTTTCAATTTACCGAGTTAACTTTACCTAGAGCCGCTTGGAGCGCCACGGCCCACATGTCACCATGATAGTACTATAGCAGTTCATATACAATGACATATTGGTAATTTAAAAACTATTGTCTCATGATCACTTACTTTCAGTTCATTTATTACTTTCACATCACTAAGCCCAAAGCATAACACTAAAAACTATGCTCTTAATTCTCTCTCACTCAAATAAAACGTCCCTACACCAGCACTCCAAGCGGCTCTAGATAGAAAGATTTTTTCTCGTCTCATGATAGTACTATAGGCAATGTATATACAATGTTATTTCCGTGATGCTTTTTAAATTGCAAAATTATCTTGAGTCATGATCATGACTCTAATTCAAAAGTTCTATATTTCCCTATCATTGTTTTGCTTTGTTGCCTCAGAAATACGCTACAAATATTTATGTATGTAATTTCTGTAAATAACGAAACGAAATAAAGGAACGTTGCAAAAAAAAACAACCAAAACCGATAAACCCATTTAGTTAAAGTAGACAAACAGTTCAAAATGCGACGCATTTACGAACGAGTATCCGGTTCCATAGCAGTTCTTCTAGAACCTTCCCAATATCGAGTCTCGATAGAAAATTTTTGAAACCAGTCGATAATTTTGTCAACCAACTTCACATTAGTGAAAAGAAGCGTGGTTCGTTTAGAAGTGCCGGCCGCAATTTGACTGTGAATTCAATAATTTTTGTATAGTTTTACTTAAGAAATTTATAAAACCTGCAAAGGTAATTGTTGATTGAAATATTTAAAGAATTTTGTTTTATTTAACCATGAATTATATTGCATTATATACAAAAAAATCATTTTTCAGATGTCAGAAGAAGCAGAAACTTTTGCCTTCCAGGCTGAGATTGCTCAGCTTATGTCCTTAATCATCAACACGTTTTACTCAAACAAAGAAATCTTTCTCCGTGAATTGGTTTCTAACTCGTCAGATGCTCTGGACAAAATTCGTTATGAGTCTTTGACAGACCCAACTAAACTGGACAGTGGGAAGGAATTGTACATCAAATTGATCCCCAACAAGGCTGCTGGCACCTTGACCATAATCGATACTGGTATCGGTATGACAAAAGCCGATTTGGTCAACAACTTGGGTACCATCGCGAAGTCTGGAACCAAAGCCTTCATGGAGGCTCTGCAAGCTGGTGCCGACATTAGTATGATTGGACAATTCGGTGTTGGTTTCTATTCCGCATACCTGATTGCTGACAGAGTAACAGTCACCTCAAAACACAACGATGACGAGCAATACGTCTGGGAATCGTCTGCTGGTGGCTCGTTCACTGTTCGCCAAGACAACTCTGAACCCCTTGGACGTGGTACTAAGATAGTGTTGCATATCAAGGAGGACCAAACTGAGTACTTGGAGGAGAGCAAGATCAAGGAAATCGTCACCAAACATTCGCAATTCATCGGTTATCCCATCAAATTGTTGATGGAAAAAACACGTGATGAAGAAGTCAGCGATGATGAAGCCGGTGATGAGTCAGAAGAAAAGAAAGAAGACCAAAAGGAAGATGAGCCCAAGCTGGAAGATGTTGGTGAAGATGAGGACGCTGACAAGGATAAGGACAAGAAAAAGAAGAAGAAGATCCAAGTCAAATACACAGAGGACGAAGAGTTGAACAAGACCAAGCCAATTTGGACAAGGAATCCCGATGATATCTCCCAAGAAGAATATGGCGAGTTTTACAAATCGTTGACCAACGACTGGGAGGATCATTTAGCCGTCAAACATTTCTCAGTTGAAGGTAATTAGGGATTAATTTTGATTTTTCCAAAAGTCCTTAATATTTAGATCCTATCAAATTTTACATTCTGAATTTTCTTCTCTTTTTTAGGCCAATTGGAATTCCGTGCCCTTCTCTTTGTACCTCGGCGTGTGCCATTCGATCTCTTCGACAACCAAAAGAAGAAGAACAACATCAAGTTGTACGTGCGTCGTGTCTTCATCATGGACAACTGCGAAGATCTCATTCCTTCCTACTTGAACTTTATGAAGGGTGTTGTTGATTCCGAGGATTTGCCCTTAAATATTTCTCGTGAAATGCTTCAACAGAACAAGGTTCTTAAAGTTATCCGCAAGAACTTGGTTAAGAAATGCATGGAATTGTTTGAGGAACTCACCGAAGACAAGGAAAACTACAAGAAGTTCTATGAACAATTCAGCAAGAACTTGAAACTGGGTGTCCATGAAGACAGCAATAGCCGTGCCAAGCTCTCGGATTTGTTGCGATACCAAACTTCCGCTTCGGGTGAAGAGGCTTGTTCTTTGGCCGATTACGTCAGTCGAATGAAGGAAAGCCAGAAGCACATCTACTTTATCACTGGTGAATCACAAGATCAAGTCAGCAATTCTGCCTTCGTTGAACGTGTTAAGAAACGCGGATTCGAAGTGGTTTACATGACAGAACCAATCGATGAGTATGTCATCCAGCACCTTAAAGAATACAAAGGCAAACAGTTGGTGTCTGTGACCAAAGAAGGTTTGGAACTGCCCGAAGATGAAGAGGAGAAAAAGAAGCGTGAAGAGGACAAAACCAAGTTCGAAAACCTTTGTAAGGTTATGAAGTCGATCTTGGACAATAAAGTTGAAAAGGTCGTTGTTTCAAACCGTCTCGTTGAATCCCCCTGCTGTATTGTGACATCACAGTTCGGCTGGTCCGCCAATATGGAACGTATCATGAAGGCACAAGCTCTGCGTGATTCATCTACCATGGGATATATGGCTGGCAAAAAGCACTTGGAAATCAACCCCGATCATCCAATTGTTGATACACTTCGCCTTAAAGCCGATGCTGACAAGAACGACAAAGCCGTTAAGGACTTGGTTATCCTGCTCTTCGAGACATCGTTACTCTCATCAGGTTTTTCACTCGACAGCCCACAAGTACATGCTTCAAGAATCTATCGCATGATCAAACTGGGTCTTGGTATCGATGACGATGAGCCAATGGCCACAGAGGAACCAACTGCAGCAGCAGGAGGTGATGCACCACCACTTGGAGACGATTCTGAGGATGCTTCACACATGGAGGAAGTAGATTAAACAAATCTTGTAAAAACTATTCCAACTGTGAACTTGCAGCACAATAGTATTCCATACACAAAATAGTTTAAACAACGCATTCAAAAAATAATTCATGTTAGGAGAACCCACCACATAGGCAATGCTGCGTTATAGTGGCATTAGAAGCATCCTCTGCATTTTCGAAAACAAATTAGGCTTTTTAAAGTGTATTCTTTTTTTTGATATAATTGGTGTGAAATAAAGTTTTAGGCTTTAAAGAACTTTATTTTTCCCTGTTTAAAAAAACTGGAGCTTTTTCAACGTACTGGGAGCGTCCGGTTTGATCGTGAATCATTTCTGAAGCTTTACCATTGTAGTTGGCGCAAAAGAACTGAAATCATTGCCATTGGGGTGTCCGGAAAATAGTCCCATAGGCACGAAACAACTATTCGGACGATTCTGAAAAGATTTTTTTCATAATTATCCTGTACAAAGGTGTTGGCTACCCTCATTATGTTTAATAAAACGGGGCGCTAGGAAAAAAAGAAGTTACCCTGTGCACATTTTTTTTTTAAATGCATTTCAAAATGAAATGGGAGGGAAAAAATTCTGCAAGGTAGGTATTCTACATTCGAATAGTGCGGCTAAAGAACAAAAAGAGTAGGGTTGAAGTATAAACTAATGGTCATTCCTAGTAGTGAGAGTATTACGGTTGAATTGTTTCAGGGATGGAATAATTCGCTAGAGCAGTTTTTATGGAACTAGAAGCACAAACACGTAACTAAATCTTTGTATCATGGATGTCCTTTGTTTTTTAGCCATCTTCAGTCAAACCTTGAACCCAACTCCTTAAAAGTGAAGACGAGAACATTTGGCGACATGTAAATACACTTATGTTTTTAGTACGAGATTTAGCAACGTTTTCGAGAAAGAATTTTAGAACAGTTGATTTTTTGATATTTGCTTTCTTTTGAATTTGGATAACAGCGTGGTACGTCTGGCACTAGAGAGCCGTTGCCTTTTGTTTACCTGATATGAGTATCGTCCATCGATCATGTGAAAATCACTGATTTTAAATTCATTTTAAAACGATTTATTTTTTGTCATAATGTCTTGAGCAATGTAAATTATAAATTACCCCCAAATGGACAAGAAAAAGTTTGTCCGACCATAGAGTTTATGTAATTTGCCATTTATGTACGACAACATTTTCTATTGACTTGATGAAACTACAATTTTCAACTTGCCTTGGATTTTTCTGCGATTTGAAACTTTGTCATAAAAAAAGTATACGAAGTGTCAGTATAATATACATAACGAATCTCCAATCTCTTTATACCTATTGTATTTCTTGTGAGTCGATGTTTTTATAAGATTTCCTTCTCTGAAATAAGCAATTTAGGAAGATGATTAGGATGGGATGGGATAGTATAGGATAGGAAGGAGGGTAGGCCTTTGTCGGGATATGGTAAGGTATGGGAAAGGAATGAGAAGGTATGAGATCCGACCAAGAAAGAATATCAGGGAGGAAAAGGAATCTGGCCGAAGCGGACAAAGGATTGGGCAGTAGGATGAGTAATGTAGAGTAATAGATGAAGGGAGGAAGTGGGAGAAGAAGGGAAAGAAATGGGAATTGTGAAAGCAAAGAGAAGAGGGTTGGTTAAGCTGGGAGGTAGCTAACTAGGACGGACTTGGACTGGCCAAAGGCAAGAGGAACTCAACTAGTGGGCATTGGGTGGATAGGGGGAGATGGAGGGTTAGGTTAGGATAGGAAGGAAGAGAGGCGATATAATGCCCACCGCGAGGGCGTAGGCACGCTGGCACGCGCGGCTAAGCTCGCCGGATATGGGAGGGATCTTGCCCCCTACGAATGGACCTCACCTATTTCAAAATACATAAATCGTGCCTAGCTTCCACCACCAATTGGAGTAGGACCACACCCGGGAAACCCTGCGGGTGTCGTTGCAGGGGGACCTGTTCCCGCCCGCCTGGAATCCAAGGTCCCCATTCTCTGTCATCCTTACTGATATCAAACCATACCTTACTTTTCTTTCAGCTCACCTTAATGCACCCCCTGGATAGCCCTTTAGATTGCCATGAGATATCTCTCACCCGCTCAAAAATAACAAGTCAGGAGAATTCGGTATCCTGGTCAGGCGAGACCTTCTCACATGCTATTTATTAAAATTAATGTTCGTTTTATTCGTACACAATTCAATAGTGAACGATTACAAAACAAACAAAAAACCCAATTAGGTGCCCGCTCAAAAATAACAAGTCAGGAGAATTCGGTATCCTGGTCAGGCGAGACCTTCTCACATGCTATTTATTAAAATTAATGTTCGTTTTATTCGTACACAATTCAATAGTGATAACGATTACAAAAAAAACAAAAAACCCAATTAGGTGCCAAAAATATAAATGATGTGAATAAACCATACCTAAAACAAGGCGCAATCAAGAACATAGATCTTATAAACCAATAAAAAAAAACATAAAAAAAACGTAACGTTATATTGCTATACAAAGTAAGGAGACCCTTTTTTACCGCTAAAGAAATACCGGGACGAGAGTATCTCGACCGCCCTTCTTATTTTCCACCCCGGGACCTACCGTCAGAGAGCTCTTTGAGGGTACCTAAAGGGGAGGGGCAAAATGTCGCCTAATGGAGGAGGTGATTTACCGGGGATCCCTTATTCATATATATGATCCGCAATCTCCTTCGAAATTCGCTTGTTCTTGGCCAAAAGAAAGTAATATTGGTTATCTCTACTTAATTGACATCGAAAAATCTCGCCACAAAAAAATAGTAATATGACAAATAATATATGTACGTATAAAAATAATATATGTACGTATAAAAAAATATTATATACATATATAGGGGTGAATTCCACCTTATAACATTGTATATACATTTTCTATAGTACTCTCATGGTGGTCATTTTTCGTCTGGCCATCTTCCTGGTTGATTCAGAACTATCTCTAAATAGTGGAGAGGAGAACCTTTACCAATATTTTACCAGTATTTAATAAACTTTTGTTGTCTGTACTTATTCTATATTCACACAAATTGGCAATTTCAGCACGCCTCATTGCGACTTGATTCAGAACTAAAAAATGATGCTCCATGATAGTACTATATGCAGTGTATATACAAAGCTTATAACTCCCCAGCTGTTTTTACTTCACCGCTTTCTTTTTATTCTTTCAATAGAAAAACGATTAACTATCCCTCCCCGTTACTTGAGAACCCGGGTTGGTCACGGGTTTTCACCTTGCCTCGGTGGGATTCTTTCGTTTCGACCTGCACCGCAAATAGGTCCTCGGTTGCTTTCAATGCACCAATTATATTTTTCTGAACAGGAATATTGCCTTGCAGTTTATAAAATTGGTGGAATTCACTTACCAATAAAAGTGGTTCATACTTATTATGCAATTATTCTTCGCCTAATATTATCACTTACCCCTTTATCTATTATGTCTAATGACGAGCTAAAAGTTTACTCCAAATAAATTTTCCTCAGCGAACAAAATCGCCCTCCGGTCTGCAAACGTTTTTTCTTATTCTCAGACACGAACCTGGCGGTTTCGGAAAAGGAAGTTCTTAATCTGCAAACTTGTAGTGCAGTGTCATTCAATTTAAATGTCAAGATGTCTGCCTAATTATTTTCATTTGCATACATATTTGTTTTTACCAAGTGCGCGTTTTCGTGTTTTTATCTATTATGTATAACTCTTGAACAATAAAACGTTCAAGAATTATATGTTAAATAAATTAAATAAAGAAAAATTCGCGCGTGCGTAGGTAGCACCCGCTCCTGCCCAGCTTCGCGTTCGTGCCTCCAAAACTCCGAAGCGACGGTTTTGTTCATTGTTTTGTGTTTGTATTTTAGTGGAAAACCCAGAAAATAAATTAAAAAAAATAAGTGACCCCAACATCTTTATTTATAATTTGTTGTTTTTTTTTGTTTCCTTTTGATTTTTGCTTACGTGTTCCTCTACCCTCGTGCCCTTCTTCCTTTATTTTGCATACACCCGATACGTCCTGGGTTACCTAAAGCCCTATGACGCTAGTCGGTGCCGCATGCGTCAAGGGGTATTTGGAAGAAGTTGATTGATCATATTTTTACTTCTGCCAGTGGGCCGCAACATCTCTTATCTAAAAGAAATGTATTTTCTCTTACCATTTCGATAATTTTTTCTTCCATTATTAAAAAAAAATTATAAATTAATAAATATGCGCGAAACAGATTGAACCAGCAAAAGCACCAGCAACAGCGGCCGCCATTATTTTAGAACCAATGTATTTCAATTGCTCAAGTTAGATTAGACCAGCAACAGCAACGTCAACAGCGTCGTAGTCCTTTCCTTAGACCAAAGTCCTAAATTAGGTTGTTGCTGTTCCATTGCTACCAACCTTGCGCAAGTGGAATTCAGGGCCACCAAATGGTTGTGAAAAGTAATTCACCATTTTGAAAAGTTTTTGACGCTTATTTTTCTTTTTTCATACATCTAAGATCGAAATTAACTTCAAAACGTCAAAAAAATTACTATTTCACAGTTTCACAGATTGGGAATCGACCCCAACAAGGCTTACTATTAACAGAATAAGGCACTTATTTTTTTTTTGGTACAAAATTACAAAATGTCGTCTGGTTAAAGTATACTTTAAAAAGATAAACAAGTGGTTTGCTCGTTTTAAGGTAAGACAAGTTGTTTAAGGTTAAAGTATACTTTATGTCGTTTAAAATTAACATAGAGCCGGCCTTCGTTTTATATTTGGTTCTTAGAGTCGACGCCCATTCTAAAATTGATTTAGAGTAGGTTTTAGTTGTTTAAAATTTTGCGACAATGAATTCAATGTGATCATTGAAAAGTTTGTAACTTAAATCAACACGCGTTTTTATAAACTATGATTTCTAACGCATAAGATTGTTAATATAAAAATTTAAATAAATATACATTTATGTATATAATTTCGATACTCAACCACAAACAAATTAAATAAAAAGTTTCTTATGCAAAAAAATTATGACTTTTTACTGACTCTTCGATTGTTTGGTGTCAAACTGACATTTAGGTGCTAATATGTCCTAACATAGGCTCTAATCAACCTATCCACTCATTTTAACTTACTCAGCCTCTACTCAACGTATTTTTTTATAAATAAGGGTTTCTTTATTAGATGCATGTTAAAGGTTGCGTAACTTTACTCAATCGATTAGTTACTCAACGTCAAATCATTTACTCAGCCTTTACTCAACGTTGGGTAAATCCTTATTTATAAGGAATTTTTAACCCATATTAGTTACTTAGAGTTCATGTAATGCAACGAACAGTAAAATCTAAAAAAACGTCCTATCTAAATAAATATAGTGGAAAATAAAAGAATACGAAAAATTCAAAGGCCAAGCGAGTAGCTTAGCAAGAAATTTTAAATGAGTACGTATGTATATAGCTTCCACAATTATGTCCAACATTTCTAATTTATAAACTTTCCTTTTTATTATAGCTTTAACAAATTGAGCCCCATAACGAAAGACGTGACCCAGCTCCAAACTTGGTGGACCAGTAAAATGAAGGCGAAAAATAATACTGCTGAATTTTGAAGAAGCCGGAATGCCACAGGAGGAGGAACATCGCCGAAGCCACCCGATTCGGAAGATGAAAAACTTCTATAATATAATAATAATTCTATAATATAATAATAATTAAAAAGCACTTCGTTTCAAACCACAAGAACTCTTGTAAAATATTTTGTAATTTTAATTTCAAAATGACTTTTCGATTGTTTGGTGTCAAACTGAAATTTAGGTGCTAATATGTCCTTACATAGGCTCTAATCAACCTATCCACTCATTTTAACTTACTCAGCTTCTAATCAACGTATTTTTGTTTATAAACAAGAATTTCTTGATTAGAGGCATGTTAAAGGTTGCGTAACTTTACTCAATCGTTAATATATGAATTATTATTGTAACTCATTTTTTAACACCTTTATTATTTTTGACGAACTGTTTGAAAACTCCGTTTGCTGTTCTATCCAGTGTACTACAAAGATCAGTTGCCTCAAGATTATGAACGTACCTAATGTTCGTTTTCTTGGAAGTTATCAAATTTTTTGACAGGAGCAACAAAGTGACATAAAATTTTTATGAAATGCGATGTTCATTATTTATGTTTTGAAACAACTTTGCCTAGACAGTTTTTAATTAAAATATATTCATATATAGAAATACTTGGTATTTTTCATAATATTGTTTATGAATTTCTACTTTAAACAAATTATCAGAACAATGTCAAAAAGCAAAAGTAAAAAAAATGCTACTCTTCCACCACCAGTTCCGAAGACAGCGACCAACAATGACCCAATTCAAGTTGATAAAGCTGGAAATATTTGCATTAAAATTCTAGCTAAGCCTGGAGCAAAACAAAATAATATCACCGGCATCACAAGCGAAGGAGTTGGCATACAAATAGCTGCACCACCGTCTGAGGGTGAAGCTAATGCAGAATTGGTAAAATATTTGTCAAAGGTTTTGAATATTCGAAAAAGTGATGTTAACTTGGATAAAGGATCACGTTCGAGAAATAAAATTGTCCAAGTCAGTAAGGGAATAACAACACCGGAAGCTATAATAGAACTTTTAAAAAATGAAACTCAAACGTAGTGTTAAATTTATTATTGTAGATTTTTGCAATATACTTCTTTTTTTATTCCAAAATGTTTCTAAGTAGATTTTTTTACATTACAAGAATATGAGTTCTTATAAATTAAATTAAATTAAATTAATTGGCGCGACGCCAAGGCCTAGTGACTTATACTCTCAACCATTCCTGTGTATGTGTTATTAATCTGCAAGAATGGAAGGGACCTACAGTTTACCGCCAAGTCCGAACGGCTACATGAGATGCACTTTTTCGAGACAAATTTTACTCTTGGAGGTTTTGTCAGTTCCTCGCAAGTGGCAGTACCCCGGAAAAAAGATGGCTATGAGCTGGATTCCAACCCAGGCTCATTCGCTTAGCAGTCCGACACACTAACCACTAAACCACGGGGCACTACTGAGTTCTATGGAGGAATTAAAATTGACGATAATTGCTGGTTCCCAACTCGCGGCAAACTCAAGCTGCCAACAGATTCTATAACTCTTCCTGTAGTGTGGAGCGTAAATGATTTTATGGGATCAATCTTCTTGAAAGATTTTAATACACACAAATCCGCTGACAAGAACAGTATCCCTGCTATTGTTCTAAAGTAGTGTTCTTCAAAGGTGGCAAAACCTCTGCGTAAGATTTCTTATAGACCCTATTCTTCTTGGCTCTTTCCAAGTGCGAAAAGCAGCAGTTGCATTTTTCAGACTAATTTACCTGAAACAACTAATCCAATAGATGACTACTCTCAACTTTTTTCCAACCAGACTCGCATACATTCATGTTCTTCGGATGTAAAACTGCGACTTTAGATTAGATTATTAGATTCTAAGCATTATGCAATTGGGAATAGGAAATCGCGTAGAATTTGAAGCTTCAAGCTTAAAGCGAAACTAAACCTCAATGACACTATCTATGAGTGGCACTTGCATTGAGGAAACGGACCAACTGTTCTCACAATGTGCATTACAGACTACCTTCTGTGGAATGACCATATATTCGACGTCGCTAAAAATTCTGCGAGGCGTTTAGGATTCCTTTGCAGATGCAAAAAAAATGTAACCTACAATACACAAGCGTATATTCGAACAAAGCTTGAGTTTAATTCCATATTTGGACAGGTACTCCTATAACGCACTTAAGTTTCATAGATCGTATCCAAGAAAACTTTAAAACTAATAGGTGATCGAAAAGTAACATCTCTCGAGCATCCCCGTAATCCGTAATATAACGAGCCTTTCATTGTCGATAATTTTACACAGTGCTCTAGTGAAATAGCCAGTTGCATTCTTCCTATGAAAAAATTCCTCCGTAATAATCGCACTTGAGCCCATTTTCAGACGTACTGTTAAGAACAGAGTTTATTCCTTTAGTCGGATGACACGAATGTGAAACGCTTTGCAGTCACAAGTTTTTTGCGTACCATGCATTCTGTGAATGCAGATGATGTGAAACAGAGCGAACGAACTGCACTATTGTCGCCGTCCCGACGACTATTATTTGAAAGCTTCTTAATAAATCCAAAATGCGTTCGCTTGCTGGTAGGATAACTTTGAAAAACTTCATTTTAAGCATACATATAGTATTTTATATAATACTCACTTTTGTCCAGACAAATCAACATTTTTAATGGACTCCGACAAGGGGATGGTCTGGCTTGCATCCTCTTCAACTTGACGTTGGAGAAAGCAATCCGTGACTCTGGCACGTAAACAAGTGATTATCGTCACCAAGTCTAGCCAGATATTGGCCTACGCAGACATCATCAGCAGAAGACCACAAGATGTACAAGTCTCCTTTACCCAGATCGAGCAGATAGCAAAAAATCTGGCGAAAGAAAAACTAAGTACAAGGTGGCTACGTCTGTGAGAAGTGTTGGTCCAACTATCAGGATAATAGAGCATGAATTTGTAGTGGAGTCCTTTAACTACCTTGGGTCTAAAGTAGCAGCCGATAATAATATAGAGGAGGAAATAGGCGGGCAGGTGCTAAAATCCAACAGAACCCACTATAGTCTGTTCACGCTCTTTAAATCCAGAAACCTTGCCATAAAAACTAAGCTGCTGCTGTACAAGACTATGGTCTTACCAGTACTCACATAAGGATCCGAGATTCCGGAGAAGATAGAATCATGAATTGTATGAAAGATTTCTTTTAAATAATCAAAAAGTAGGTTAATGTTTGTGTTTCGGTTCGGTCTGTACACGACACATTCATGAAAGTAGATTATGTTCCACAGAAAATAGGTTAATAAGAACATTCATGTTTCCGATATAGAAACAACATCAAACTCGAACCCTGCAAACAGATACCTGAAATCATCTTTTTTGGAAACAAGCTTTGCGCGTTTATGTGACTTATTTTCAAAACACCCACCTGTGGAATTGCATTTTTCTCAAATGCAAAACTTTCCCTAGAACATAGACTAAAGAATATGCCTTAGGATTCAATGAACTTGCAAAAATATAAAAAAAATACCATTTATTGTTTCATAATTAATTTTATTGTTTTTATTTTATTCTATTCATTTTTCATGTTCACAGTGAATATTAGAGAACTACATACTTATTTATGTATATTATAGTGGTAATTTATAATAATAAATTTGTCTATATAAATTCTCCCTTACTTATTACAGAACTAAATTTTTATTTAATCAAAGATACAGTGATAGTGTTGTTTATTAGTTTCTAATTAGTTTAAACAAACGAAATAAAATTAACAATATTAGTTATAAATGTGGATGAGTTTATTTTATGATGCAGAAAATATCTTCATTAATATTGTAAATAAGAAAAAAACTGTAGTGTTCACTCTTCTAGTTGGTAGAATATATTTAGGTATATGTAATTTATTTTAAATAGTATTATGAATGAGATCAATTTAAATCTAAGTTTTATTTTTTACGAAGATTTTAAATTATTGTTTGTTTTAATTTCAATGAATACTAATATTTAGTTTGAAAAAACTTCTTTTTTTTATATTTTATTTACATCCAATTTATTCAGCAAGTTCGCACATGATCTTGGTGCGGTTCTATTATTCAGTTGGTTGATAGTGGACTTGGTAGTGTTTTTAAATTTTCAAATAACTCATGGCTATATATGCTCTGTTTAATAATGTCAACGTAAATTATAAAAATAACGTGATACCAATAACTAAAGTTTTGGTGCCTCCATTTGCACAAACATGAGAGTGAAACTCTACACAACTTGTTTAGGCATGCATGGCATGGCAACCTGCAAAACAGCAACCTTCTGAAAAATGCCGATGCAATGTTTGGAAAGACGCCTTCTAGTTGTTTTATATACTTTTTTCAAGCTAAGAAGCTGAACTCAGTAAATAAATTGGTCGTTTAAAAATTTAATTTTTTTTTTAATTTATTTCTGTTATTTGATTTGATTTTCTTTTAAAGAAATAAGAACAAATTAATGGCAAAACATAAATAGTATTTAATTCAATATTTGTATTGCAACTCATAAATTTCATACATAAGTTGATATAATTTTGAAAATAAAATGTCTTTTCTTTAATATTACTGTGTATATGTAATAGTTTGTATGCAAAATAAACAAAATATATGTATATTTTAAATTTGAATAAAGAAATGTTAAAATAGATGTTTCTGATACGTAATACATAAATTGTATTATAAAAAATAAAATAAAAATCTACTTGTAAAAAGTTTAATCGATATACATAAATTAAACTTTTATTTTGTTCTAAATTTAAAAGGATTGGACATTAATAATGATGTTTGTTTCGTAGTTTCCTTAGGTTTTAATTTATTTATTTAGTAAAAACATCAAAAGTCTGCTTACAAAAAATAAAATTAATACAAATATTTTACATTCTCATTAAATAGCACAAAACAATACAAACCTGAAATTAATTGCTTTGTTTGAGAGCAAACGATTGCATTCCGAACTGTCTGGAAGGGGGAGAGTATAGTAGTCACTTTCTGTATTCTGTAATAATAAAACAAAAATGTTAAAAAAAAATAAAAAATAAGAAACATCTAACTATAAGGTTAGAAAAAAATCTAAAAAGCTAAGCTTAATTTTTATTTAAATTTGTTACGTTCTTATTTTCAAATGAGTTTCAAATTACCTGAAAAGTAATGTTCTATAAGAAAGAAATGCCTTACATTTTGAACTCTATAACTTATATTTTGCTAACACGACATCACCCTGGCATTAAATAGTTATCGAGTTACTGTCGGGTGCTTTTTGGATGTAGAGAAAGTTTTGGAAAGTATGGAATGAAGCTCTCATCCATAAACATCAACTGGATTTCCCATTTGCGATAACCAAGGGTTGAACCTCCAATTGAAAAATCCTTCCATTTTTATTAATATGGGTCATAAAAATCATCTAGGCAAAATGTGAATTGGTATGCTTTGGAAGACGCAGCCGATGTTTTTTTTTATAAGCGCGAGCACAAAGGATTATAAGTTTCCATTGTAATGTTAAAGCACACTGCGCGAGCATCAGGAAATTAGCAAGGGTGGCAAAAAAAATATTAACATTGGTTTTGAATGCTTTGTCGGGTAAACTTTTTCAAATTCGTGTTGTTTGGCTAATAAAAGAATTTTTTTATTTCACAGTACGTCCGAAATTGGGTTCAAGCGTGAAATGGTGAGCATTCCGGGCGAGACAAATATTACGGATAAACTTTATAAGTGGAGAAATAAAGCTGGCAACGATAAGTGAGCATTTTTTTATAAAAAAAAGAAATAACAAGTAAAGAGGCATTTTTTTCTTAGATAATTGTATTTACTACCAATTTAAACGCCCTGAATTGAACTCTATCGAGCAGTATCGATGCTTGAGAAATACCTTCCAATAGGTGCCAGTTATACTCGAATTTTGGGCGTTTAAAAGCTTTATAAATATTAGCCATATCGTCGTTGACATACAAACCGAGTACTGAAAGCTTTTCGGACTTTCAATGTTTTTTCTACTGAAGTTAAACCCCAAGCACTTCATGTCATTAAAAAGTCAATTTCGACGTCCATCATGTACTCTACATCCACTAATGCAAAAGCCTAACGGACTAAGTCTGCCAATCAAATACATTAAACGTCTCTTAAACGCACCGTCATATGACGACGCGTGACGAAGTATTAAGTGAGGGAGGTGGGAAGTGAAACACAATCATACGTGCCCAAAATGGAATAGACATTTCTTTGACCATTGCATACAGAGGCGTAACCGACCGTTGGCCAAGTGATTTGGTTCAAGCTATACTTGCGGTAAGAAATATATATTTTAGCAAAATGTAAGTAATCTCCTAAAACTTAATACAAGTCGGTTAATCGATATCGCTTAGACGATAGGGGATATTAATTGTTACATGAAGCTTGTCTATCGTTCTCAAAATCGCAAACGATATCGCTCTAACCTTACGTGATGAGGGCCCAGAACTCCTTCGATTCGAAGAGAATGGTTTTCATAATAGGGTGATTAATTCGGCTTGCATATGTAAGCAGAAGGGATGCTGGGAAGCGCTCACATTTAACTCAAAGAATGTATGCTTGCATCAAGTAAAAAATCTGTAAAGGCGGTTTTGCAAAAGAACTTCTGACCTTGAAGATTTTCTTATTATCTGTAAAAATGAAAAGAATCCTTGTGGTTTTGGCTCGGAAACTTCAGTATTCGGGAAAAATAAGTTATTTAGTTGGATGCTTGATTTTTAGAAAAAACAAAAAATGGGGTGGATTGAGGATTCAAGGTGTGCGAATAAATGAAATAAGGAAGGTAAAAGGAATTTGGAATTAAGCTGGGCGCGGAACTAGAAACAACATTTAATGGACAATTATCCAATCTTGGTGGAGAAAGATTAAAAGATACTCGTTTGACAGGTTTCACAGATGTAGGAGAAGTCTTTCCCTTGAGAAATGACAATGGCATAGCACCAGAAAAGTAAGGGAAGACATCCATTTTTAAAGACTAGTATTTTTGTTTTATATCATGCGCCCGCACTGTGTGTTATTTTTATTTGTATATACCTTTGATTAGGGCTTGTTTTTGGATTTAGGTTTAGGATTAGGGGGGATATTGTAAAGAAATTCGCATGTTTCTAAATCGAATACATCCGCTGGATCGATGGAACATCCATTTGTGTTTGAATGGAATCTGAATCTTGAAGACATCGGACGACATTCAGAAAAGTTAAATGGGAGTTTTCGTATGAAATAAGAACAAATCCAGGCAACAGCAACAGAAATAGCAAAATAAGTTGAAAGGTGGGTATATGCACAGCGTTGGCAGGTGGATGATGGTAGAATATTGTTGCTCAAAAGTTTTCCATACTGGGATTTCAGAAAATTTCAGCTCAATATTATTAACAAATATTCTAACTTAAACTATAAACTGTGGTTTAAATATGTTACGATCACTCGTTACTTACTTGATCTGTAAAGTCATGTTTGTAGATTTGTGTAGAAACTTTCATATCAGAAAAAGGTCCTTTGAGAGCAAAAAAGTGAATGCTTAAGGGTGTGCTCGTTTTGGTTTTCAGAATAAGCTGCAAGAAAAATAAAAAAGAAAATATAATCGCATGCAATAATAACAGAAATGAACCCAATTTTACTTGATAGGTAATTGTTCTATCATTTGATTGGTGTGGATCACGTTGGCTGTTATTTATTCTTGATTTAACAACCCATTGTTGATTAAAAGCAGAAAACCTAGCGGTCTCATAGAAAAGCTTATGGACATACTCGTCTGTTCGGTATGGCTTCATTTGTAAATCTATGAGAAAACAATGCATTTTGAGAGACGTAAAATAAGACAAAAAAAAAACAAGAATACTTGCCATTGAAAATAATTTTTTCATAACTCAATAGGTCAATTAGAGTGCTGAACATTTTCTTCTCGTCTTTCATCTTAGCGTCATATGCTTCCAATGCAGACATAACTTCATAACCCGACTTATGTGGGTGCAAACATACTCGTTCGTGTTGTGTAGCTAAAGATCCATACAAAAATGTCAATTTTGTTCATTATTTAAATCTTAGCTTCCTCGACTTACTCTCATGATTGGGTCCACGCCATTGGCAACCGATTCTTGAGTATTTACAATTTGTCGGGCGTTCTTGGCATTCATGTTGCTCGTGGCGTTCTAAAGACTTATATGGAAACTCTTTGTTGCAATACTACAAAAAATATGTGAAATATAAAGCTTTCTTATCAACATGCAGATAACGCTTACCTGGCATTCGCTTGGAAGCTCTGATGCTGCTTTCTCTACTGCCAAATTTCGAGATGCAGTGCTCTTTGAGATTTCAACACGGCAATTGGGACAAGTTGCTATCTGATCCCTTAAACTAGGTAAAATAAAATTTAAATTAACAAACAAAAAACCATTGATACAACGTATTTTGCTTTGTACAAAAAGAGATTAAGTTTTTTAAATTTTAAAATAACTTTACATATTTGTATTAATCATTTTAAACTGTTTGAAAAAATAATCCACCCATTCCAACATACCGTCCATCGGCCAACAGATGGGTAAAACAAGCAGCGCACATTAAATGTCCCATTTGACACTGAAATTGTTTAACAGAAAAATAGATTTATTTCATTTTAGGGATTTTCTTTTTCAAATCTACGAATTTTATCATATATTCATGTTTAAATTTACAACTCACTACATTCTCTGTTAAAAAAAATACAAAAAGAAGAGCAGGTTTATTAATCATATTTTATGTAATTTTAAAATATAAGGAATATTTTATTATTATTATTTTATTTTTTTCAAAGTTTTACCAATTGTGTGTGTAATTAAAAATATACATTTCCTAGAAAAAAAGAAATCAAACAAAATGTGAATTCATGAATGAACATTCGACAGGTTTGCACTCTGAAAACGATTTTGCGACGATGTTGGTAAGAGGAAGTTTTTGAATAAAACAAAATATATTTGTGAATATTCCACTTATTTTTTGTATTCTTTATTTCAGAGTTTTTTTTAATGAATTGGTTGTACAAAACAGCTTACAAAAAACAGATATATGTAATAACATTTTTATATATTTTGTTTAACTTTATTTTTTTACTATATATTCACATTCTTTTCTTATTATTTTATTTAAACATAAGCGTATGGCAGTAGTCACAATAAAACCAAAAAGTACGCTATTACTCTATACTCTATAATTAATGTTCAACTAATGAATTCTTTTATAACTTATAAATGTAATTTTGCATTGTTTTGGATAAATAACAATTATTTTATTATTAATCTGACTTTAGAAATGTAATTATTTTAATGTACTTGTACATATTATGTTTTTAGAAATTTTTAGGATAGTTTACTAAGTATTAATAATTATATTTTTAAGATTGACGAGTTTGTTCTTTTTTAATGTCTAGTTCATAAACGAACAATCATAAATACATATTGATCAAATGAAAAAAAAGAAGTTTAGTTAAAAAAATAAATTTTGAAATAAATTGTGCTTGATGGGTATTAACACAATATAAACACACAATCTACTATGCATTTTCTAATGATATTCTTTCTTTTGTTTTAAAACTTTTTATTTCTTTATTTAAATTTAAATAAAAAATTAATAATTCATGTTACCATCACCAAACTGTAAGGTTTTTCAAACATCAATCATTTATTTAAAAAACTGGAATATGAAAGCATGTTAATTTTATCAATGAAAAACAAAACCGACCATATACCAACAACAACAACGACCATATAGCATCAAACTAAAGTTAAAAAGTTATTGCCTTATACCTCGAAATGTTTTTTTTTTTTTTGTATTGGATTTTGAAATCCTCTAGTTTTAATACTCGAATATCTAAGATAACCACACTGACATGGTTTAAATCTAACATCTAACTCAAAAATAATGTATAAAAATGTTGTAACCTAAGACCGCTCCCTCACTTGTCGAATTTAAGGAATATATAGCGATCTCATGTTCATCTCCTCACTTTTTGGCACAGAATTATTCTAAACTTTGAATTTGAAGCGGTTTGTTTTGTATAAACAAAAATATACAAAATAATTACATCCGAGACTGCTTCGAATTTAAAGTTTTGAATAATTCTGTGCCGAAAGCAAGCTTACCGACAAGTCAGGAGATAAACATGAGATCGGTACAAATTCGGTAAAGGGGTATATACGGATTACAGATACCGCACCGATAAATAAGGGACCGGGGCCTTAGACTTCAAAAACAAATTCCTTGCGGTAAATATCGAAACATTGATTTCAACACTCGGTATCGGTACACCGCTTTCTTACCGTACCAATTCCGCACAATCAGTAGGTGTTCATTGAAATGTATGTATTCAGTAAAATATAGGTACCGAATGTGTACCGAGGAAACCGAGAAACGATACTGCACCGACAAGTGTGGGAGCGGACTAAAACTACAACTTATCAATATTTAAAAACCTTATGGAAGTCAGACGATATTTAGTATATGTGAGCCCTACCTACTTAACACTTTGTATATTATGTAGCTTATTTGTGTAGCCTATTCATTTCATTTTTATTCAACAAACTTTATGTGACACTCAAAGTGGTAAGTCTTACATGAAGTAGAATGTAGAGATAAAGCACCTTGCTCTTCTAAGTTCTAGTCCTATGCTGGACTAAACTAATTGTAAAGTATTTAAGGAAGATTAATGCTCTTGTGTTCTTTACGTATTTAGGTGTTCTTATAAATGACAATTTATACACTTAATTTCTTCTCATTAAATTATTATTAGGAAAAGTGTCTTAGTGGTTTCTGTTTTCAACTATTCCTATGAGCATTTCGGATCTACAATTTCGGAACTACAATTTACCACCAACTCTGAAGGATCTAGATAAAATGCAATTTTCGAAGACAGCATTAACTTTGATTTGTCACTTTCATGCAAAAAACAGTACAATAGTCTGTTTAAGCCATGTGCCAGGACGGGTAGAATATTCCTGCAGCGTATCCCATAGGCACCAAGGTAAGCCTAGCGACACCATAAATCTTTAAATCTTTCCAACAAGTTTGTTAACATGCAAATCCCTGGGTAGATGGGACTCTTTACAGAAAGTTAAAAAAAAAAACAGAGCACACGCATCAAAAAGTGTAGCCTAAAGATGAAGCAATTAGGTATGAGTTATGCTCCCACTTGAGATCATAATAATCGTCGATTTTAAGAGGTCCGGTTAAGTAACAATTTAAATGCAAATTATATATCGTGCTTTGAAACACGATTTGTTTACTTATAGCGAGTTTCATTAAAAAAATGTCTCCTTCTGTCAAAAGATTTAATCTTTTCTTCCAATTTTACCAGTTTCATTGCAAGAAAAAGAGAAAATCTTCATCAAATCTCAACATGAAAGATTTGGTATCTGATAGGGTCGGGATTTTATCTGAATACAGACATTGCATAGTGTTTTTCTGTTCAATGTCCAATTCAATTGGAAATATTTTGTCATTTGTTGTTTGTTGTGAATTTGTGCCAGACCGTGCTGAATAAAGAAATAAACAATTATTCTTTAAAAAACAAAATAACAATAAAACATTTGGTATCAACTGTGCATGCTTCATGTTTATGTGTGTTATGTCAAAATACTGTGTGGCCGTCAGTCAATCACCAATACTTTAAACTCTGAAACAAGTTCCATTGAAAATAGCAAAACTTTGAAATTTGAATGAAATATACTATTAAAGTTTGGAAAATTATGGCCTTCATGTATGTCGCTGCCGTTCCTCTTTTTTAATGTGAATATGTGCTGGCAGCTGTTTATATTGATATAAACAAAATACATATGGGAAGATAAATTTAGAAAAATAAAAATAGACAATCATCTGTAGTGATCATCTGCAATGGTTTTATTTTATTAATGTATGTATGTATTGTGTATGTATCGTTCATTCGTTCGTTAATATTTTCTTTTTAACTTTAAACACATTATGTACATAACATGTACTGTACGTCTTCTGAATTTTGCTTCAGATGTAAAAATAGCAAACATTTATTTATCAAGGAAAGCAAGATCAAAGAGATAACACGTTATTTTCTTGCTTATTATTATTATAAAAAAATTACGATGCATGCTAATATTTACTTGGGGTCGGGGTTTGGGGATAATATTTTCGTGGTCCATTACCGTTTGTATTATTGTCTTAGAAATAAATTGCACGACTGGATCGCACGTACTTGCTCTTATGTGTGGTCACAGCTTGGAATAAAATTTGAAAAATATTAAGGGAACTTCAAAGATTATATTCGATTTTTCTGACTTTTGATTGTTTGAAAAATGTACGTAAAATAGTTTTCAGCCATTTTATTTCTTAAAAAAATGTGAAAAAGTGTGAATTTTTTTTTACAAAATCGTTAGAGCCGTTTTTAAATAAAACGAGTTTTTTAACAACTTTTTTTAAAAAATTAAAAAAAATAATTGAAGAATACAAACTTAAGCACAAAAATAATGTACATTTTAAAACAAAATTAAAAAAAAATCACTTACCCGTTTTCAAAATATAGATTTTTCAAAAAAAAATTGTTTAAAATTATTAAAAATACAAAAAAAAAAGTTTTTGAAAAAAAATTAATGCAATTCTTGAATATCAATTTTGATTGTAATTGGATCACCAGTTTTCGAAAAAGTCGAAAAAACCGGTCCTATGGGAGGTACCGTTTTTAGCCCACCATATTAAATTGTTTCACCAAAGTATAAGGCATACCTACAGTAATACACTGATTTTTTTTATAAAAAATCTTGGAGCCGTTTTCGAGAAAAATAAGCTTTTACATAACGGTTATATGACGGTACCGTTATTTTTTAACTAAAAAAATTGAAAAAAGTCAAAAGAACCTGAAGTTCAAAATTTGAAGACGATTGGCCCAACCGTTTAGGCTGCAGTCCAAAATACATCCGTACAGACAGACAGACGGACAGAATTTTGCCAGCAACTCAAATATGTTTCTCTATCATCGTAATGTCATGCTTGATTGTTATCTCAATTTTTTTAATCTGCACGAATGCATAACTTGCATTATAGTACCTATAATCGCAAGTAAAAAGAAATGTGAGATAATGCACAAAACAGCGGTTTCAAAGAGATTACTACAGTACCAAAGCTTTTAAACTACAAATGAGTGCATCGTAGAGCTGTGTCAATCGTTCATTTTCAAAGATTCAATCGTTCATGATTCGGTCATTTCAAAGATTCGGTCTATTCAATTAATCATTTTACCAATCAATCCCATATCTACCCTCTTTCTCTCGTTTCAATTTATACCCATACCATACCGGTCATCGAAATGTTATGTTGTGACTTTTGAATGTGATTGTGCATAAAACATTTTGCATGGTTTCCATATGTGATATGTATCTCTGCAGTTGGATATATCCGACACCAACATCGACTTCCGTCTTCCGTGTTTCGTCAGTAAATCATTAGGTTGAGTGGATGTATTTGTGTATGTCTCTCTCTCTCTAGTCTCACTCTCTTTATAAAATAAATACTTAAATTTCAGTTCAGTTTCACTTTGTTTCGTTCATTTATTTCAATCATTCTCTATCTCTGGTCTGGTTCTTTGTGTATTGTGTATTTTGTATTCTGTATTGCATTCAATGATTGATTGAAATTCAGTTTCGTTTTCCGCATCATATCGTTCTCGTTCATTTGAAAAGTATTGAAATTGTGAACGACCGACATATGGAAGTGTGATTGCAATCATTAATACTTTTCAGTGAACGGGTCATAAAGACCGAATCAATCACGATTGACACAGCTCTAGTGCATCGCGGACGAAAGCAATTAGCCTGTTCACGTTTCTTATCATTGCGAAATACTCAATATTGGGCAGTAATACTAACCGTGTAAGGCCTTTATTGCGCAATGATATTAGTTTGCTTAATATTTTGCAGAATATTAAAAAAAAATAGTTTTTTTTAAACTTCTTTAATAATAAGCCTGTTTCCGTACTCACACGAATCTACCCAAATCTACCGATAACTAACCGTGTTTCTTTACTTTTTTTGGCATGAAAATTCCAGAGCTTTTGACATTTTTTCATTTCCCCTCCCGCAAGAATCTACCCGAACAATTTAGCTACTGCACGTTCTTGCTTGTCAAACACGAAATCAGCTGATCGAAAAAATGCTGAGTTTGAATTTAAAAGTCTCTGAATTTGTTGGAGATACATTTACACTGTACAATCAAAGTACAGAGAACAGTTAATATTTTGTTTATTATGAACAGATCCCTTTGATTTGTAATCTTAATAATTTTTCATTCTAATAGTTTGTGTTCTCATATCATCAACAATATCATTTGGTTCCAAATAAATATTTTCCTTTGAATATAATTTCACTGCTTTTAATTTCAATAGGTTATGGAACCCGTACAAGATTAAAAGAAAAGAAAACAAATCTGAAAGTATTATGGCTGAAGGAACGAAATTTTCTATTCCAAAATTGAATAATGAAAACTATTTGATATGGAAGTTCAAGCTAGAACTGCTGCTAATAAAAGAAGGTCTTTGGAACATAGTCAACGAACCAAAACCAGAAACAAATGCTGATGAGAGTAATGCTGCTGCTGTTGCTGCTGAAATTTAATGGCCAAAGGGGAATAACCAGGCAAAAGCACTCATTCGTCTATTGGTGGAAGATGGACAGCTTGTGCATATAAGACGAATCTCTACAGCGAGAGATGCATGGTTAGCACTACAGACTTATCATGAGAAAAGCACACTTAGTAACAAAGTTCATTTAATGCGAAGGATTTGTAGTTTGAAATTGGATGATGATGGCAATGTGCAGGCTCACATAAATCAAATGACGGAATTGTTTCATAAATTAAGAGACATTGGTGAGACACAACTATCGGAAAATTGGAGTGTTGCTATGCTTCTTAACAGCTTACCAAGAAGCTATGATACTTTAATTACAGCACTTGAGAGACGACCGGGAGGAGATTTAACGTTTGGTTTGGTGCAATCCAAACTGCTTGGAGAATACAGTCGTCGAAATGAAGCAAATGCGGTAAGCAGAGTCAGCTTTTAAAATAAGTGACAAAAGAGAAAAGAACTGCTTCTTTTGCAAAGAAAAGGGTCACTTTAAGCATGATTGTGTCCAGTACAAAAAGTGGAAATCCAAGAATATTAAATCCAAAGTTGTTCAATACAAACCAAATAAAGCAAACAAAATTGAGAACACTAGTGAATTTCTTTTCATGGTATCAAAGGACATAGATGGTTGGATTGTTGACTCTGGAGCCACATGTCACATATCTAGTGACAGAGGTTTCTTTAAGGCACTGAATGTAAATCATCGTGAGAAGATCAATGTTCCTAATGATAATGAGGTTCAACTGCAGGGCGTGGTAAAGGAATCATAAAGTTTATCAATCATAAAAATGAGGAATCTTTCGTGGAACTTACTGATGTATTGTATGTTCCAGATATTGGAGGAAATTTGTTATCTGTACGAAAATTGATTGATAACGGCTTTACTGTTGATTTCAACAAGGACCTATGTGAAATCAAACGAGATGGTCGTCAAATTGCAGTTGCGGACTTGTACTCAAATCTTTACAAGTTGCGGTTATCAAATAAGGTATATTCAGCATGTGAGCATACAAGCAAATGTATTCATTATTGGCACAAAGTTTGCGGTCATTGCGATCCACATGTTTTAAGGGAAATGTGTTCAAAAGGACTAGTTGAAGGTCTTGAGCTGTTTGATTGTGGTATGAAATGTCGATGTGAAGTATGTTTACAAGGAAAGACAACCCGATTACCTTTTCCAAAGCAATCAACTACTAAAACTATTGCTCCACTTGATCTTGTGCATACAGATATTTGCGGACCAATGCAACAGTTTCACCCAGCGGTAAGCGTTACTTGGTTACATTCATCGATGATTTTACTAGATACACCACGATATACCTACTAAAACACAAATCTGAAGTACTGTGTAAGTTAAAGGAATATGTAGAAATGGTAAAACGCAATTTCAACGGAAGCCAAAGGTACTTAGGTCTGATCGAGGAGGAGAATATACCGGTAACGAAATAGTAGCGTACTTGAAAAGCGAAGGTATTCAAATTCAATACTCTGCAGCGTACACTCCTGAACAGAACGGTGTGGCAGAACGCAAGAATCGGACATTGATTGAGATGGCTCGTTGCATGTTAATAGATGCTGGCTTGCAGTACATGTTTTGGGCCGAGAAAGTTACAACGGCTAATTATATTCAGAATCGTTTACCAACCAGGGCAAAAACGGTAACACCATATGAAGGATGGAATGGTTTAAAGCCAAATATTAAACATTTTAAGATTTTTGGAACTAAATGCTTTGTTCATGTTCCAACAGAAAAGAGACAAAAGTTGGATAAAACTGCTGTGCAAATGATTTTTGTTGGCTAAGATGAAAATTCAAAGGCGTATCGTTGTTATAATTCATCAACAAAACGTGTAGTGGTTAGTCGAGATGTTAAATTTATGGATTTTCAAGTCGTTCCCGGGAGTAAAAAGACAATTGTGACGTCCATTGAGGAGAAGCAGAAAATGGAAAGCAAAACACAATCGGTGGATTTGGAAATCGACTTCAAAGTAAAATCACGACACAATTGTACAAGATGTTGAAGAATTTTTAGAAGTGTATGATCAACAGCAGCAAAATCAGAAACAAAGTCTTGAGCATGTGGATATACATAGTGCGCGCATAAGGCGATCAAAACGATCAAATAAAGGAGTTCCACCAATTAAATAATCGACGTAATGAAAATCGTGCAGTGTACCGAGCTAGAACCGAAGAACTTGAAGGAAGTCATGGCAAGTAAATGTAAGAAAAATTGGCTCGATGGAAGATGAAATGGAATCCTTAAAGCAGAATCGTACTTGGGAATTGTGTGAGCTTCCAAAAGACAGAACAGCTATTGGCAGTAAATGTGTATTCAAATTAAAAAGAAGTTCAAATGGAGCAGAAACAAGATTTAAAGCTCGTTTAGTCGCTCAAGGTTTCTCACAAAAATATGTCAGTGATTATGATCTGGTGTTTGCACCGGTTGTCAAGCAAATAACATTCAGAATCTTAATGTCAGTCTCTGCCAAGGAAGGATTTATTGTAGAACACTGGGATGCGAAAACAGCGTTTCTTAATGGTGACCTAAAAGAAACTATTTAAATGCGGCAACCACCTGGTTTTGAAATTGAAGGAAAAGACCATTTAGTATGTTTGTTAAATAAAAGTTTCTATGGATTAAAGCAGGCTGCAAGATCATGGAACGAGGCAATACATAAAGTACTAAGCGATGCGCAATTTCTTCAAAGCAAGGTTGACCCTTGTCTCTATTCGAAGAAGGAGCACAACGAATGGTGCTTCATAATAATTTATGTTGATGATATGGTCGTGGCAAGCAGATCCAAACATCTAATTCGGTTAACAGAGAAAATAGTCTCATCAAAGTTTCAGATGAAGAATATGGGCAACATAAAATCTTTCTTGGGACTAGATATTGACAAGGACAAGAAAGGAAATTATCATTTGAATCAACGGAATTTTATCGAGCAGATTGCAAAAGATTTTGGTTTAGCCGACTCTAAACCATCAAATATTCCAATGGATCCAAGCTATGGCAAGCATGCTGAACAATCAGAAGTGTTAATAGACAAAGACAAATATCAAAAACTTATAGGATGTCTTCTGTTTGTTTCAGTTAACACGCGACCGGATATATCTGCAAGCGTTTCCATTTTGGCACAAAATATCAGTCAACCGACACAGAACGATTGGAATGAACTTAAGCGAATCCTTAAGTATTTAAAGGCGACATCAAAAATGAAGTTGTCATTAAGCAAAGACGACGACGGTGAATTCTTCTACCGTTATGCGGATGCAAATTGGGCTGAGGATAGAAACAGTCGTAAATCAAATAGTGGCTATGTATTCAAGGTAAACGGTGGAGTTATCAGCTGGTCATGTCGGAAACAAACGTGCGTAGCTCTTTCGTCTACGGAAGCGGAATTCATCGCACTGTCAGAAGCATGTCAAGAAGCATCATGGATTCGACGTATTTTGAATGATATGAAGCAGCTGATCACTGAACCAACAATTATATTTGAAGATAACCAAAGTTGCTTAAAATTAATACAAGAGGAACATTTTTCAAATAGAACTAAACATATCGACACCCGTTATCATTTCGCGAAAGACTTTATCAAGAAATAGACGGTGGTATGCAGATATTGTCCAACAGAATCTATGCTAGCTGATTTGCTTACAAAACCATTGGGAGCTGGAAGACATAAGATGCTACGTGAAAGATGTGGTCTTTTTGAGTAAATGAGGAGGAGTGTTGGATTTACATTTACACTGTACAATCAAAGTACAGGGAACAATTAATATTTTGTTTATTATGAACAGATCCCTTTGATTTGTAATCTTAATAATTTTTCATTCTAATAGTTTGTGTTCTCCTATCATCAACAATATCATTTGGTTCCAATTAAATATTTTCCTTTGAATATAATTTCACTGCTTTTAATTTCAATAGAATTGTGATTATAATATTGAACCGTATAAGGGCTTTATCTGGCCCTTACCTAAGGATGATGAATTTTAACGCAATATTAGCTTTGTTCGTCTGCTCCCTAAAACAGATTATTTTGAACAATTTTACACAAATGTGGTTCGTTTACTTACATTTTCGAGAGTTTTCGTGAAAAGAGAGAAACTATGAGAGAGCAAAACGCTTCCCCTTAATTCCCTAATCTAAACCAACAAATTTCTTGCGGGAAAAATGTGAGTTCTGTCAAAATCAAAAGTATATTTGAAATTTGACGTTTTGTGAAGTCTTCGTATTTGAAGAATTTTAAATAAAAAAAATTTGTAAAGTTAAATCCAAAGTAAATAATAAAATGACCTTACAATGGCCTAATAAATTGGTTTCCATCACAATTGTTATTTCATCTGCACTTATTTGATCCATTTCGCTTAGTTAAATTTTAATTTTTTTGACGTTTAAAAAGTTTCCCTATTTTGATCCACAAAGCGTTCTTTTACTTTTGAGCGAATTTATTATTTTCGGAGAGTTATCATCCCCACTCTTCAAAGTTTGACAGTTTTTCTAAAACAACCCAAAAAGTAGACGAACGGGTCTATTTTTGGTCAATATCTTTAACAATAATATTGCGTGGTGTAAAAGATTTGATATTGCGCAAGAATATTGACCGTGTAAGGGCTTTATTGCGCATGAATTTCGGTAAGTCCAATATATTCTGGAATGTTAAAAAAAACTATATTTTTTGAAACTTCTTCAATATGTTGCGCCTTGTACTGCGTGTAATACCATGTTCCCGACGTGATTTACTTATTGCATTGGAAGGCACGATCTTTTACAAAAACAAATAACATTTAAAGTAACACAGTTTGAACTTATAAAAACTATCAAAACCACAAAACTTAACGGTTTTTAGCAAAACTGAAGTATGCCATCAAACGTCTTAAATAACAAAGAATTTATGAAAAAAGTATTTCGAAAATTGTAGGACCGGTTTTGATAAAATCGTGTTTTTTATTTTGGTTTTTGAAGGAAACTTTTTTTTTGAGATTTTGGTATGCAGTTTTTTACAGTTTAATATACACATCATTTTAAAATTTTAAATCATTTTTTTGATAAGTTTTAAATTGACTTTCAAAAAAAAAAATATGTTCAAAAATTATTTATAAATAGAAAAAAACTTTTTTAAATGTTGGTATGTAGAATTTATTTCGCTATCTAGGTTTTTTCAAATAAAAAAAAATATAGAAATCTATTGACCCGTTACTGAGAAAGTAGAAAATTAAAATGCCCGTTATATGACAGGTACTGCGTTAATAGACTTTTCCTGTAAATTTGGTTTCCATAAGATGGTAGCTAATGCCTACAAAAAAAAATTCTCAACAAATTTCATCAAAATAGTTGGAGCCGTTTTTAAGCATTTCCTTAACGGTCATATGGCAGGTACCGTTATTTTAAGCCTTAAAAATAAAATTCCAATGCCTCTTCTGGGGAATGCCAAAAGAATCACACACACCAAATTTGACGATAATGGCTTAAGCCGTTTAGGCTACAGCTCGTTATACATACTGACAGACAGACATACAGACAGACATTTTTTGCCACTAACTTTTTAGACTTCTCTAAATCGTAATGCCATGTTTAATTGTTATCTTAATTTTTTTATATTCACGAATCCTAAACTTGCCTTATAGTCCCTATAATCGCAAGTAAAAAGATTTTTTTCTTATTTTTTATATTCAGACATTTCATCATTTTTGTATTAAATCAAATAAAAATTCAAGCCTGTGAAGTAGATATTTGACATTTGCCTTAGACGACGCAGTCCATTGCCATTATATTGAAGTTTAAAAAAAATGTATTTTGTAATATTGCACAATTTATAGAGCCTTTACAAGGTCGGTCAGTATTACTGCGAAATATGAAGTATTTGGGTAGTGTAGTAGTGGCCGCATTAAGGACGACGCATTTTCACGCAATATTTTTGATCAATAATTTGAGCAATAATATTGCGTTGTGTAAGAGTCGCCTTATATATATTTATATGACACGATGCAATATTATTGACCAATATTATTGTCTTCATGCAATTTAAAATGTATGCGTTGGCCCGTCATGTTTCAAATAAACATTCTCAGAAACTTGAACTGGCTAAATGATATTAAAAAAAAAAAAACAAATATCAACCACAAACGCAAGACATATTTTTTTGGGTATGCCGTGTACATAAGGTATGTTTTATGTTTTTTTAAGTATAATATAAAAATCAAAATACGAATTAAACTATTTTCATTTTTAATTTTGGAGAAATTGTGGAAATCATGTTTTTAATGAGATTGTGTAAAACAATTTTCAACTTTGTAGCCAAAAAATTGAATGCTAATACTGACTTGCGATTATAATAGGTACTAAAATGCAAGTAATGCATTCGTGCAGATTAATAATTTTGAGATAACAATCAAACATGACATTACGATGATAGAGAAACATATTTGAGTTACTGGCAAAATTCTGTCCGTCTGTCTGTCTGTTTACAGAGGTTTTTTCAATTTTTTTTAGCTCAAAAATTAACGGTACCTGTCATATAACCGTTATGTTAAAGCTAATTTTTCTCGAAAACGGCTCCAAGAATTTTTATAAAAAAAAATCAGTGTACTACTGTAGGTATGCATTATATTTAAATGAAAAAAAAAAATTAATACGGTGGGCTAAAACCGGTACCTCCCATAGGACCGGTTTTTTTTTCTTCGACTTTCTCGAAAACTGGAGATCCGATTACAATCAAAATTGATATTCAAAAAGATGTAGCTAGCCTGAGTAATTTTGCATTAATTTTTTTTCGAAAACTTTTTTTTTTTGTATTTTTAATAATTTTTTTTTTTTGAAAAATCAATATTTTGAAAACGGGTAAGTGAATTTTTTTTTTAATTTTGTTTTTAAATGTACGTTATTTTTGTGCTTAAGTTTGTATTCTTGAATTATTTTTTTTAATTTTTTTAAAAAAAGTTACAAAAACCGTTTTATTTAAAAGGCTCCTACAATTTTGAAAAAAAATCACACTTTTACATGTCCTAAAGAAATAAAATGGCGTTTAAATTATTTCACCCAATACATTTTAACGTACTTTATTCGAAAAATGAAAAGTCACAAAAAATGGAATAAATGCTTTGATGTTGACTTTAATTTTTTTTATTTTATTCTACAATGTGACCGCACATATGAGCAAGTACGTGGGATCCAGTCGTGCAATTTATTTATTTAAGGCAAGTTATGCATTTGTAAAAAAAATTAGATAACAATCAAACATAACATTACGATGATAGAGAAGTCGAAAAAAGTGGGTCGGACAATTCTGTCAGTATGTCCGTATCGATTCCTATATATGTATGTATATAGTATTTTTAGAGTGCATTTTAGCTCCAAAACTAACTGTACTTGCCATATTACTTTTAATGGAAAACTTATTTTGCTCGAAAACGGCTCCAACGATTTTGATAAAACTTTCTCAATTTACCAAATTTTAAGAAAGCTCAAAAATTTATCAGAAGAAATTTTTTCCAGCAAACCCACAAAAAAAAAAGCTTTTATATCTACATACATATTTCTTTTTAACAAGTTCTCTATGAAAATCTGAAATTCAGCAAGCGAATCCAAAAAAATATTAGAATTGACAGCAAAGTTGAGATTTGTACTTTCGATTATAGGTACTATAATGCAAGTTATACATTCGTGTAAAAATAGTTATACATCGGTGAAAAAAACTTAGCTGGGGGACTGAAAACGATACACCCATAGGACCGTTTTTTTCCTTCGATTTCTCGAGAACTGGTTACCCAATTACAATCAAATTTATATTAAGGAAGATGTAGGTAGGTAGCCAAAGTAATTTAACATACAAATATTTTCGAATAACTTTTTTTTGTATTTTTTTTTTGAAAAATCAATATTTTGAAAACGTTTAGATGGATTTTTAAAGTTTTTTTAAAGTTATTTTTTAAAAGACGCAAATTTTTGTGCTTAAATTTTCTTTCTTTTTTTTTTATTTTTTTATTTAAAAAAAATTGTTAAGTAAAAACGGTTTTTACATACATTAAATATTTTTTTTTGTTTAAAGGTAATAATCCAATTGATGGGTTCGACTCCCCGTCAGAGCCACGTTTTTTCCGGGTACTGCCTCTTGTGAGGAAGTGACAAAACCTCCAAAGAGTAATATTTGTCTCGAAAAAGTGCGTCTCATGTAGACGTTCGGACTCGGCGGTAAATTATAGGTCCCTTCCATTCTTACAGATTCACAACACACACACAGGAATGGTTGCCACTAGGCCTTGGCTCCTTAAGGAGCTGTCGCGCCAATAAATTTATTTATTTTTATGGCCCTGGCCGATGATTACCAAGGTAACGGCATATAACATGAACACTAGTCATTCGACTTCCAGCCAACTTTTGTGTCGTGCCGTCGCGTCGTATTCTCTATTATAGCTAAATTAACTATTGCCTTTATAGAAGAGGCAATAATTAAAAATTAGGGGCACCTATTCGCACTAACGAATTTTAGAGTAATTAAATCGAAAATTTAATCATTTCTACTACCATACTATCTTCAGCAATTTATATACAAATATACCCATCATGTCCATATATACCGACTTAATATTTTTGTTTTATTATAATCTATGTATGTTATGTACCTACCTAAATGTATTAAATCTGATAAATAAACAAGTAAATACTTATTAGGGAAATACCAATAAGGTGAAAAGGGATACAACATTTATTATTTTCGAAGAGACAAAGAGAATGAAATAATAACAAATCAAGTGAGATGTGCCAAGAAATATATTAGAATTTAAATAATTGTGAAAACAAAATAAGGAAGAAAATATTTCGTAGTTGTGACCTGCTAGATCTTTAACATAAAATATAGGAAAACAAAACAAAATAAAATTTACGTTTTGTTCCTCATCCTCAGCAAATGTTAATTATTAATTGCTTGCTCATATACCTACATCTTTATACCTATTATATTCAAAGTAAGGTGTCAAAAACAGATGGCCTTTTCCATCTCAAATGAAAGGAAAACATCTGATCTAGTATCTAGATACTAGGAATTATGTTTATAGCTCTTCAATTTTTGGTACACGTATCAGAGGTTTATCGTTCATATACATTTTATACTTTCCATTCATTAGAAATTAAAAATACTAATGCGACAGAAAGAGATGGATTGTTAAAACGTCATTCAAAACTTGTTATGAATCGATATTACATACACCTTCCTACATAAATATTGACAGGTTCATAAAACATATTTGAATTCCAATATAAAATACATATATGTAACTAGTAATAACTTTTAAAAATCAACTGAATCAATTGGTCAATGAAATGCAAATAAATGATGTTATTTAAAAAAATGGATACAGGTTTATACCTTAACAACAACAAAGTTATGTTAAGTAAATACATAAGTGAACTACATATATATTTGATAGTAGGGTTGGTACTTATGTACATACGTGTCCATATCATAGCGACTGGATCTTATTAAACAGTTAGATAGTTCAACTTGGCCTGTATTCATAATTCCTCAAGAAAAAAATACCAATTGTTTTTAAATATAAAATTGTATTCACAGATCAATAGCAATGTATAATTTTTTTCTGCGGCGTAGAATAATTCTTACATATTATAAATATCACTGCCACTGCCTATCTCAAGTTTCCCAACAAGCTTAAACCTCTTCCCCTGCATTAATTTTCTTTTTTTAACTGCGCCACACCACTGTTTGCGTCGTTGCACTGTTTTTTTCTTACTCGGCCATTTTAAGAATGAAGAATGCAACGAATTGGGGGAAACAAATAAAACCAAGAATTAAGAACAGGGCAGTAAGGAATAAACAAAATCATTTCGGTTTTTTTTTTTATTATTATTTACTGCATTTTGTATATTCTTTCTCGACCTCACGTTCTTTTTGTATTTATAATTACGAGTGGGTGTTAATCACAAGACATACCAGGCACACCCTTGTGCTGGTACAATAATTGTTTATGTATCGAACTGCTCAAGGACGTTCTTTTTTATTGGAATTCAGAGGAAATTGAGTTGCCAGCCTCCATTTATATTTTTTGTAATGTACACACACTAGACTTTACTCTACACGCCCCAATCACCCCATAAAGCATTTGCTTGTACTCACCTGGTACATAGCCGTCTTGGGCAGATCCAAACAAACAGCACAACATAGAATGCCACCCAAACGATATTCAAGCTTTTCGTGTTGGGTGGTAGTGGCTGATGTACCAGCTGTCACCAAATCGAGTTTGGGTTTCTTTGCTTCGGGCTCATTGGAGTCTCCACCAACAACAACCGATGATGTTCTGGTCTGTCCAGTACTCGGTACTGATGACGAATTTGCTGACGATGACGAAGCGCTCGTTGAACTACCACCCCCCGACGAAGATTGGGGTTGCAATTGCTGCTGCTGAATGCTCACTTGGGCATTGCTATTGTCCACCATGAGTTCAGCAGCAATCAAGGGAATTGAATTAAGGTGACTCGTCGAAGTTGGGGGCTGTTGTACAGCCGAGCTAGACGATTCAACATCCGCCATGTTTGATTTTTAAGGAGAAAAACCACAAAAGAAAATTTAGTTTTTGTTCAGTTTTGTCTTTAAATCTAGAAAGCAGCTTCTATCTTCCAATTATTTGGCAATTAAATTAGTAGTTTTTTTTTTAATGAAAATCCAGGTTTTTTGACCTTGATTGCAGAATAATGGCAAATATTTTTTCTTCCACTTGATACCACAGGAATAAAGAAACACAGCTTTTCCGAAATATTTTGATTGTTAAAACTAATATAAAAATAAATGTAATATCAAATCAAATTTGTAAATTCTCCAAATAAATTAAAATGATTTAGTTTTCTGGTTTGCTTTTACACAAATAATATACGCAGAGAAAAACGAAGTTCGTCCCACTTTAACGAAGATTAAATTGAGAATAAATGAACGGACAGAACAGAACAGAACTAAGAAAAGGCGAAATAGGAATAGGAACAAAATTTGGATTGGAGAATTGGAGTCAGACTCAGACACACACTAGTGAAATGGTTTAGTGGGGCTGTGGTGTGGTCTAGTGTTTATCTCTTTCTTTGTTTAGTGCATTTGCTAAATGCTAATACGGTGGGTATTACATAACTTGTTTTATTTTCCTTCTTTTCTTCAAGTTTACACTTGATAAGGGCAAACGCATGCGCCTTATTTTGTGATTTGAAAAAAAGTGCAGTGCTTAAAGCAGTGCACACTATAAGATGGATAGAGCACATCATATTTTTCAGATATGAGGTAGAGAAAACAAATATCCAGCAACAAGATTACAAAAAGAAGGAGACATCACCATCAACATTATGGTAAAACTGAACATGGTCATTTTGATTATAGCATTTCTTCTCTATCATAGAAAAAAGAAAAAAGAACTGCGACTCGTACCGACCATGCCCCGCAAACCCTGATATTTTTTTTTTGTAATGTGAATGCAGGTGAGATTCGTGATTCGTGTGAGTAGCAGCCAATCAGCCATACAAATATGCAAACGTTTAGTAGTCCCATAAGAAATGTACAGGAACCGGTACAAATAAGGCGTTGTTCTTTTTTTCGTTCAGAACAGTCTGAGTCTTTGTTGTCAAAAAAAAAGTTGTATTTATTTGTTCGCTCAGAGCGTTCAGATCTTAAAGTTGCATTAATTTTTTCGTTCAAAGAATGATCAGAGCGTGCTCTGAGAACCCTGTATACGCTCAGGATAAATTGACTTGAGCATTATGAGAAAATGCTGAACGCAATTAACGTCACTTTAGAGTTGTAGGCTATTTCACTTTATTCCATGCACATTGCCTACAACACTTCGAAAAATATAAGCCAAAGTGAAAGAGACAATAGTATTATATGCATAATATTGCCGCCTGTGAAAGAGCCATATCAAAAATGACAATTTGTGACAGAAAAGTGCTCAAACGTATTTCAAAAATATATCTGAGCGCTCAGAATGCTTAGACTCTGTTCAGAGACCTTTTCTGAGTGAATAAAGAGAAATCATTTTTCATTTTGATTATCAGGCCGCCTCCACTGGGCATGATTCATTGCATGTCGAATCGACTTAAATGAAATGTCCAATGGAGGCGGGCCATCTCGTGGTATGTTTTTTGTGTAAAAATAAAATAAAATGTCTGATTGGAGAATATCCATTAGCGAGACAATAGCCCTTATAAATATGTACCGGGAACATGAGTGCCTCTGGAACTACAAAAGCGAGCATTATAAAAGAGTTGATCTAAAAAAAAGGTTGGGACGATGAAACACCCGGAACCTGGACGCCAGTCTTCCAAAAGCCATCTCGACGGTCAGACGGGCCCGACTTAGTCTGTAATTAAAAACTTCTTGTTGGGTACTTAGCTTAGAACAACCTACTGAAGCCTTTCATCAGATGTTTATCAAGCCCGAATATATCATCTCCGATAAAAAAAATAAGGAGTTGTAGTTTCTTGAACTTTGAGTGGTCTGGTTGGAGTAATTCTGAAGCTTCCATTGGTGACTCCTTCGTATAAGCTTGAGTTTTTGTATAAGATGACATCGGAGGCCCTCCCATTTCCTCCAATATCAACATACACAAATCGGCTATGCGCATCAACAACTGCTAGCAACACTATGCTCTTATAGTTGTAGAAGTCTGAGCCAGAGTGTGGAGGGGCAGTTATCCTTATATGTTTCCCGTCAATAGGACCGATGGTATACGGGAAATCATAATACTTTTCGAAATCTGCTGATATACTCAGCCAATCTTTTTCTGTTTTAGGTGTCTAAATAAACAGATCCTTAGTTCAATCATTTTTATAAGTCTTCTTGTATTCTAAATACTTTCATATTGACACAATGAAGGTCATCATAAATAGAGGAGAGGACATTTGGCACAAATGTTCCAATTGTTTTTCTCGATATCCTGGACAAAAAATCCAGCGAACGGTACGAGTCGCCTGTAGCGATGTATCGCAGCGTGATTGCAAGCCGCACTCTCGGACTTATTGCAAACCGCATCCGAATGTCTTGCCTTTTGATGGAAGGTTCAATCTTTAATCAAAAAAATAATTTTTCATCAGTGCTCAGTTTTTTTAACAAAAATAGTTTTAAGCCTACGAAGGCAAAAATAGCGGTAAACTTATCGATTGACATTCTGCAAAAATTTTGGTAGTCTTTGCCTTCCTCCCACAAAATGTCCTTCAGCAAATGTTGCTCCAGGTCATAAACCTCCCTTTGCATAAGAAAAGGATTCACCCAAAAACGATGCTTCCGTTTTTTCCGTAAAAACCATTTGAATTTATATTCTCGTAAATGAACTGTCAAAATTTGTATAGGAATTTATTTATGCGAACCTTATAAATTTATCTCATGATTTTGCCGTGCAAAGCCTACTACTCAAATCGCGCTAAAATTTATCTTCCACCGTTGTATTTAGATACCTATAGTACTACCATCAGTGTTCGAAAACTAGCGCCATCTAGTAAGTCTACATCTCCCTAAAGTTTTTCTCTGAGTGGAGACCACAACGTAGACTTTTAGTCGGGGAAATGTACTCAACACATATGCAATGTTAGAAAAAGACAGAACGACAAAAAGTAATAGCAGTCAGAAGGAAACAAACCATGAACACTTTTTCATGTTATTTCATTACCATTTTCTTAAAATGAGCGATAATTAGAGAATGAAAGAAAGTTATTTAGACAGGTATTTGAGGAGTTTTCATTTCTGCCTTGAAAATACACTGTTTTTGGTAGGGTTTTTTTATAGATACGGAAACAGGATGAAATTTACCTATATAACGATTTTTGTTGAAATTTGATATTTGATTTGTTTTTTTTGTGTACAATTTTGAATGGTTACCATGTTTGATTATTATATCAATTTTTTAAGTCTGCAAAAATTTTAATTAGTTGAAGTATAGGTAGGTACTTATTTTACAAATAAAACACATTGTTTGCAGATATTTGTACCTATGTTATTGCTTTAGAGTATCTTCTACTACTACTAAATCTACTACTAACTCCTAAATATACTACTAAATCTACTACTAACTACTAAACATAGTACTTAATATACTACTAACTACTAAATCTAGTACCAAAAATACTACTAAGTACTAAATATAGTACTAAATATAGTACTAAATATAGTACTAAATATAGTACCAAACTACGATAATACTAAATTCTAGTACTAAGTACTAAAAATCTAGTCCAAAATACTATTGTACCAACAACATAGTACCAACTGGCACTAGTTTTATGTTTAACTATCGTTCGAGATTGAACAATATTTATATTAAAACTTTAAACAGTCGAATCCGAATATGGCAACATTGGTAGTTGATTTTGGCATAAGAAATACAGAAAATACAAAAATAACAAAATTTCTTGAAAAATGCAAAATCCAAAAAATAATTGAAGACGCACAATCTTGGTTTGTTTACGAAAAATCAAAGGGAAATCCATTAATTTTTTTTCCCTTACTCTGCCATACCATATGGTCTAGGGTCACTTTTTGAACCTTTCACTCGTACTTATTATTCATTATTTCTGCCTATTCTTGTACTCGTTTTAACTAAAGACTTTTTTCAAACAAACCATACAACCTACTCTGTCATCATTATATTTCTTTCAACTCTCCAAAACCCACACAAATGTATATCGTGTTGACAGAAAAAGCTATTACAGCGACGTTGCGGCTCTACCTCGCTTAACTAGAAGCTGCCTCATGGTAGTACTATAGTTTTCATATACAAGGCTTCCACACAAATTTCCACCCAAATGTTTGTTCGGGTTTTTAGCTGACCAGTACTTAGTTCAAGCTAAATTCAAAATGTCAAGCTAACGGCTAAGAAAAAAGTCTCGACAAAGTTTAGCAAGATTTTCACAAGATACTTTTTGACAGTTGTCTTTTGGACTGCGAAAATAAAAAAAATAGAATTTCTTAATGAATATTTGTATACAAATATTTCCGAGGAAAATTGAATTAAAAAACCCAAACCAAAAATGGAAAAAAAAACTATTTTCGAACGCGGAGAAAAAGCACTTTCTGTTTTTGGTTAAAGAACGCCCAGAAATATGGGACCTTGGGTCCGCTTAGAATTATTTATAAAGTATATTTCACAAACTATCATAGATTTGTAAAACAGTTGTTTTCTCTCCAACTTCTTCGAATTTTATATTCTTTTTATAAGAACCGATAACTAAATAATAAGATCTACTAGTGTACGTACCTTTGTTAGTAAGTGCCCTTCAATCCCAAATCTGACGTAAATGACTGTTTCCACATTTACGCAATTTGTTTCTGTGGGGCGTTCATGCAAATGTTTGCGTAAGAGTAGGATTTTCTACAGTGTATGAATTTATCTGGTTGCATGAATATATATATATTGCTCAGCTCATAGCTTTCTGTAGATAGTATTCTATTTGGAAAAAAATTGTAAAACGTTCTCTTTTCTTTTAATGCTAAGCATAAAGCACTTTAGCTATTGCTTGGAGAGAAACATGTAAGCTAAATTTTAGCTAGAGCTGCATACTATGCAACAATACGTTTTGTTCGCGACATTTCTGCAATTGAAATAGTATGCTATGAAATTCCCATCACAAATAATGTAAGTAAGTTAAGTTAATATATTTAGATTTTATGATTTTCTCTAACATTAATTAAGTTATGTTTATTAAAAATATAAAAATATTAAGAAAAGTGAAATGTTTTTTGACAGAAATCACATACATCCGAAACAGTAGGCATTTTTCTTTTTAAGCTCTGAGCAGAGCACGGAGTAGAGCTTGAGCAAGTCGATTACGCTCTGAGCAGAGTATGATCAGAGCTCTTGGATTTAATTAAGAGACACACTTGAGCACTGAGCTGTCATCACAACTTTGCATCATAAATACATTTTTTTTAATTAAATCAATGTTATTTCCTTAGAAAACTTCATTTTAATATTTTACTTCTACTGACGTCATTTTGATTTTTGCTTTTTTTCCAGCCGTCATTTGTGAAAACACAAAAAAATATATGAAGTTGGCCGCGCTCAACGCTTTACTCCATGTGCTTGGTCATTTTATTCTGAGCTCATAGAGCGCGATCCGAAGTAACTTCGATTGAAAAACGAAACACATGCTGAGCGCTCAGAGCGCTCCGAGTTAAAAAAATAAACACATCTTTATTTGACAGGTCGGTGCCCTCATGATACACAGAAATACAAGGTATGCTCATTAGACGCATACAAATCGCCATCTTGATATTTTATGACGTCACATTATTCTTTTATTTTTATGAATATTATTTTTTTAAATTGAAGGTTTAAACGATTTTTTTATGATTATAAGAACAATAAACTTAAAAAAACAATAACAAAATCGGCAAATTAATACATTTATTTGTACTTCCTAAGAACAAAAATCAGAAGAATGTGACGTCACACGCATAATCAGCCAAAGTGAGCATACCTTGTATTTCTGTGTATCATGGGTGCCCTGCTCTGAGCTTAAAAAGAAAAACTTGTAATATTAACCTATTGAAAATTAAGTGTATGCATTCTGAACGCAAACATTTAATCGCAATAGATGATGTCCCTGAATGCCATCATTTATGTTGAAAATATATTGTTCCCTTTCAAACGTCGATATATCTTACTCTTGGAAGCAAACTGTACACAATTCAAAATTTAATGGATTATAACGAATTTCTTGCTTCTTTCTTCGAGCATTTTTTTCGAGTTTTAGAAATCATTTATTAATAAAAGGCACGAATACTTTTTTCTGCACAAATTCAGTTAAGATAAACCAAAATTATAGTGTTAATGAATAACAATTGTACAAGTCATGTCGGACGCGTTTAATGAAGCCGAAAAGGATATGCAAACCCTGACCCAAACCTACGTCCAAGAACTAACGCAAATTTGGAAAAAAATATTCGACGAAAATGCCTGCAAGGACAACCTCGTCAAACTTACGGAGCATACAAAAAACTTCTTTGATGACCTGGTGGTTGAATCGATGGAGAAGCAAGAACAAATCGAAAAAGAAATTGCTGATTTACGTTCGGAAGCCGAAGACCTGCGGCGACTTCTAAAGGTAGAAATAAGTCTAAAGCCATCCGAAGGTGTTCCATTGCTTGTTCTTCAGTCTGAACTTGATGAAAGCCTCAAAGAGTTACGTGAAACCTTGCGACTTCGCAGGGAACAGATATTTGAACTGCTTCTGGAGCAAGATTCCCTTTGCAGCGAACTAGGCGAAGAACCACACCCTCTAGTAGCCGACCCCTTACCCTCGGAAGGGGAACTTCAAAACTTCCGAGATCACTTGGGTGTTCTAAAACTCGAAAAAGTCGATCGTCTCAATCGAGTTTCAACAATGCGTCGTGAAATCAAAAATTTCCTTCAAATCCTAGAAGTTAAAATGTTCTCTGAGAACGATGACAGACTTCTTAACCATCGCCAGATAAAGCTCAATAAAGAAACCTTCGATGGACTCAAAGAAATGCATGCTCGCTACAAGGATCAGGTCCTTGAACTCGAAGACACCATCGAGGGAATGAAGAGAAAGTTAAATTTACTCTGGGATAGGTTGGACACTAGTCCAGCAACTAGACACAAATTTAGCCGGTACACTGAATGCTCCAGATCAATTGCTGATATACTACATAAAGAAGTCAACCGCTGTGAGCTTTTGAAGAAACAAAACATTAAACTGTTTGTGGAGCAGATTCGCAAAGAAATTCTGGAATGGTGGGACAAATGCATGAAATCTGAAGTACAGCGCAGTCGTTTCTCAAACTTCTACAGCGATTGCTACACTGATGACTTGCTTATTCTACATGAAATGGAATTGGAAGATTTGAAAACATTCTATCACAATAATGAGAAAATATTTCAGCTTTTCGAAGATAGAAAGATCCTTTGGGAACGAATGATTGCTCTGGAACGAAAAGCATCAGAACCTGGACGCTACAACAACCGAGGAGGCCAATTGCTGAAAGAGGAGAAAGAACGAAAGACCATCGCAAGTAAATTGCCAAAAATTGAAGCTCTTCTTACAGAAATGGTTAATGGATACGAAGAAAAGGAACACAAACAGTTTCTTATCTACGGGGAGAATATTCTTGAGTTGATTTCTCGTGACTGGGAACAGAAAAAGATAAAGAAAGAGCAATTAAGCAGTGCAAGGAAAAATCCCCAGACCCCGATAGCTAATCGCACCCCAATGTCGACGAGGAACTGTCAGATGTCTGCGTCTTCCTTGAAGAGAACCCCGTCCACTGCCAGTCTAACTTCGGCAATTAGTTCAAATAAGCGAAAGCTCGCTCCAACAGAGAGACTTATTCCGTCGGCTAAGCGAAGTCTCTTGAATGTCCTCAACAGTCCCACTGTGTTTGGCCATTCGACAGCAAACAATACAAAAACCCCATTCAAATCGCCCTACAAAAAGAACAGAGTCTTGGCAACGACAATTCGCAGGAATTCAGCCCGCCAAAACAAAAGCGCCAAGAAACGACGATCATCATCCCGCTTGCCAAAAAGTGCACCCAAAATAACCATCACCGAGAGCTCAGACCTGTCAGACGCCGACAACTACGAATACTTCCAGAAATGCATTGAGCCAGCATCACGTTCCTCAGTTGTGCCAACATCCACCGTCGTCAGCAGTAGTAATCATCAACGCAAAGCAGCCAAGGAAAATGTGCGACTACCCAACCCTAGACTTGCCAGAGCGCCTTCTAAGTTAAACCTCGCGGATTCGGTGCGCAAATCACCAGCCTTGAGCCACCATACATCTAACTCAACACTTTCTACTCCTGGTAGTAGAAAACTGACTACGAAGAACCTGCCAATCTTAATATAGTTTGAGTTAAAATCCTTTTGCAGAAGAATGTAGATCATTTGTGGAGTAAGTCGCTTAATATGTGTATTTTATGTTTTTTGTTTAATTTTTTATATTTTAATGGTAGTGGATTGGTTATCGACGACAAGATTTATAATAGTAGTATATTGTAATGTTATTGTTTTACCTTATTTTTGCAATGACAGCAGCTGTATTATAACAATTTGGAGAGAAATTAATAAAATGTTATATTGACATGGATTTGTTTTACGTTATTTTTTAGTAACTAGACTGGCCATAGTGTAGAGTGATTTTAAGAAATAAAAATGCAATCAAGGAAAAGATGCCAGAACAACAAACTTCATTACTACAAGCAAAACCAAATGAAAAAAAAACGTTCCTAATGATGTCTGGTCTTAGAATTCGTTATTCCTCGATTGACGATCTTAGTTCTTATTCAATCTCCGGAGGGATGAAATCAGTCGGCCAGCATTTGTATATGCGGGAAAGATATCGAGAACAGGCTTCGGGAACGCCCCCGAGAGTAAAGGAAGATATAAACCGATTCGGAATTATAAAAAAAATAATCAAAAAACCGCCCGCAAAATTAATTATTTCCCATACGACTGCGAAAATGTTGATAAGAATTTCTTTAAATCACTACACTAAGAATTAAAGAATACAATGAAGCAAGAAATAGGATATTCAAATGTTAGTTTGTAAATATCAAAACGAATACTAAAAACTCGAAATAGATATAAAATATGGAAACAATGAAAGGCTCAGCTGATAATAGATACAAGCACTGACCCCATCGTCCTTAAAAGTTCCGGCTGACGAACAACGATCCGCCTTGGAGCGGTCAAGCAAAACTGAACTTTGATCGTAACAGCCTCAGGAAGAAGGCGCTTATGCAGCACATCATCGATACCGGAAGTGCGGTTCTGGTTCTGTTTCTCCGACGAAAAATGCCCTATTGTACCACAAGGTATCACGTATTCTTAAACCCTTCGTTATTGAAGAGAGCGAGAGTCCTTGGTGTTCACCCATTCTACTAACTTATAAAATAAGCCAAACCCAAACAATACGTCGAAGTATCCTTTTTATCTGGAGGCGTTGACATAGATAGAAAGACGCTTGTCAGTCGGCTACCGAAAACCTATATTAGCAGCGTAGACGTAGACCTAAAGCAAGCATTCTGGCAAATACAGTTAGAGAAGGAGCGTAGGGAGAAAATTGCATTTGTGCTACCGGGGATACCCTTGTTCCAGGACTTATTTTCTTTGTTTAGATTTCTCCAGCAGGAACTGTGCACTTTTTCGGAATAAAAGTAGCCTGTGGAGTATATTGAGTCCTGTAACTGTCATTCACCAAATTCAAAAATGCATGCTGTTGTTAAGACATGTTAGCATTACAAACAAACCTTCAGCCAGACATAATTTCTTACTTCAGCTCTCCTCGTTCATAAATCGTGTGGAGTTTAATTCTTCGAAAACTCAATGCTGTCTTCTGTCGTTAAAGCTAAACATACCCCCAATGCCTCTCAAACACCGATGCAATGTTTCATGTCTTTCCTTATTTTATCGTTTCTTTTACAAAAAATGTTCACTCGAAGTAGCCAGTTGCATTCCTCCCCTTAAAAGTTTCTCCTGTAATACTCGTCTCGCAAGGAATGCTCATCAGTTCACCCTTGAGCCCAATTTCGGACGTACCGAGAAAAATAGGGATTCTTTTTTTAGCCGAACGACACGAATTTGGAATAGTTTACCCGCCGAGATTTTTCCTTGCCATTTTGATCTGCAAACATTCAAAACCAATGTTAATCGACACCTCCTATCTCTCCCCTCCCTATTTTCCTAATGCCCGCGCAGTGGGTTACATTAAAAGGGAAACAAGTAGTCACTCGTGCGCGCGTTAATTATAAAAAAAAAGCATACAAAGTAGCCCATTTTGTCTGTCTACCAAATTTCATCCAAATATTAGCAGGATTGTATGATATATATATGTGTGCATAGTTCTTTAAATTCTTCAAAAAAAACTCTGTTTAAGTATCCCAAATCAACAATTTTTTGTTTTGTGGAATAAAAACGGCTAAAGCCGAACATCGAAAACAGATGTTAGAAAAAAGTGCTCAACAGAGGTTCATTGGGGTTTATTAACTGTGGCAAACGCATAGGAACAGCCAATGACTAGTAAAAACAAAAGCTGAACCACAGCGAGCGAAATCAAGTTTATTTAAAAAATACTGCAACGAAATGGAAAATAGAGCTCTTAAGTACTCAAATGATCACTAGACAGATTCTTGTAAGAAGGCTCTTCAACTCCTAGCTAACACTAGCTTCAGTATGTAAGTCCAACCCCAAAGAGAGTGACAATCCACAAAATGAGTATTATTAACATGTTGCACAACTGGACATTACAAGGAAAAAAAAGGAATATTAACTTCTACTCACCATACAAAACTCCGGGAATCGATGACATCTTTCGCATGATGCTATAAAAAGTGAAAATATTATCATCATACCAAAAGCTAAGTGCAGTCAACTTGTAGCAAATGCGCAGATAACTGCTAACAACAGGCCAATTCCCCTCCTATATTAGTGAACAAAGAGAAAGTGCCAGTAGTTAATACTGATCAAAGAAGCTATCCTCAACCTGAAACACTTCGACCTATAAGACTGCAAAGGTTCCTGGCCACAGAGGTTAGCAGCAAGAGACCCTCACAATGATGAATATTCTGATCTGTAACATTAAAAAGATGATTGAGAGTTTTGCTCAGATTGAAGAAAGATGAAGCTTGATTTCTGTGCCACATACAAGCAATGATGGATACAGAAAACGGAAAATTCTGTAGGTGAATAAGAAATCACTGTGCACCCTTAAGTATACTGACTGGACAAAACATGCTTGCATACCACAAAGGGAAATTGAAACTCAGGACAGACGACATGTGCAGAATAAGCTCAAACCAAGAAGCTTTTACAAACAAAAGAAGACAACTTGCTTAAATAAAAATATTTGTTTTATTTTAAAATTATATTTACACACTTTTACGCCGCTCCGAACTTCTTCTGTACAAACGCTCCTGGTAGTTGTTCGATCAACGAAATCGGATTCACTCCCACAGCTACAAGTTGATCCATACTTAGCCATGCAAGGTGAATAAAATGCTACAGAGAAAGTCAACGTTAAGAGTTTTTTTTTTAGTGAATATTCCAAACAAATCATACCTGATAGTTCTTTTCAAATTTAAGTCTTAATCCGGGAACCTTACTATCCGCCACCCTTTTAGACTTTTTGGCTTCATTTTCCACAACTTCTGGCGAACACTTCTCTAGCACAAACAGACTGGCATCGTTGTGTAAAACAAAAATATTTGGATTACGGCGGTCCAAAGCAATATTATTTACACAGTGAGTCTCTGACTCTTTGACAAAAAATTCCTTTTCTGTGCATGTGAAGCACATTTCTTCCATATCGTATTCAAAGACTTTGGAATCGGAAAATACAGCAACCAGACGAGGTAATTCTTCTTGAATAGATATCGCAGTGGTTGCAGCTATATAACGAGGTAAATTTAAATGGTGTTCGTAGTGTTTGTTCTTCTTTATCCACACTGCTATCGTTCGGCAGGTTCCAGCTGTTACAAAGTAATTTCCACACTTCGACACATCGATCAGGTGAATTGTGTCTTTAATGTACTTTCCAGCTTCAATAGAATGCGAATGATCAATATCACCATTTGAAAGTATGGAAAACACATCGATTGTTTTGTTGAATTTTCCTAAAAATAAAGTGCTGGAGTCGCTTGAGAAAAGAATATTTTTGCAGGCAGTAAACTCATCAGGCAGATCCTTGATTCGGATGATCTGCGAAATATTCTCATCCTTGCCAGCTGTGAAGGAGAATATTCGAATTTCAGTCATAGTCGAGTATACCAAAAAGTTTCCATCGGGAGAAAGGGCGCTGCATGTTATTGGCCGAGCATTTTTACTCCTCATTTCGAGAAGTTTTTGGGGAATTTCTTTCAAACCGAGGAGTTTCTTATTTTCACCTAGCTTTTCGGCTTCACTAACTTCTTCTTCGAGACCTAAATCCACAATACCGGTTGTTTCACCCAATCTCCAGATTTCTATGGTATTTGGGTATCGAAGTTGCAGAAGATTTTTTTGAGCAGCAACAGAAGCTGATGGACTCTGCAGGAATGGCCCATGCTTAGCTGTACTGGCAGTATTTCGAGTGAGAGACGATATACCCAGATAACCGTCCATACCTCCAGATATAATTTTATCTCCCATGCAAGCAAGGGCTTTTACATCGTGGTCATGGACATTTCTCTGACGATATTTCACCCATTTGTGCAGAGTGATATCTTCCTTTTTGATTTCGGTTAGAGCATAAATTCTAATGATGGGATCAACACCAGAACAAATGAACATGTTTTCTTCTTCATTCACTGCTACAGCTATAACGTCAGCTTTGAGGACATAGTGCTCTTCAAGATGTGCTGCAGTTTTTCCATCCCACACTGTTACAACGCCTCGAGAATCTCCAGTTATTATGGTCATATTTGTAAGAACTTGAAGGGACCAAATGTTGACATGATCGTTGTTTTCACTTGGATTTAAGGTCATTTTGTGGATAGCATGGCCACTCTTTACATCCCAAATGCGAATTGCGTCCACTCCTCCAGTAACAAGATACTCAGATTTGGCATCAAACTTGCAACAAAGAATTCGACCCTCTTGCTTGTCGAAGAGCTTGCCGTAAACCATTTGGCCGTATGTTATGTCGAATATGTTTATATAACCTTCTTCGGTGCCGAGAGCTATTTGATCGGCTGCAGTGTTAACATCTAGACACCAAATAGAATTACCAGTTGCATGTTGAGATTGCCGCTTAACCAATCCAACCAAATCCCATTCAACAAGATGACCGGTGAGTCCTGCGGTGAATAAACGCTGCCCAGACCATACCATATCTTCTATTAATAGTTCCTCTCCACTAACAATAGTCTTTTCATGAAAAGAAGCATATTCCATGTCCCAGATTTCAATTGAACCATCGTTTCTGTTAAATTAAGTTTAGTTAAATGTAATTCAACAATATTGTTAAATAATACAAACCTTGCGAGTGCAAGTTTCTTGTTGATTTTGTTGTATGCCATACACACTATCGAACGTGGGGTTAAATTATAAAATCGTACATTATGGATTCTTGTGCGTCCGTCCGTTTTTTGGTCTTCTTCTTTCATTTTCATTGTGGTTTTGATTTAAAAAAAAAATTAAATACTGAAATAACTTAAGAAAACAATTTATAAACAAGAATACTAGACACTTTTCATTTAACCGCACGTGGTAAAATTGACAGGGAGGTGACAGCTATCGGTTAGAAAATTAGGGATGATTATGGAATGATAAATAGACCTGTTCAGTGAGATCTTATATTACCTGAACCGAAATTTTGACTCGGCCCAAATATGAGGTTTTAAGGGCCAGTTATAGCTATCATTGAAATGCATCATTGAAAAACTTTATACCAATTTTTTACATGTTTTCCTTTGATTAGTAACACAAATGATATACCAATCTATAGCAAATGATACGAAGAATTTTTTTCGACAAGAAAAAACCAATTTGCATATTTTTTTATTAAAATTGTATTTATCTGTTTTCCTGATGCAAATTCGTTTTTTCGTGTCAGCTGATTGTTTTTTGACAGAAAGTGGAACAACTCGTTCCACTGATTTGAATTCCAATTTCGTTCAGTTCCAATGACAGATTTGTATCCGAATAATGTGTTCGTGTGTATTTCAACCAGGAAAATTTTTCCAATGACAGAAAATTTTCAATGATTGCTATAACTGATCTCTCAAAAAAATTCCAATGATTTGTTTTAATGATGCATTTCAATGATAGCTATAACTGGCCCCTAAACAAAGTATCCGCATTTCGATATAGTTTTTTGGGATTCAGAAATGCCAGGTTTCGCCGTAATTTCAATGACAACTCAACACAACACAAAAAAAATGTGGATCCGAATTTTGACATGTGAAGTCTTCATGTTGGAGTTAACAGCGTTCTGAAATCTTAAAATCTCTTAGTTGAAATCGTAGAAAAAATAGTCGAAATCATAGATTTGCGCTCGAATTTTCAAAAGAATTCTCCACAATATGAGTTTGGTATTTTGGAAAGAGAGATTTAAGCTTTAAAGTTCCATTTTTTTAGTGTTTACACTTAATTTTAAACCCACGAACTTGTTTCAAAACGAAATATATATTTGATTTCAATAAAAGTATGCATACGGTGTATTAACATGAATGCAACATCTTCCTATTCTTCTTTGTTATATTATTCCTTGTTGAAAGAAGTATTACATGGTGAAACCATTCATGAATCTATTTTGACAGTTCTCTTGTATTTTTCATTTCAGTGGTGATCTTTCTCTGTGCTTGCTGGCTTGTATCAGTGTGTTCGGATATTTTTTCTCTTTTACACTCACCCTGTTATAAGGCGTTTTTCTTTTTTAGCTCTGAAGAGGACAAGGAGTGGAACCTGATCAGAGCTCTCCGATTTAATTAACCATTATGGTGGATTTTCATTGCTCTGCAACGTGTTGATCTGCATACGTATTCGTATTTCCTTGCTATAATTTTGTATAGCTCTATGACAGAAGCCAAAATCATTTGCTCGCAGGGACGTTTATCTTATGAATTAAAAAAAATATGAATAATAGTTAATAAAAATAATTTATTATTACTTACTTTTAAATCTTTTACGTATTTTCCATTTCTTACTTTGTAATTTGGTCATTATTGTTGCGTTCAGGTTAATAGCATTCAGAGGCAAAAATTTCAATTTTGAACATGAAAATTTGAAAATTGTTGGAAAAACGAGAAAAACTGTTCACCTGAACTATGGGAATTATAGGGACCTCCAAATGCAGAAGAACTTGCTATAATCAAGATGAACATGTTCGTCTTCACCATAATCTTGATCTTGATTTCTCCTATTTCCTATAATCTTGATTTATCAAGATTTTCTTGATTTTTATCTTCCCTCTCTATCGAACGAGTATGATTTTTGTATAAAAGCTAATTACACAAATACATTTATGTCTTTATATATATATGATTACATAAAGAATGAATTTTTATATGAAGTTATCCAGTTGTCGTCACACTTTCAAGTTAACTAAATCATACATATGACAAAGTATACGGATATTCCCTTTTATTGCTAACAAAGGTTATGGGCCCAGGTTACGTTTAAAAGTTTAAAGTATAATATAAAAGTTTTTTTAAGTGAAGGTGATTCCGATTATTCAGCCATAATGAGCGCTGTTTGTATCAAATTGACAAACTAGACGACTGTAATTACGACATGTGGAAAGTACAGATGAAATCTGTGTTAATCCACTGTGAGCTCTGGGAATATGTTTCTCAAGCTATAGACCGTCCAGATGAGGATGACGACGAGCTTGCGGCTTGGAAAATAAAAGACGACAAGGCACTAGCCAAAATAGTTCTTAGCCTGAAATCTTCCCGATCTGATCGAAAAATTAAATGATATGGATATAAAATTGAAGGATGAGCCTCTCGCCATAATTATGCTATCCAGTTTTCCAAAAAATTATGATAATTTCATAATTGCTATGTCCCCTTTTATACACATAGGCATATGCCGCAGCGTGACTTAGTATTTGGGCGAAGGAGTTGAGAAGTGTAGTGGGGATCACAATCACGCAGGGACCGAGAATTTGTTGCGATTCTCTGTTTCGGCTGCCTGGTTGGGAAAAGAGGAATGCTGAATGGGTTTCCTTGGGGAGAATTGGTCCAAGGCTTTTAAGGCTTGTTCAAAGTCCCCAAGAAAAGGCCAATCCGTATTTGGCGAGGTCAATATAGAATATACAAAATACCTCGTTGTGCTTCCACTGCGAGCATACTCCTGCTAGTACGTTTTAATCGTCCCTCTGTTCTAGAGACTGGCCAAAATAAATGCTTTAGTGGCGAAGCAAGTGGCTGATGATTGAGACAACTCTCTATATTTTTTTTTTGTTTTTTTGTGGGCACTCACAAAACGATGAATCGGCACAATTTAGGATGAATATCGTAAAGAATACGGAACTAATTCGATTTTTTTTTTATTGTTTATATAAATATACAAATTGCGAGGAAAATACACGAACACGCGTTCTGTTTGTTATTTGTCAAGAAAATAAAATATATGACATGACGTTTAAATATCTCAAGAAGAGTGAGAGGACCTGAGTTGCGCGCGGTAGGAAGGGTATTGGAAAAGTTGTGCACCGCGTTGCTGTGCTGCATTTCAAAATGCAACGGTGGTCGTTAGCGCTCAGGTTTTCAAACTCTAAGAGAATCCGCAACGGACGGAATTTTTATCCAACGAAGCGCGATTTATGGAAGAAATAATTGCCGCTCACTGGCCATTGTAAAAAGTGATAGCGAAAGAGTCGGATGTGACAAACGTTTTTTTTTCAAATTTTAAACTGAAATTCAAATACGGAATTTGATTGCTTCATTTCCAAAGTTAAAATTAAATAGTGAAGATGGCTAAGTGTGATTTTGGTCAAAGGATATTAATGGTAAAAGCAATTCGAGATACATTCGGGATAGGAAAAGATTAATTTATTGTTTTTTTTTTGGGCAGCTAAGTAGAGGACAGGAAACGGATGCAAATAAGGAGGGAAGAGTATCAAACTAAGGAAGTTATAAAAATACGGGGTGAGTGCAATAAATTGAACTTTGGGATATGGGCACGTAAAATAAATCATATTTTTTTTAATAAGGGTAGTTAAGGGCGATTTCTGGCATACGAGAACGGGGATTGCGGCTGTCGACCGCAGATGTGCACCAAATCCAAGAAGATTAAGCAGCGATTCAAGAGGTGCTCACAAAGGAAAATTTAAGAAGCGCTCAGACGAGCCCCAAAGGGCCAAGGAACAGCGTCCTTGGGAGACCCGGACGCCCCAAGTAATCCAATTAGTTTTTTTTTTACCGATTATATCCCAGGATCGCCCTTAATTTCTAAAAGGGGTTTTAAAGAAAAAGGTGTAGTTTAAGAAAAAAAAACCTTCCAAAATCTTTAAGAATAAAAAAAAGCCAATAGAAGCGGTATAAAATAACAAAAATAGGAGATTAGTGGCAAGAACGCGGTATTGAGAACCGTCCCGGTGGAAAATCCCGCAAGCAAGACTTGCGGAATAAAACCACTCGAAGGTAGCGGATCCAAAGGAGGCTTTAAAACGTGATAGTTTTCTTTTAAATCAGTTATTTGGTGCATTAGTTTTAAATATTTGTATACATATACTTTTAATTTATTTTAATTTTTCTTTAATTAGTCTTAATTGTATTTTTGCGTGAATTTTGTCTGTGGTGATGAATTTGAGATTGAAGTGGTCGCGGGTGTATATAGGTTTTTTTTTGTTTTCTATATATAAAGGCAAAGGAAGAATAGACTCGTGAAAGCCCCGAAAATCGCGAGCAAGTTTCTGTTTAACCCCGCAATACTTAACGAGAGCTCTTGCTGGGTAGGATCAAGCAGGGATTAGAAACTAATAGAGTCGATCGAAAACTAAGCGGTGCTTCAGGGGTTCATACTCCGAGGGCAAAATCTAGTATTAAAGAATTCGATCTTTTCACATAACGCACCCACTTTGTCTAAAATCTTGAACCTCGATAAAAATTTAGTTTTTAAATATAAGATTTCCTATTAACAGATATAAGTAGTGTTAACCTTTCTTTGGATGTTTTGTTTTTATTATTTAAATTGTCAAGTCCTTAATTTCAATAAAGTTGCAAATTTTTTGTGAATCACGCCAAGGCCAATGTTAAAAAGGTGTTCTTTTTGAATCCGACAACGTAGCACGATGGGGTGCTAAGTTTTTAATTTTTCAGGGGGTGCGACAAGGCGAGCGGCGACCTTCGGGTCGAAGGAGTAAGTATGGCTTGACGGCGGATAGGCTCTTTCCTTCCAGGTCGAATCAAGGGGAATTCCGATCACGACTGACCGGATTCCAGGAGGGGCGGGAACATCGCCCTGCAAATCGGAAAGTTGTTGAAATAATGCGTGCTAAAAAAACGGGAGAGTTTTTCATTTATAGACAAAAAGGAAATATAATATGTAGTGCGAAAACAGCCGATAAAGCTTTATTTGAGTGGCATAGAAAATATGGCCATCTAAATATTAACAGTCTTAAAATTTTAAACTCTAATCAGATGGTTCGCGAGCTAAATTTTAATCCCGGTAGTGTGATGTTGGACTGCGAGGTATGTTTTAAAGGAAAAATATGCTCCCAGCCGTTCCCTAAGAAGCTGGATAAACGCAATTCTGAAAAATTAGAAACTATATCCACAGTGACGTTTGTGGGTCGATGCGTAATGTTTCTCTTGGCGGAGCGAAATACTTCGTTTCTTTTATTGATGACTACAGCCGTCATAAATTTGTTTATTTTATAAAAAATAAAAGCGATGTGTTCGAGTGTTTTAAAGAGTTTAAAAGCATTGTAGAACCCGAAACAAATAACAAAATTAAAATTTTGCGCTCGGATAACGGACGTGAATACATAAACAAAAATTTTGATGATTTTTTAAAGCTCGAGGGTATAAAAAGAAAATTGTCCACGCCATATACGCCCCAACAAAACGGTGTTGCGGAGCGTGCAAATCGAGCACTAGTCGAAATGTCTAGATGTATGTTATTAGATTCGCAGTTATCGGACGTTTTATGGGCGGAGGCAATGAACACAGCAGTCTACTTGCGAAACCGAGCGCCAACAAAAATTCTTGGAAACATTGGTTTGGTTATAAATCAAATGTTTCCCATCTTCAAGTTTTTGGGACAAAGGCAGTAATTTTGGATAAACGTCCAGGTAAATCAAAATTTTCTTCTAAAGGTATCGAATGTTTTATGGTAGGATACTCAACTTCGTCAAAAGCGTATAGATTTTTCGAACCGTCAAATAGACAAATTCATACGAGCCGAGATGCTTCTGTTGTCTGCTGTTGGTTGTCTTGATGGTGGAGGAGACGATGTTAACGTCGAGGCAGAAATGGTGCAGCCAAACAAAGGGGGTAACGTAGATGGTGAAAATGCTGCTGTTGTTGCTGATGCGGATGTGCTGAGGAATGTGATGATCTAGGTTCTGGTAGCAATCGTGGAACACCTCGCCTGCGAGCCAGAAATCCAGTTTCATATAAAAGGTTTTATAGTGCTAAGGCATTGCCGAATCCTCTTAACTTAAATAAAGCAATGTGCAGAGAAGACAAAGATGAATGGAAGAAGGCTATGCAAGAGGAAATGAATTCCCTGAAGAAAAATGAAACCTGGGAACTAGTGACTTTACCCAAAAATCGCCAAGCTATTAAATGCAAATGGGTATTTAATATTAAACACGACAAAAATGGCAAGGTTACCAGGTACAAAGTGCGGTTAGTGGCGAAGGGTTGTAGCCAGAGGTATGGTTTGGACTACATGGAGACTTTTTCACCCGTAGTGAGATATGAGTCGATACGTATTATTCTCGCTTTGTCAGCTGAATTTAACTTACAAATCCATCAAATGGATGTATAAGCCAAGTATTTAAATCGATAACCAGGAAAAAGTGTGCAGATTGAAGGAAGCCCTATACGGCCTAAAACAATCGGGTCGCGAATGGAACCACGAACTGGACTCTGTTTTCATCATCAATGGTGATGCCTTTGTATATACACACAAAATCAACAATAACGATGACATTAACTTGATTACAATTTACGTTGACGATATTTTGTTAGCGTGTTCAAAAATAGAGCATCTAAACAAAATAAAGGCAATCATTTCTTCAAAATTCGAGGTAGTTGACAAAGGTCCAGTTGACTATTTTCTTGGGATGGTGATAATCAAAACTAAAAATTTTATCGAAATTTCACAAGCACAATTTATCCAGAAAATGCTTTTGGAATTTGGAATGGTACAAAGTAGATCGTGTGCTACTCCGTTGGAACCAGGAAGCCGTTTCAAAAAATGTCTCGATTGCTGCAAAGCGAAGTGTTCTCTGGTGGATGAAAAAATGTATCAATCTCTAATAGGATCATTAATGTATTTGGGTGTTTGCACTAGGCCATACATCATATCCTCGGTGTGCAAACTTGCTCAGTTCAACAAGAGTCCACATGTTGAACATCTCAATGCGGCTAAACACATTTTGAGGTACCTTAATAGCACATTAAATTTCAAAATTAAATATTTTCAGACTAAACAACCTCTAAAAGGGTATGTCGATGCTGACTGGGCAGGTAGCTCAGATGACAGAAAATCGTTCACTGGCTATGTATTTTTTCTTGCCGGTGGGGCCATATCATGGGAAAGTAAAAAGCAACAAGCCGTTGCACTAAGCAGTACCATAGAGTAAATATATTATATAGAGGAAAAACTTTCGTACGTTCCACGCCTCAAAACCCTCAATTTTCGTTGTTGCTTTGGTATATCATTCATTGTGTTTCGTGTTCTCTTTTGTATATCATTCATTGTCGGCGTTAAAAAACAAAGAAAAAACGATGTGGTGAGTTTTGTTAATTTTGACATTTCATTTTGTTCTTGTTGACAACAACTGTCAGTGAATTGTTGACAAAAATTATTGCAAACATTTTTTTTAAATAAAATTTATTATTAGTATTTTCGAATGCTGACGCTGAGGGAAGAAGGTCCTCAAAAATGGATTTTTGACGAATGTTGTGACATCAATCAAATTCACTTTAGATTCAAGGACAAGGATTTGCCAGAGAACTTGGTGACCAGTGTGGTTGCTTCTATGCAGGTTTGCAGTTATACCCAGACACCACTATCGTTCTTTTTCATTTTAATCTTTTCAGATGTATCCGCTAGAAAAAGTTCTAACGGCGCCGTACTAAATAAATGAATGGGAACCAAAGCTAATACCTATCCTTCTGAATAAACTTGTTCCAGAAAAATGTCGCAGAAGAAGACTTCATGTATCAATAGAATTAATAATCTCCTTGTAAAGCTGTGGCTTATTTTTTTAATAAACATTTATATTGAACTTATACAACTTCACCGGACTCTTCAGGATCAAGCTTGTTTCCCCCAAACAAATTCTTATAAAAGCAACACAAAACAAAGTCTTCACAAACGGTATTAAGAAATATTTTTTTATTTTTTAAAAACTTACAAACCCTAGACTATCTAAAAAAAATCATACTATCGTACTTCATTTTCTTCTGTTTGAGTAGATGATTCCTTAGAGCCTTCTGTTTGTCCTTAAAACTCTTCTTGACCTTGCCACGTGCTTTGTGTCTCATCATAATAAAGTTCTTGCCCTTGCGTTTCTCTCTATTTGTCGTTGAACAGTTTTCATTCTTCCTGCCGTCTTTGTAGCCAAACTTATTATTCTGAAAAAAAGTCCTCAAATTCTTGTCCGGACAACGGAGCAATTAAAAAAACAGCTGCAACAAGTCCAATGCAGGAATAAGATTCTTATTTCGAAGCAGAATCAGTGCCTTAACAAAACAGTTGCGCCTAGTAGGATCCAGAGTTGTGGCATGATTTTTCAGCAAATCGACTAAATGCTGTGGAAATTGGATGCAAACATCAGGATAGCATTGAGCGACCTACAAAACAAACATCATATTTATAAAGCATCATTAAATGCAACACTTGCTTTCTTTTTTTTTATTACCTGCGCAATAAACATAATCAATTCATCGAGACTTTTATTTTCATTGCTGGGATTTAATTCGAAAACTTCCAAGCTGCTCAAGAAATGGCGATATTGCTGGGAGAATTCTTCCTTGTATGATTCCGGATCACGTTTTATAAGATTTTGCACTTGTGGAAGATTGTCTGGTAGCTGACCACTAATAATTAATTAATAAAACGGATAAGCAGTTTAATTTTGTAAATAGGACACAATAATTCACAAAATACCATCAACGACGACGACGTGCCTGATGAGAATACTTGATACAAGATACAATTCTCATCAGGCACGTCGTCGTCGTCTTTCGATGGTGGTATTTTATGAAATTCTCACAAATTGTTCGAAGTAAAGGAACTCCGTGAATTATTGTGTCTTTTTAACAAAATTAAACTGCTTATTCGTTTTATTGATGATAATAAGATCAGTTCTTATTATCAGTACACTACACAACACAATACAATATTCACTAAACAATTTGATGTTGACGTTTTAGACACTCACCTCCACCATACTCCTACATATCGAGAAGGATGTGTTCGGAATGTATACCTTAAGGGTTAAGGTGATTTTCTTAGGTCTTAGAGCTTGTTTACATGATTCCTTTTTTCGGATGTTTCTTCATTCGTTCTTTTTGCAATTAGGTAAGGGGTGTAAAAAAGTAGGGGGAATGAACTAACGAATGGACGAATGAAAATTTTAAGGATTTTTGTGATTGAGCTTTGAAGTTTCTCGTTTGAGAAAGAAAATGTTATGCACGGACTAAAAATAAGAACTTTTGAAATTGAAAACAATTCCCAATTATGTTTTTTTAGTGGTAATGGATGGTTTTAATTGTTTTTTTTTAATTTTGCAAATTTCTTTAGAATAAAATAGTATAGTTTGTAGGAAAACATTGGTTATATTCGGGGTAATCCAAATCAGTGTACACACCAACGTACGTGCCTGTCCAAAAGAAGAATGAAGAAACAACCGAAAAGAGAAATCATGTACACAAGGTCTAATTAGTACGGATAAATATAATGTCAATTTTCTAATATAAACCATGCAGTGTTTTTCTTTTTAAGTTTGTAGGATTAATAATTTGTTGAGATTATTTTACCTTGTGTTGAGATTATTTTAACACGGCATTCTAAACACGGCGTTAGAGAACGTCAGACAGAGAGCTATCCGCAGCGCGTTTAATATTTGAATCTTGATTTTCATTTTCTCACTAAATGCCAATTAGGTTATTTTTTTCCATTTAAACAATACACTATTAAATGACACAAAATAATTTAATAAAATAAATTTCTACAATAAATTCAAAATGACTTAATTACTAAACACAAAATATGAAAACAAAATTTTTTTTTGGAACGCCGCGTCAAAGTTATCTCAACGCAGCGTAAAATAATCTCTACGCCGCGTTAAAAATGCGTTCTGTTTAACGAAGACTTAAAAAAAAACAATTTGTAAATTATCACAATGCGACGTTTTGACGCCGTGTGGAACTTGACGCGGCGTTCAAAACGCGCTCTATGTGACTTGGGATATGTTTGTTTTACTGTATATTACAACGCGGCGTCAGAACGCGCTATGTTTGACTAGGTTTCTACTCCTGTGTAAACGAATACAATAGGTGTAAAGAAAGATAATTTAACTTTAAAAAAGTACACCTTTATCGCTACTTTGTATAATACGATCTTGCAAATATACATAGTACGTAATCTTCTGACCGAATGCTTGTTTAAATTCATTCTTAGAACAATCAATACACTATCATCAGTATCAGGTAAAATGTTTAAAACTCTTGGATATTGTTTGACCAGTTTTAAACGTTTCTATAGAGTTTTCAACAACACAAGGCAGGGAAAAAATAATAAAGTATAACAACTTGCATTCGAGCTCCTCATGGTACAAGAAAACAAGATAGCGACTTTCGTATTTTACGTCATTAGTGACCCTTGTTGAATAAATTTATTTCCGTTTTAGAAAAAAAACGGAAAAGTAAGTTTTAATTGATGCAGGTTTGGTCCAATGATTGATTAAATATACATTGATTGATTTAATATACATTTTAAGTCCACTAACACTTCGGATTCTTTCCAAAAATGGTAATTTAATTTAGTCAGTTTGAGTCACTGATGACGTCAAATTTCGGGATGGCGCTTTTTTTTAGCAGTATCTTCTAACACGCCCAATTTCGTGGTGGGAAACAAAAGGGAACTGAAAAGAAGAGGTCAATTATTTGACTACTACACTCTCAATCGGTGGCTATTTTTTGACAGTTCAGCACTACTACACTCTCAATCGGTGGTTATTTTTTGACAGTTCAGCACTACTACACTCTCAATCGGTGGCTATTTTTTGACAGTTCTACACCAATACTTATTTGACCAGCTTGTAGGTCTTGTCAAATGAAGGCAGTAGATTTCCCTCTTTATAGTATAGTTACTCTATGGCAGTACTGAAGCGGAGTACGTTGCTCTTTCTACAGCTTCAAAAGAGGTTACCTATCTAAGAAGTTTTCTATCTGAGCTTGGTTTTAAGGATCTTGTCGATGGTCCAACTGATCTATTCGGGGATAACATAAGCGCGCAAAATCTGGTGAAGAACCCCGTGTATCACAGCAGAACCAAACACATAGACATAAAGGTTCATCATATAAGAGAAATATCTGCTAAAGGTTTTATAAATTTAAAATATATTCCAAATGGTAATATGATTGCCGATATTTTTACAAAGAATTTGAAAAAGAAAAAACACTCAGAATTACTTGGTTTATCAGTTTTAAATAAATAAATTCTTATTTAAATTATATATTTAAAAAAAAAACTATTTTAAATTATATAATTGTTTTATGAATTAAAATGTAATTATTGAGGGAAAGATTGTATAAAAGCTAGTTACACAAATACTTTCTTTATATATATATGATTACATAAAGATAACTATAAATAGAATGAATTTTTATATGAAGTTATCCAGTTGTCGTCACACTTTCAAGTTAAATAAATCATACAAAGTATACGGATATTCCCTTTTATTGCTAACATCGTACTATTTTGCAGAAGTCAAGTTGCAGAATAGTGAAAATCCACCATTAATACAAAAAATTAAATGAAATTAATGAAATTAATAAATATTTAGTAGCTAACAAATTCCATATTAGTATTTTGCAAGTTATAGTCGACATAAAACCTAGATTATCGTTATTACCTAAACTAAAACCACGAAAAGTACATATTATCTTGTAGTATAGACCTCTAACTCTCTGTCATTCATTTTGAAGATATTAATATATTTGAAGACTGTGAACTGTTCAGAAAACCTAAAATTTATAAAAACCTTGCAAAATCCTTTTCACGATCTTGATGCCTAGGAATTTTACTGTTGCTATAGATCTGACAAAATTACCGTTAAGTTCTTGGTCGAAAATCTTGATATTCAAGAGCTTAAATGTCTTCACGCTCTATTTCTCCAGGCAAATACCGTCTATTGGAATGTTTTTTTTCAATTTTTTTAGAAGTGTTGATGTTTACTTTCAATAATGAAACCAAATGTGGCCAAACATGCACACAAAAATTACCATATGTTTACATTTGTATTTTGTAGTAATGCTGTTTGTTTGCATTTAAGAAATCGGGTTTTAGCTCAAAAAGAAAACGCCTCGTAATTCATCGTGTAATACCAAACTAGGCTTTCATGATTTCAAAACGATTTGAAAATGTATATATAACTACGTTGATATTTTTTTCAGAACAACAGTACCAGCAACACGCCTTTTTGAAAGTAACCAATAATGCCAACCACACAACAAAAAATAACAAATTTGTCATCTGTCATGAATGCAACAAAAAAAAGGCTGTACCGTGCCTTCGACACAAGATCCTCCGAGAAAAATTGTTAGATTTTAATTAAATCGTGAATTTTTTCTTTAAAAACTCATCTTCCAACCAAACAAAATGGGTGATGCAGAACTTGAAGCCATCCGCCAACAAAGAATGGCCCAACTACAGTCGCAATACGTAAGTATTGCCTCGTATATCAATGTACAATAACATGCGGCACAAGTTTGCGACCAATTCAATACCAAAAATAGCAATTAAATATAAGAAAAGACATTTTGCTTCATTAGATCTACCAACATCTAAATAAATCCCTGACTCATAGGTGTATTGATTGTTCTGCACAATTTTTCCTTTCGACAGGGTGGCGGTGGCAATGACCCAGAGAAACAGAAGCAACAACAAGAGCAAATGCGCCAGCAGGAAGAAATGAAGCATTCAATTCTTTCACAGGTCTTAGACCAACAAGCTAGAGCAAGATGTAGGTTATGTCGCTAAATGAGTGATTTTGGTTTTGTATTACAATTTTAAACTATTCCAACAGTAAACACACTTAAACTAAGCAAACCAGAAAAGGCACAAGTCTTCGAAAACATGGTTATTCGTATGGCACAAATGGGCCAAATAATGGGCAAACTAGATGACGCTCAATTTGTGTCAATTCTGGAAAAGGTCAACTCCCAAATGCCGCAGAGTACATCCACAGTTAAATATGATCGCCGAAGAGCTGCCATTGACTCTGAAGACGACGATGATTACGGTTGCTGATTCCCACTGTACCCAGCAGGATTCACGAGAACCTCAAAAATGTCATCACAAAATACAAGTTTGGTTTGCCTTGCTTTAAGTTGAGATACATTTTAGTTATTTTTTTAAAAATTATTTTATTCTTTTAACTTAACTTCTAACTCTGAGACAAAAACAGAAAAAACAACATATTTATGTAGAAATGACTAACACGACAAAAATTATTATCTTTCTTACATTATGTAGTAAAAAATAAATACAAATGAGAAATAAAGTGATTGATTAGCATTGAGATCACAACAGAAATGTACAACATATATAAATTATATAATTTTATTGACTCTCTGGAAAACCATCGTCAAACATTGAAATCCATGAATTATTCTTTCTTCTCGTGCTCTTCTTCATCTTCTTCGGATGCATCAAGACAATCCCCGCAGAAGATTGAGTACAGGATCAAGGCGAGGAAACCTAGTGGCAGGCCAAACAGTACTGTTGTGAGTACCGGATTGCCAAGCCACATTTCTCTTAGGGATTTTTTGGCCTCAAAGCATGCGCGATACAAACGAACAAGGAAGGTATCACCTCCATAAACGATTGCAGTTTGGTTGCTAATGGATTCGAGAAAAATATGAAGCGATTGTGGGGTCATTTGCAAAGGATCGTCTTCTGGGATATGGTGATGCTGAGTTGTTGAATTGATGACAATTATATGGGGTGTTGGCAGTGCGTCCATTACTATGGAATGTGCTATGCTGGGGTCACCAATCTATAAATTTAAAGAAGTGAGATTTTAAAACAGCACAATTGATTCGAGGATCAAGTCGAAGCAACCGACAAGAGCATATATGTAGGTTTTTTTGTCTGAAATTTCAAAAAACAACAACCTACACTTACCCATCCAAATTGAAACTGATCGTGGTATCGATCCCGATACTTTCTTATGACCCCTTCGACCATGTCGCGAAACTCCAGTTCGTGTGTAGCCACTTGGTTTAGTTTGTCCTCTTCGACAACAGCTACAACGAGGTATTTCTTGGTCTTCATTAGCTGATGAATATTGAACCGAGTGATTTTGGGAAAAGTGACAAATCGCTCAACATTCACCCAATGATGAATGGTTTCGTTAACTTGTGTCGGATCCATTTCATGAGCAACATTTGCATGGGCATACATATGCTGAGCCTCTTCCTTATAAACCAGCACAGCTGGCAGGTTTGCGATGTCGAAATGTTGCTGCGCAATATCATCGGTCGTTGCATAGAAGAAACCATGTTCTTGGTAGCTTTCAGCAGCTGCATAGAATGTGTCCCAAACAATGCCTTCTTGCTGACCGATAAACATAAAGAACAATGTGTGTGCGTCCTTGAGCATATCCACACTTTCTGTTCGAGTGACTAGCTGAACAGGTGGACCACTCATTCGAAGTGCGTAATCTACTAAATCTTCTTTTGTTCTATCGCCACTATAGGTGAACTCCATGTTGCCTTTGATGAACATGATTGTTGGATAACCACGAATTCGAAATTCTTTAGCTGCTGCTGGAAAGCGCGTGCAATCCAACCTTCCCACTCTGACATTTGTGCTATGTAGCGATTGGGCTACTAGACCAAAAACTGGCTCGGTGCGCTTACAGTATGCACACCAAGGGGCGTAGAACATTACGAGCCATTGGCCTTCGTGGCGGACATCGATGAAGCGGTCACTGAGTTCAAGTACACGTGTTGCATGGCTAAATGAAGAAATACCTAGAAGAAGAGTTTTATAAAGGGTACAAAACATAGTTATTATCGCTTTATTATACCTAATACAATTAGAAATGCAGATAAAATCACTCTTGGCACAGATAAATTCATTGTATTTGAATTTTGTTTTTATACTTAAAATTATTAATTGATTTATTTAAGTATGGCACATAGTAAGTAGAATTTCTAAGACAATTATATTAACTAATTAAGTTAGTAAAATGCTGTACGGTGTTTTTTCTTCAAATAAATGTACAAAGTAGATTTTTAATTTTTCCAATAATTTGTTGTCAGTTAAACTTTGACAGCAGTAAATAATGTAAATAAGAGCGAATTGGTGAAAATTAATGTATGCCTACACTAAAATTATTTACGCCTTCCTTACACTTGGGAACTAAATTGCTATATACACTGCCTATAATACTATCATGAAAAAGCATTTTGTAATTGCTGCACGGCCCGCAAGGGTAAAGCGCGGAACATATTGAACCAGCAACAGCACCAGCACCGTCAACAGCGAACAACACGTTGACCAGCAAACAAATTCAAACATATTGCCAACAGCACCAGCATCGTTTTCTTAAGCGCGTAAGAGATTGAACCAGCAACAACACCAGCACCGTCAACACCGAACAGCGCGCTGACCAGCAAAAAATTCAAACACTTTAGCGCAAAATTATAGTCATTTAACTCAACACTAAAAATTATTTAGTGTGAGACTAGGTTGAAATTCGTATGAAAACATCATCTAATTTCATATTAAGTTTTTGATAATGTCGACTTCATTTGTCTATAATTTTGCGCTATTGCAACCAGCATCAGCATCTTCTTAGAAAAATAACGCTATTTTTTTTGCAGGATGGTGCTCCTGAATATCGCTTGTGTAAAGTTGGTAGCAATGGAACAGCAACAACAAATTTAGGACTTTGTATTGTATATGAAATCTATAGTACTGCTATGAGGCAGCATCTAGTTTAGCGAGATACTGCCGTAATAGCGCTGCAGTAGTTATTGATATACATTTGTATGGGTTTTGGAGAGTAGAATCAACTATAATGATGAAAGAGTAAGTTGTATGTTATATTTTAAGAGAGGTATGAGTTAGAATGAATAAAAGCATTTGCAGAAATAATGAATAATAAGTATGAGTGTATATTGTTCAATTTCGAACGTAATAAGTCCCCTCTTATACACATAGGCATATGCCGCAGCGTGACTTAGTGTATAGGCGAAGGAGTTGGGAAGTGCAGTGGGATCACAATGACGCAGGGACCGAGAATTTGTTGCGATTCTCTCATTCTCGTTTGTTATTTTCATTGCTTACTTTATTATTATCTTCCTCAGTTTGTGGTCAAAAATGTATGTTTTGTTATAAGTAAGAGCGAGAGCGTTGAAATAAAGAAACGTAAAGACATAGTAATGCTTGTAATACACTGTCGTGTGACGCTGGTGCAACGTGTGAAAGCTACAGGCTTGTCCAAAAGGGATTTGATGACGAATCGGCGTCATATGATTATGTGTATAAAAGGGGACTAAGGGATTGATTTTTTTTGTATTTATTACGGGCGCCCGTAATAAGGACTTATTTTCTTAAGGAGTTTTAGGTGAATCCCTTATTTTTTTAAATTCAATATTGAAAGACTATATAACGTGTCTTATTATTTGTCGGTTTGAATTATATTGTTGTTAAGTACCTTAGTTCCTTTAGTTAGATCCCTTATTTTTTTAATTCAATGTTGAAAGACCATATAAAGTGTTGTCTTGTGTGTCGGTTTTAATTATATTGTTGTTTAGTTGAGTTATTGGTACACATGTCGCGTTTATTGCGTAAAATAAACAAACTCAAAAAAATTTGTTTTCAAATAATCCCTTCTACAAATTAGCAAAATGTTGAGAAAGTATATAAGAATTTAATTTAATCTTTTTTTTGCAGTTTTCAGATTTTCCTTGGCAAAAAAAATCCAAGTCTGTTCTCCTTAAAGCTCTTAATACAACGTCAATCGTTTTGCACTCCTTCCCTGTGTGAATATTTCGTCATCCCTCAATAACAGTTATCAGCGATACGAAAATGATTTAAAAATAACACAAAAAGTGTCCATGGTTTGTTTTCTTCTGACTAACACTTTATATACATCTTTCCCGTTCTGTCTCTTTCTTAACATTGCATATGTGTTGAATACATCTCCCCGACTAAAAGTCTACTTTGCGAAATAGCGAGATAGCTAAACTAGATGGCGCTAGGTGAAAAACCCATCTTGATAGTACTATACATTTTATATACAATGACTTTGGTCTAACGACGCGGTTGACGTTACTGTTCTAACTAAATAGCGTTCTGTTCTAACTTGAGCAATTGAAACACATAGGTTCTAAAATAATGGCGGCCACTGTTGCTGGTGCTGTCGATGTTGATGGTCCCTAAAACAGAATTGCATTTTTTTGGCATTTGGATTTACATATAAGTATCTTCATTTTCTAACAAATAGCACAGAATATTTGTTTTTCTTATTTTGGTTATTTTATATTTTGATAATAATTGGTATCTTTTAGTTTCGGAAAGGTATATTGAATTGAATGTGCCCAATAACAATGTCAAAAAGTTATGGTAAATTTATGGGAAGCCTTTAGCGTGTAGTCTTTCTATATTATTTATTAGTCATTTATATTGGTCCTGTTCTACTTTTCTCCAAATTTGCAGACGCAGGTTGAATCAGCGTCACGCGATAGTGTGTTACAAACGTTACTATGTCTACGTTTGTTTATTTCAGCCCTCTCGTTCTTACTTATAGTAAAACATACATCTGACTACAAACTAAGGAAGATAATAACAAAGCAATCAATGAAAATAACAAACGAGAATGAGAGAATCGCAACAAATTCTCGGTCCCTGCGTTGTTGTGATCCCCACTACACTTCTCAACTCCTTCGCCTAAATACTAAGTCACGCTGCGGCATATGCCTATGTGTATAAAAGGGGACTTAAAGATGAATACGTTCATCTTCTATATAATCTTCAATCTTCAGACTCATATTTCCAATAATCTTCATCCATAAAGCTGATATGCATTTGGTGAGACAGCGCGGTAGAGACCGAGATTTAGGTGGCACTCGCAAGTGAATGAGGACCTCAACTGAATTAACGTGCAGAACTGAAGGAAGCTATTTAAAGACCTAACTGGTGTGAATCACAAATGAGTTTTCAACTAATAGCGTCGTGTGTATCATCCCATTTGATTACACAGGGTATGACTGAAAGCAAACTAATTGCCATTTAGTATTGCTGATCAGTTTTTTTCCATTGCATTGGGGTTAATTGTTCTGACAATAAAGTATGAGATTAAATGATTGTCAGCTAACATACACACAATTTTAGGATTTCGTAAAATTAAAAATAAATAAAATATTTTAAATAAAATAATTTTAAGATACATTTTCTGACCATTAATTGTATCTTTACACTGTTGTAAGACATTGTAAGCATATTCTTTTACTGACAGATCTGATAATATTGTGAGATCTACCAATCATGTACACTTAGGTTAAATGATCATCTGAAATAAGGTGTCAAAATCTAAACTCAAATTATCGCTAAAGCCTAGTACGCAGCTCGGGCTAAAATTGATCTCGGATACAAAATTCTGTCCAAAATTTAGCCAAGCTAAAATTTAGCCAAGGATTTAAGCCAGTTTACTGTGAAAATTTAGCGGACAGATAAATTGATGAACAATTAATCCCGCTGATTTTAAACAGACCGTAGCTAAAAGGGGAGGTCAGCGAAAAACTGTTTAAGAGGATTAAATGTTATATTGATTAGACACAAATATTGGGTTTTCCAATAGGGACTTGCCAACTTTGAATTCAATTTGTGGACGCACCCTTTCACTAATCATCAAATTGTCATTGTCAATTTATTGAGTAAACTTAATATTTTCATCATGATAAAGTACACGAGCGAGCAACGTCTGCAAGTTATAAAAATTTGACCGCAACTTTAAGAGCATTGCATAGTTGAATTTCATTGCAAAATCATCTTCAATGACAAAGCTCATTTTTGGCTCAATGGGTTCGTAATTAAGCAAAATATGCGTTATCGGTCGGGTGAAAATCCATATTTGCTTCATCAATCACCACTTCATTCACAAAAAATAACTGTTTGGTGTAGTTAGCATGCTGGCGGCGATATTGGGCCATATTTTTTCGTCCACGATAACGATGTCACGTTACTGTGAATGACCAGCGTTATCGCGCCATGATTACCGATTATTTTTGACCCGAATTGGAAGATATGAACTTGGACGACATGTGGTTTCAACAGGATGGTGCCACAAGCCACACAGCATACCTTACAATCGATTTATTGAAAAGTAAGTTTTAATGAGCATGTTATCTCAAGAAATGGGCCGCCTCGTTCGTGCGATTTAATGCCTCTACACTATTTTCTTTGGGGCTACGTTAAGTCATTGTCTTATGCCCACAAGCCGACGACGTTGGAAGAGCTCAGAGCCAACATTGAACGCGAAATAGCGGCTGTTTCGACCAAAATGTGTGGCTGAGTCATCGAAAATTGGGTCCAACGAATTAACCGCTGCAAACGTGCAAGCGGTGGCCATATGAACGAAGTCGAGTTGCATCATTGTATATAAAATCTATAGTACTTTCAAGATGGGTGTTTCATCTAGCGCCATCTAGTTTCGCCATCTAGTTTCGCCATCTCGGTATTGCGCATTGTAGAGTTTTAGTCGGGGAGATGTATTCAACACATATGTAGTCATGATTGGTTTTTTGTCTCCAAGTTGTGTTTAAGTATATAAATAAATAAATGAAAAAAAAATTGAATTAAAAAATCTTTATATTTAATTGGAAATTATTCACAACTTAATTTTATTTTAGATTTGTGACGCGTTTCGAAAAGACAGAACGAGAAAGATGTATAGCAGTCAGAAGAAGAAGAACCATCGACACTTTTTCGTTTATTTTTAAATAATGTTCGTATCGCTAAAACTGGTATTGAGGGATGACGAAATATTCACACAGGGAAGGGGTGCAAAATAATTGACATTGTATTCAGAGCCTTAAGGGAAAAGATTTTGATTTTTTTTGCCAAGGAAAATCTTAAAAAATGCAAACAATAAATCCAATTAAATTCTAATATATCTTCTCAACATTTTGCTAACTTATAGACGGGAGTATTTGCAAAATAAATTACTTCAGTTTATTCATTTTATGCAATAAACGCGACATAAAGTACCATTAACTCAACTAAGCAACAATATAATTAAAACCAACAAACAAGACAACACTTTATATAGTCTTTCAATATTGAATTAAAACAAATAAGTGATCGACCAAAAACTCCTTAAGGAAAAAAGACCTTATTACGGGCACCCTATTTATTGAAAAAGAATGCGCTCATAATTTTACTCTGTCATCAGACAAAAAAGAAATAATGAATGTTTTTTTCTTATGAAGCTTCGCTAGCAATATTCATCACTTACATATATATATATACATATATATATATATATATGTAAGTATATATATATATATATATATATATATATGTAAGTATATATATATATATATAATTATATATATATATATATGTACGCAACTCATATTCTGTACATTTCTTCATTGGCATGGATTTGTTGGACGACTTTGCTGCTTTGCAAAAATATAATTACCATGTTTGAATATTATATCAAATTGTTTAGTCTGCAAAAAATTTATTTGATCTGAAGTACCTACCTAGTTACTTATTTTACAAATAAAACACATTGCTTGCAGATGTTATTGTTATTGCTTTTGAGTATCTTCAAACAATAGTTAACATTTTTCGAGCCGTAAAATAGAAGTTTAAAAAATAAAAAAAATATTCTCGGTTTTTAATTTTTTTCAAAAAAAAATAATTCACGGAAACATAGACGATCGTAAGCAGTAAAATACCGTTTTGAATAAACATTAACTTTTACTATTCTTTCCTTCAAAAGAAATGTAAATAGGAACCTACCTACGTTTAAATACAAACAAAATCAATTCCTTATTACATTCGAAATTGAACAATATACATTAAAAATTTAAACAGTCAAATCCGAATATGACAACATTCGTATGTGATTTCGGTATAAGCTACAGAAATAACAACATTTCTTGAAAAATGCAAGATCCAAAAAATAATTGAGGACGCACAATCTTGGATTGTTTACGAAAAATCAAAGGGAAATCCAATAATTTTTGTTTCCCTTAATCTACCATACCATATGGTCTAGTGTCACTTTTTGAAATGTTCACTCGTACTTATTATTAATTATTCCTGCAAATGCAAGATCCAAAAAATAATTGAGGACGCACAATCTTGGATTGTTTACGAAAAATCAAAGGGAAATCCAATAATTTTTGTTTCCCTTAATCTACCATACCATATGGTCTAGTGTCACTTTTTGAAATGTTCACTCGTACTTATTATTAATTATTCCTGCAAATGTTTGTAATCATTAGAACTCATACGTTTCTGAAAATGTAACATACAACGTACTCTTTCATCATTATATTTCATTCTACTCTCCAAAACCCATACAAAAGTATATTAAGAACTACTGCAGCGCTATTACGGCAGTATCTCGCTAAACTAGATGCTGCCTCACAGTTGTACTATAGATTTCATATACAATGGTTCCATTCATAAATGTTTTGATTGTACTTCAAGTCGTTGATAAAGTTTTTGAAATATCTCAAATGTTTTGCGTTTTGCTTAAAAAAAAAGTTATCAATTCCTTATTTGAAAACCCTTTATAATAAATATAATTAATAATAAAAAGGTTTTGTGTCCTTTACTCCAAAAAGTGTGCGTTTCGCCCAAGCATGAACGGTGGGCTCATCAGTTAGACCGTTCATGCTCTTCTAAGACGCACCAAATAGGTCGATGATTATCGACTCTTCATAAAACACTTTGTGCGTCTTAGAAGAGAATGAACGGTCTAACTGATGAGCCACGAGCAAAACACCCAGATTTAGGTGCATAACTTTAACCAAAGTTCCCTAAAAGAAATATAATTCACTATTGCTTTCTGCAATGTGTTTTATGAAGAGTCGATAATTATCGAACTATTTTGTGTGTCTTAGAAGAGCATGAACGGTCTAACTGATGAGCCCACCGTTCATGCTTGGGCGAAACGCACACTTTTTGGAGTAAAGGACACAAAACCTTTTTATTGAATTTAATTCAACAAAAACTCCACAAAAAAACAACAACCAACTAGCAATAGTTTTTGTTGTTGCAATATATTTTGTATAATTAATAATCACATAAAAAAATTTAAACACGTATTTCAAGTCGTTTTATTTTAACACCCTCTTAGATTTTATGTGTCTATGTTCAATTAAATATGAGAACAAATGTTTTTTTCTCCACAACGCTTGTCTGTAAAAAAATTAGCTGGAATCCTTGTATATGAAATCTATAGTAGTATCATGAAGCAGCTTCTAGTTAAGCGAGGTAGAGCCGCAACGTCGCTGCAATAGCTTTTTCTGTCAACACGATATACATTTGTATGGGTTTTCGAGTGTAGAAAGAAATATAATGATGGCAGAGTAGGTTGTATGGTTTGTTTCGAAAAAGTCTTTAGTTAGAACGAGTACAAGAATAGGCAGAAATAATGAACTATAAGTACGAGTGAAAGAATCAAAAAGTGACACTAGACCATATGGTATGGCAGAGTAAGGGAAAACTACCGCTTGGGAAGAATCATGGGAGTTAAATTTTAGCTCGAGCTACGTACTATGTTTTAGGCGCACCCAAATCTCAAAGTCAGAAATGTTTACCCAACTGAACGGAAGTATATAAACTTTCCTAATAATTTTTTCCAGAAGTGTACCAGATTCACGGCGAATTACTGAACAGCTGTAATTTTTTGACATTCCTTACATATGTTTCGTAAAATGCTTATGTGATTTTTCTGTTTTGTGTGTTTTATGGAAGTAGTAATCAATTTAGCGCCGTATCTTCAAAATACCAACAATATTAACTTTATTTATAATAAAACAATGAAAACGAAACTATCGTTAACGGCTCACCACTAAATTTTTGTATAAGATACATTTTGGCACACAGTGCAATCCAATCCAATTGCACCAAAGCAAATCATTGAACCATCTAATTTAGAATTTACCATAAATATAACAATGGAACCATCGGCTTGCGAAGGTAATCAAAGTACGAAACGAAAAGAGCGGTGAACATTTTTTCTCCTAGTCATGTCGGTATCAATGTTTTATTTTTTGTATTCAGATCTGAAGGCATTCGAGCGGCGTCTAACAGAAGTTGTCTCTTCATATAGGCCATCAACTCTGCGATGGAGAAGTAAGTGACCATCTTTATATCATTATTTACATTATTATATATAAGTACATTTTGTCAATTTTAGTTGTTTTAGCTGTAATATCTATGTGCACGGCCATCGGAGCTTGGTATTGGTTGCGTGATCCAAAGACTTCAGTTGTTCCGCTGACAGAATCGCTCCTTATACATCCAGTATTTTCTTTTGCCACCCTAACGCTAAGTAAGTTGTTTCTTGCCATTGAACTTGTATTGTCTAACAGTTACTCCTATTACAGTTATATTATTTCTGTTTGGAATACACAAGCTTGTGATAGCTCCTCAAATAATTACCTCTCGTATGCGACTCGTCCTAGGTGACTTTAACATGAGTTGTGACGACACTGGAAAACTGATTTTGAAGCCAAGACCAAATAATAACTGAAATACAGAGAAGAAGCCACGTCGGCGAACTAGTCTTTAGGGAAATTGAATTTTTGGAGAAGAAAAAGGGATTTTTAAAGAGCAGAACAATATTGGTCCTTTGTCGGTCAATGATTGGAGGATTTATATCTTATATAAGCTTGTAAATACAAGAAAACTATATTTTTTATTTTGATGTCATCTATGTCGCTCTTTACATAAAACAAAAGTAAATCATTTGTTAATCCAATATTTTCTCCGAAAGTTTATTGTTAGGTTTGACAAAATTAATTTTAATAACAATAAAAAAAAATAGTAAACAAAAGATGGAAATTGTTTTTAATTAATTTGAGTTTTTGAACAATTTTTTATATAACGAAAATATTATTTTATTTAGCATTGCAAAGCTTTATGTAACTATGATGAAATCATATTTTGGAGAAATTGTTAATTTTAGTCTTCTAAAGGTGTTGAAAAATATAAAACTTACCATGATCTGCGCCTATTCACCATGAACTTTTAAGGTCTCCCTAGAACATATTTTAAAACTTTAGGCAAGATTTTAAATAAGTTTTATGGAGGCTACATATCTTTTTTTTTTATATATATTAACAATAAAGGGATTTTAAGCTACCCAGTCTAGCGGTGTTAAAATCATAGGTCCAAACCGCGAAAGTATGCGCTCATCAAACGTTTCCTTCGAGTGGGGGACCACATCAAGGCGATTCAATTCAGGAACGAAAGAGTCATGATCAATAACGGTCTTCATTGAGTGTAACCCTCTGGCAGGCATCTTTTTTAAAGAAGTAAGGACTAATGATTTCACCAGCCCATAAAGCACACCAAATGTGCGATTTATAGGGACAAGGCAAGTTTATGCATTGGTTAAAAAAAAAAATTCTAACAATCAGACATGACATTACCATGATAGAGAAACATATTTAAGTTAGAAGATTCTGTCTGTCTGTCCGTCTGTATGGATGTACATATATTGAACTACAGCCTATACGGTTTGGCCAATCGTCTTTAAATTCGGAACATAAGGTTATTTTCTTCTTTCCTATCTATCTAATTCTTCTAACTAGTGTCGTGCAACGTCATATTGCACTCTAAAAGGCAATGTGCGTTACAGACACTTAGTTAAAAATATTATTATTATTATTATTAATGACATTCTACAGGGGACTTTTTAATTTTTTTTAAGCTCAAATATTAACGGTACCTGTCATATAACCGTTAAGTAAAAGCTTACATTTCTCGGAAACGGCTCCAAGATTTTTTATGAAAAAAAAATTTGTGTACTATTTGTAGGTGTAAGTTATGTTTTGGTGAAAAAAAATCAAGATGGTGGGATAATTCCGATTTCAATCAAAATTAATATTCAGGAAGATGTTAATAGCCAGTAATTTTATTTTATAATATTTTCTAAAACTTTTTTTTTTATTTTTAATAATTTTCTTAATTTTTTTTTTAAATTTTTGAAAAAAGTTATTAAAATAAAATCGTTTTATTTAAAAACCGCTCCTACGATTTTGGAAAAAAATCAACCTATTTCACATATTTTAAAGCCACAAAATGGCGTTAAAATTTTTCCGCTGAAAACTTTTTTATGTATGTATGTATATACGTACCTTTTTTCAAACAATCAAATGTCAGAACATTAAAAATAAACTTTGAAGTTCCCCTGATATTTTTCAAATTTTATTCGAAGCTGTGACCGCATATACGACCGCACATTGCGATCCGGTCGTGCAATTTATTTTGGATGTAATGATATCTCAAAAACGGCTTGAGGATTATCTACTTTCCAAATGCGGCAGTTCTATTTATTGAATTTAGTCATTCAATCAAAAATGAGCTTCACCGCTGAACAAAATTTTCTTGTGAAAATCGGAATCGGGGTCTTCTTTCAAGCCCATTCACAGCATGTACGCTGTGCCCGATGGTCGTTCGGCTTCAATTCTTGCACGAGTTGGATGTTGTAAGCCACCAGACCAAGATCTATTTATTTTAAAAATGAGTTTCAGAGTTTCACAAGAACTATCCGTCCCTTCTCCACGTAGGGGTAGGACAGCCACTCAGTAAGATACATATTTATTTAAACTACTCAAGCTTTTAGATTTATGTTAGGTACTATTGAAAAGTTAGTGTTGCACTAGGGCAGATAGGGTGGCTCCGAAATCCCATTAACACTTTCACCTTTCATCATTGGAACAGGCAGTGGATACTTTTAAATCTCCAAAGTGCAGTAGATCCAACTGTTCTAGTTTACGGTCCAGATCACTGCAACCCGAAATCCAATAAAGAGAACTGACTTTGTGATGAAAGGCAAAAGAAAATGACGGTATTACTGTATCTCAATAAGACGCGACTTCATAAAAAAATATAATATAATATATATAATATTAGAAATAATAATAACAAACAAATAAATTGCTTGATGCAACTATGCGGACGGAAAAAGATTTGTATGAACTCGCTAGACATTCTAGAAAAACGTTTGAAGCTGATGTGATGAAAACAAACAAAAACCAAAGATGAAAAACCTTACCTTAGGTGGCGCTACAGTCCGGGGTGGACATGGGCCTCTACCAACAAGCTTATCCAGCCAGTTCGTCCCTAGCTAGCTGCCTCCAGTTACGCACGTGGAGTCAGTTGAGGTCCTCCTAAAAATAAGTAACATTAACGTAAAAAAATAACACTATCTGAACTTAAAAAGTGTCCAAATCACGACATTTAACGGTTTTTAGTAAAAATGGAGTACGCGTATTTACACGTCTTGTAAATATAATAACGAATTTCTGAAAAAAGTATTTCGAAAGTTGTAGGACGGATTTTTAATAAAATCTCGTTTTTTAATTTGTTTTCTGGAAAAAAAATAGTTTGAAATTTTGGTATGCAGTTTTTTACTATACATGTGATTATAAAATTTAAAAATATTTTTTTGATTAGTTTTAAAAAATTTGATTTTTCAAAAAAAATCAAAAATTAATTTTAATTTGAAAAAGTCATTGAAAATTTTGATATGCAGAATTATTTTGGCTGGCTAGATTTTCTATAATATAAAATTTGATAGAAATCCAAAGAGCCGTTACCGAGAAATGTTGGTAAAATAGTTCAAATTATTTCAATTGTTTGTCTATGTAATAAATATCGATTTCTATATTTATTAAAAAATATTATATATATCTTACTATTATTGTAATATTAATTAAAATTAATACCGGGTTACTTTGCTTTGATATCGCCTTGTCTAAATTGATGGGGAATGTTGATAGACATTTTAATGAAACACTGTGGTGTATGTGTGTAGAGTAGAACAGTGTAGTAGGCAGTAGAGAAGAGAGGTATTTGTCTGATTCATTGCATTGTATATAAACTGCTACACATATACAATGATTCATTGAATAAGAAGTACAGGAAGACGTGTTTTTAAAAATAAATGAAGCCTCTTTCTAAATAGTGTGAGTTATCACATACACACAAGTATTGGCACTGGGCGGATTGCAGAAGACTAAAAACTCTCGGGGCGCCAAATACAATATTATAAATCGTGTAATGGAAATAAATAGTTACTATAAAATACATTTGGATTTGTTTTATTAATCAAACTTACCTGAAAAATACAAACAAGTGAAACAATTAACCTCTTTTATAATTTTAAAGATAGGTTTGTTTTATTTAAATAATTTATCACAGTATTTTCTTTCTCATCTAATTGTATCAATTTTATAAGTAACATTTCCCTGAAACACATATTTCAAAAATACATTTTTACAGTAATTTTCGCAACGTCCTGTTATGTATTTGCTACAAGTTTGTCCATTTCTTTTTGATAAAAACACAAAATTAAAAAAATTACTTGTAAATTTTAAGTTAATTAGCTCACTGAGATAATACAAAATGATCAGGCAAATATGGTATCACGAGGGCCGCGGGGGAAGTCTTGAATTCATCTTTATTCAATTGAAGTATTTCCAACCATTTTTTCTCCTCCACTCAGCTTTCAGAATTCTGAATATTTTCCCGAAGTCATTTGAGCTCATTTGCTTCACACATAAGCTGCACAAAACCGCCACTGGACCTAGATATAATACAGATATGTTGGTAGGTACTAACATGTTGACAAATACTTAAAAAAAATTTTGATAAATATTCACGAGTCACAAAAATATAACAATTGTTCAAAAAATACTTACCACATAACTTCATACTACATGTGCTCAAAGTATTGAAGCGCCTTACCAAAAAATAATGAAAACGAATGCGTCCCTGACTTTAACTATGTCGTTTGACAGATGAAAAGTGAACCTTATCGATTGAAGTTGTGCATTTTAATTTTCAACAAATTTATTGTTTTCATTGTTGAATACCACACAAAATCTGTTCTATATTGTTCTACTATATTTAAAATATACTCAAAACACTACTTTACATTGATTTACGTTCTAAATAAAACAATACTTACTTGTGAAAAAAATGTCTTCATTTCTCTTAAAAACTCTACTGCCCTTAAGTTAAATCTACTGCACTTTTGGTCTTACGAGCAAAAATCTTTATTTTTTTTAATTCTATCACTGAATGAAATTATAGAAAAGTAAAACTTCTTTAACATTTAGATGGAAAGGTGGTGCATGAGGGTACAATGACCCCAATTTTGTGCATTGTAACATATTATGTATGTTTACATATTAGCTTTTACGTCGAACTAAAAAACGACGAAAACGTTAATAATCTTATAGATTATTTTGATCAGTTTTCATTCGTCGATGAACAATTAAAAAAAAAATTGCACGACTGGACCACACGTCTTTGCTCTTATGTGCGGTCACATCGTCGAATAAAATTAGAAATATATTAATAACATTTCAAAGTTTCTTATTCGATTTTTTGAGTTTTGATTTAAAAAAAAATATTAAAGAAAACTGTTTTATTTAAAAACCGTTCTAAGATTTCGAAAAAAAGTCACACTTTGATATTTTTTAAAGAAATAAAATGGGCTTTAAATTATTCTGCTGAAAACTATTTTACATACTTTCTTCGAACAATCAAAAGTCACCAAAGTTGAATAAGAACATTGAAGTTCCCTTAATATTTTTTTAAAATTTTACTGGAATTTACTACTACATGTCTAACTGTTCTTCTTATTCAATGGTCTGATTAGGCTAGGGTGGGTGAGTAGAATGTTGCATTTACAGGTGATATTAATAAAAACATATAACGTATTTAGATTTATTAGTATTCATGTTACTCGTATTTTGAGTAAAGATTGTTGGAAATTGAACTTTCCTGTTGCTGGAAATCGAACCAGCTGGAGGGGTATATTGAACCAGGCTCAGGAGCACCACGCTATGTAGCCTCAGGAAATATTTCTTTTTTAGTATACGAAAACGAATCTAACGAATCTTCAAGCTTCAGTCCAAAAAAGTGAATAAACTGTAGGTTAAATTTTCCCTTTAAAAATGTAAAAGTTGTATAGGTTTGATTTGTTTCCTCATTTTCGATGAGCCTAATGACCTCCCCCGTGGATACGCCACTGGGCTGGGCTTGGTGACAATTGCCAGTCTTGTTAACGTGCCAAAGTCATAGATTGACTTCTAAACCGCCAGGTTGAAGAGGATGCAAGCCAGACGATCTGGCTGATCTCCGTTATTCTGGTCAAACAACACCCGAAGGAAGGTATGTCGAGATCTTTGCTGGGTTACACCACCTTACCCAGCTCTCATTCTCTTGATTTGTTTCTTACTTCGCACCCTGATAAGTACATATAGCTTTAGTGTAACTTTTTCATTTGGCCCTTCGGACCATTGTGCCATTTTAGCAAATATCAGCAGCAAAATCGGCTGCGAGCAAGTTTGCTTTCTCTGAAGAGTAAACAATTGGTTGGTCATTAGCGATGAGCGTTGGCTTGGAATCGAAGATGTTCAGGAGTTATTAATATTTTTTACAAATGACCAAACATGTGTACTGCTTTTGTGACATTACAGAATTTTTCGCCGTAGTTTTTGGTCATGCGAAAACTAGATTCTATTAATGACGGAGTTGCATGAGCTCCAATTTGCTTACGCTTTTCCTCTGTAGGATTGGAAACTTACTTCTTTGAGCCTGAAGTTTCTTTACACCCAGAGTTAAGCCAAGACTTTTCTTTGGGCTTAAAGTACTATTCACGTGAGAGCGACCAACGGCTAAACTAACATTTGCCCTTTTTGACTTTTCTTTCACATGACATTTTCTTATTCGCCACTATTAACCACCAAGGAAATGAAGGAAATTAAAGAAAAGGTGGTTTTCAGGTTATTCGCGCGCATACAGTTTGTTTGTCGAAGTGTGGATCGTATGTGGAACGGGAATAGAGTTGGCATTCAGATTGGAATTCGCGACGAACAATTTGTTTTCTCTGATTCACTTTATTTTAGAAATTTAACTGCAAATTTAATAACCTAAACGATAATATAAATTATATTTCTATAATTTGGCATTCAATTTGTGAAGAATTTTAGTTTACAAGTTGCTTTAAATCACATTTATTCATTTATTAGTCGTTCGTGGCGTGGGTCACTACCGGCTCCCATGTGAATAGTCTTTATTCTTTAATACTTTTTACTCTGTTAGGAATAAAATAAAAGCACAAATCCTTAGAAAAATCAGATTTGTGATCAAGGATCATTTTAGCACAGGCATGAAGTTAATAGCAATCATATCGCTAACGCCAAAGTGTAAGAATTTTTATTTAAGTTAAAAAAAAAGATAAAATTACAAGAAAATGTTTGCATTCATTTATTTATAATAATTATTATAATTTTTTGGTACAAAAAACGCAAAACGAAATTCTCTTTTTGTTTGTATAATATAATTTAATAATAAATGCATTCATATTTTGTGGTATTTATCTTTTAAAAGAGACGTCGTTCATGTACATTTATATACACTATACATGCATGTATGTATATAGTGTTTAAGTTTAAATATATATGATAATCAATTTTGTTTTATTTTTTTGTGTATGTTCCGTATTAATTACGCTAGATATCTTTGTATATTTATTTTTTTTAATCTAAAAAAATTGTTTTCTTTACTGAATTTTATTTTTTAATTCGCTAGAAATGCATGCGTTTTTTTTGTGTGAATAACTACATTTTCTAGGTGATTTGTTCAATTGTATGCGCAGTAAATTGTTGTTGTTTTTCTCTCATTTTAATATTCTTATTTTAAACAGAAATTTATACTACACTCAATTTATAATATAAATAAATTACAAAATTAAAGCACACAGGGGTCGGGTGATGGAGTAAAACTTTGATCGCACACATTCTTATATTGTTTTTTTTTTTTTTTGTAATTTTTAAGGGTCTCTACATAATGCATACTAGTAATCTACTTATGAATAAAAAAATGTACTTTGATATATTAAAATTATGTTTATTACATAACTAATTGGTAATTATGTTTAAATGTAAAAATGAATTAAAAATCTAGAAACAAAATACATAATTAAAACAAAAACGAAATAAAAAGTTGCGTATTTTTTTGTTTTCTAATTTCTAAAATTTTTTTTGTGTTGTAATTCTAATGCAATCAGCACTCAAAGTTGTTGTAATAGGGAATTCTGGAATCTGACTATTATGCCGCCAAAAGGTTTCGGATATTTTTCGGCGTATTTTCCTCGTTTAGATGTTTTGTTGTGTAGCGCAGAGCATTCAGAAGTGGCTCCGCTTTGATGGCGGGCTGGGCTTGCAGCAATCGTACACAGCCTTTGACATCTACATGGGCGCCACGTGCGAAGGCACCAACAGGGTGGACATGGTCGTACAATATGACAAGGCCAACCATTACTCTAAGGACTAGAAGATGCGTTTCTTCGCGTTCAATTTGAGATAACAGTTTTCTAAATAAATACAAACAAAATATATGTTACAAAATTATTCTAAAGAACATTTAGTCCTTATGGCAGCATGGTTCTGGAGCTGGTTATGTTAATTTTTGTTAGCGAATTTTTTCATTCTGCATTCAATTCAGTTTCAGTTTTCCAGTTGCCAGTTCTGTGACTATAAGGACTAGAGTGGATATATTTTATAAACTTACGGATTTTCTAACATCCTAAGGCATACTTTCGCCATTGTGCCCAAAGTTTCTGTGGTGTTTTCAACATCGTGGGCATTATCGTCCACAAACTTCGAGGTTGCTTCGCTAAGTACTTTAAGCATTGGTGTCGCATGGGCATAAAATAATGACATGCGATTTGCTAACTCTGTGCTCACCAGTAGGTTATTGGTGCTGTCGATACGCTGTCGGCTCACTATGCGTCTGTAATAACTGAAGTCATTTTGTATCGCTGGGGTCTTCATCTAAAAAAAAAAAAAAAAAATTATAGATAAACTATAATAACACAGCTTTATATATAGGTTAGCGACTGCCCTTAGCTTTTCTATACCTACTAAATGTGTGTTACACGCATCATTGACCATACTTAATGATTATTTGTTACCCGAAGGAAAACTAATTGCCGTTTAATCTAGTTTAAGTAATTAAAATTTGATGCATGATAAGCCTATGTGGCGCGTACTTGGTACTCAATTGGTGCTGATAGTACATAAATGCAACAATGTAATGCATTTCATTGAAATTGTTAGAGCTGTTCTGAGCTGAGTGTACAATGTTAAAGATCCAAGCTTATCCTTTCTTTTGGATTCTCTTATGTAGTCTTAAGATAACAGTAGTATGGGTAGATGTTCTCGAAGGATATGGATACCGCATTAGCACGAAAAAGACTGAATATCTATGCTGCCCATTTCCGATCCATATGAGCCTATTGCGGACATTTATTTGAATGGGACAGTTGTTCCATCTTGTGACGAAATCAAGCATGGCGTAAGTGTTTGGTAGATGAAGTGGCAGGAAAACTCTGTTATCTTCTGTGATCGAAAAGTGTCCCCTAAACTGAAATGAAGGCTCCACACGTCAATTGTTCGTCCAGCGCTTACATACGGTTAGCAATGTTGGATAATGTACAATATAGCTTTATTTTTTTTTTAATGTAGAACACACTGCGCGGGCATTACGAAGATAGGGAGGGGAGAGATAGGAGGTGCCGATTAACATAGGTTTTGAATGTTAGCAGATCAAAATGGCAAGGGAAAATCTCGCCGGGTAAACCATTCCAAATTCGTATTGTTCGGCTAAAAAAAGAATCCCTATATTTCACGGTACGTCCGAAATTGGGCTCAAGGGTGAACTGATGAGCATTCCTTGCGAGACGAATATTACGGGAGAAACTTTTAAGGGGAGGAATGCAACTGGCTACTTCGAGTGAACATTTTTTGTAAAAGAAACGATAAAATAAGGAAAGACATGAAACATTGCGTCGGTGTTCGAGTGGGGCAATTATTTCAGCGGCAGTTCTATTTCCTATCAATCTTAACGCTCGATTTTGTATTCTATCAAGCAGGTGAAGCGATGTTTGCGAAGCACCTGCCCAAAGGTGGGAGTTATACTCGAGTTTAGGGCGTATAAAGGCTTTATAAATTGTAGCCAGATCAGATGGGGAAAAATACTTATTACACCGATGCAGAAAACCTAAGCACTTAGCAGCATTCTTAGCGACCTCAAATATATGGTAGTTCTAACGGAGGTCGTCATTGACACACATACCGAGTACTGAGAGCTTTTCGGTTTCTTCGATGTAAGTGCCATTCATGAACAATGGCATTGGGGGTATGTTTAGCTTTAACGACAGAAGACAGCATTGAGTTTTCGAAGCATTAAACTCCATACGATTCCTATTACCTCATTTGACAATGCTGTATAAATCGGAGTTTAATGAGCTTGACATATGGTACTGTTGCAATTGCACGTCCGAAGGCGAAGGACGTGAATTATCGAACGAATATGAAAAGCTGAGGGTAGAGTCGTCAGCAAAACAGTTAAGTGGATTAGAAGTAACAGACAGAAGATCATTTATAAAAATGAGGAAAAGAGTCGGAGACAGAACAGAGCCCTGGGGCACACCAGCATTTATTTTGTGGGAATCAGACTTGAATCCGTCCAATACGACTTGTATTGAACGGTCCAGAAGATAGCTTCTAATCCAACGAACAAGAGTATCATCGATCCCAAAAGCACGCATTTTCGATAAGAGAGTTTCATGCCAAACTCTATCAAATGTCTTGGAGATATCAAGAGCAATAATCTTACTTTCACAAAAGCGATGTAAATATTTGTTCCACTGTTTGGTGAGATATGCCATCAGATCACCAGTGATCTTCGAGATATTCCTTAAGCTGACGGTTAATCAGTGTTTCCATGACCTTAGAAAGAAGGGATGTCAGTGCTATGGGTCGGTAGGAGGAGGGGGAGGGGTCACCTTTCTTAGGGACAGGCTGGACAAATGCTGCTTTCCATCTTCTAGGAAAGATTCCAGAAGAGCAGGAGTGATGGAAAAGCTTACGCAGTGGGTGTAGCTGAAATGAACATGGTTCGCATGACAGCAGAAGTGACAAAGCGTGATCAAATAAGAAGCAACAAAACCAGAGGAAGCCTCCACTTAAAGAATACTATCATCATCATGGACTAAATGCAGAATGACCAACTTAGAAAGAAGATGCCCTGAGAACCCAACACTATCACGGATGTGGTCCCAGTCGAGATCATAACAATGGTAAGTTAAATAAGAATACTTATAATAACCAAAGTGGATAGAAGAAATTTAAGATCTCCACATAAGTCGTTTCAGAAATCGCCTTATGTCATTAAACATAAACAATTTTAGCTCTTCTCTAAGAATTGTTCGTTTATATAAAGCCAATCCTGCTGAGAAAAAAATAGAAAAAGTTTAAATAAGCCCGCAACGCCCATACTTGACGAGCAATTTTCTTACATGATCAAAAATAAAGGCAATTATCCCAAAAGTATGAAGAATTTTGTTCATTTGAAAAAATATGACGAGTTCCTCCCCGTTCTCGGTTTAAAGCTTGTGAGTTGTGACTCTATTTGTTAGGTCTGAAGAGAAAGCTAACCTAATCAGAGAGTATAATGACTCCACCCCTTCCCTAGCAAACTACAGACCGATTGCAATTACATCCCTTCTTTTCAAAATCATGGAAACGCTGATTAATTTAGAAGCTCAAGAAATATCTCGATGAATAGAAGCTTCTAACTGCTGCCAGTACTTTTTACTTGCGATTATAGGTACTATAATGCAAGTTATGGATTTGTGCAAAAAAAAAAATCTAACAATCAAACCAGACATTACGATAATAGAAAAGTTGAAAAAAGTGGGTCCGGAAATTCCGTCCGTCTGTCTGTTCACGCCTCTACAACCTAAACGGATGGGCCGATTTGCATCAAACTTGGTATTTAGTATTTATTAGGTAGTTTCTCGGGAGGTGTTTTTCATTTTTTCTCTAAGTCAAAAAATAACAGTACCTGCCATAAAATTTTTAACAAAAAGTTTGATTTTCTCGAAAACGGCTCTACGATTTTGATAAAAGTTTCAGGATGCTAACTTTTTACAACAATACATCTTTCAGTCAGAATGAATTTTTCGAAATTTGTTCTATAACGGTACCTCTCATATAACCGGTTTTTTCAAATGCGGTTTTATCGTAAACTATTATCCCGATTTTAATAAAATTTTGCACACAGAAAGTCATTTATAATTCAATTAATATCGCATTTCAAAATTTTCAAAAACTTTTTTTTTTCAATATTTTAAAATTAAAAAAAAAATTGGTTTTCCAATTATTTTGAAAATGGGTGAATTGATTTTTTTAAAATAATTTTCCCAGATGAAAACTACAGATTTCCTTATAAATGACATACTAGAAAAAAATTAAAAATATTTTTTCGAAGTTTTTCAAAAAAAACGACTTTTTAAAAAAAATGGTCGAACGATTTTCAATATTTTTTTTCCTCGATAGACATTTAGTTTTCAAATTTTATTGCATACTTAGTTTTTCCGAGAAAACTCTTAAACTAATTAATAAAATGAAAGAATTTTCTAAAAAAAAAATATTTTTTTATTTTAATAGACGTGTTTCAATCTGGCAATACTTTTTTCGGAGTTGTTCTGTTTGACAGCTGTCACTTGATTTATGCTCAGTTTGGTTTGCCATTTCATAATGAATAGACTTACTCCTGAACAAGTTTGCAAATTGTGCAAATTTATTACCAAAATAATGTTTCGTTTCGGTCGAGCAAAGTATCGAAGAAGACCCGAATGAATCCATCCATCCATCGCGCGCAACAATTGGAGATGTGCCTATCCACTTTATGGAAGATTTTGCGGAAGGATCTTGGTTTGCAAGCTGTGACCGCACATATGAGCAAGTACGTGTGACCCAGTCGTGCAATTTATTTTGTGTCAATAAGTATCAAATAAGTAAGAAAAGTGTAGCAAAATCTTACATCGTTTAAGAAAGAGTAAGATTAACACACTTGATATTTTTGAAGCATTTAAAAAATTGTGGCACCAGGCATTGATATCGAAAATGCATGCTTCGTGTATCCCTCCTTCGCTGAATTACAAATTATCTTTTGACAATTGCATACAAGTGGTACTGGATGGATTCAAGTCCAAAATTCTTCAAAGTAAATGTTGATGCTCCCAAGGGCTTCGTTTATTTTCCGATTATTGTTCTCATTTTTATAAATTATCTTCTGCTGAAACTTCTAATCCACTAAACTGCTTCGCTGACGATACTACACTTATGTAGCTTCGTTTTTAAATTTTGATCTTGACAGTATCAAGTGGGGAATACGATATCTTGTGGAAACATTGGCGTTTTCTGTCGTTAAAATGATATAAACCCTCCATGGTAGCGGTTCATCTCGTTAGGTATATAGCCAACATCCTCTTGTGGAACAATCACATAGGTATGCGATGTCGCTAAAAAATACCACAAGACTAGAAAATCGACAGAATGTTTTAGTCTCTCTTTTTCTTCTGTTATTTCTTAGCATTAATGCTCTAGAGAAATAGCCAGTTTCATGCCTCTGCTTAAACAATTGAATCGTAATAGTCACGCTTCCAGAAATGCCTACTTATTTGGTCGTACTGTTAAGTAGGTACAGAGACTCCTTCTCAGTCGTACAATTCGAATGTGAAATGTTTTGCCAAACTCTTATTTGAAAGGAAAATATTGAGGATGCACAGGGCTAGGGTGAGTTAATAAATCACTGAAAATTATCACAAACTGGGTCCTCATCTTAAATTTATCATTTTTTTGTCAAGAATCATCTTTCAAAAAAACCGCACCCAAATTTTCAGAGAAATCTATCAAATAGTTTTGTTGTGGCAGCCATTTTATATAGACGGTTTGATAATGGACGATCGGCGAATGAATTTTGGCATTGGCAGACATTGACAACAAAAAAAAATTCCTTTTAGGCCAACCCAGGATCAGCGTACTGACTATAGAGGGTAAGAACACCAATAAACCGATGCCCACCAACCACAGGAGAACAGGAACAAACGTTTTAAATTAATTCTATAAATATTTTAAGTAGAAAAAATGTTAGTGTGGTTGGATGTTTGTTTCGCAATCACCGCTCAACAGCTTAACCGATTTTCATGAAATTTGGTAGGTAGATGGATGAGGTGCTGGAGTTAAAAACCTGGCTACTTTTTATCCCGACAAATTTCTCGGTTCCTATCATTGTATATACCCTGCCTATAATACTATCATGAAGCATCATTTGTACTTGCGAATATAGGGACTATAAGGCAAGTTTAGGATTCGTGAATATTAAAAAAATTGAGATAAGGATCAAACATGACATTACGATCATAAAGAAGTCTAAAAAAGTGATCGAGAAAAATGTGTCTGCCTGTCTGTCTATCTGTCAGTATGTATAACGAGCTGTAGCCTAAACGGCTTAAGCGATTATCTTCAAAGTTGGTGTGTGTGATTATTTTGGCATTCCCCCGAGGGGAAATTGAAATTTTATTTTTAGCCCGAATTAATTCTGCGTGTCAAAATTTTGAATAACTTTTTTTTTCAAATCAAAATGAATTTTTGAAATTTAATTAATTATTTTAAATTTTATAATCACATGTATTTTAATAAATTCTAAAAAAACTGCATACCAAAATTTAAAAAAATAATTTTTTTTTCAAAAAAACCAAAAATAAAAAACAGAATTTTATCAAAACCGGTCCTACAATTTTCGAAATACATTTTTCATAAATTCCTTGTTATTTAAGACGTGTGATGATATACTTCATTTTTACTAAAAACCGTTAAGTATTGTGGTTTTTACAACGCAAATGTTACTTGTTTCTGCCAAAGATCTTGCTTTCCAATGTAATTAGGTACATAAGAGCAAGTACGTGCGAACCAGTCGTGCCCATTTTTTAGATCTGAATCAAGTCGAAATGAGGCGTGCTGAAATTGCCAATTGGTTCTGAATGTAGAATAAGTACAGACAACAAAAGTGTATTAAATACTGGTAAAATATCGGTAAAGGTTCTCGTCTTCACTATTAAGAGTAAGTTTCGAATCAACCAAGTAGATGGGCAGACAAAAAATGACCACCATGAAGGTACTATAGAGAATGTATATACAATGTTCCTATCTAAGAAACCTGAATAGTTTTTGCTATCGGATTTTGATTTAAATAATAAAAATCATATAAAATATGTCTAGTAGACAATTAAAACATAATTTACACAGCAAATTATAAAATGCCGTAGTAATGCACGAGTAAATTTTCGCTTTATTTATCTGAAGTCCACGTCGATAAAGCTAGTTGCATATTTTCTGTTTAATAAGAAACAAATTACATGTTTGCACTGGAGTTTGTACTAGGAGTTTGAAAACTGCTACCCTACCTGAAGATTGAATACAATGTCCAGGTTACCAAACAAACACTTCATCTACAAAACCATATGCTGCGCCCATATCAGGCTTCATCCTGTGTCAGAGATGGATTTTCCGAATGAACACTGCCCTTCATTAAACATAATGTATATATGTATAGACTTGGAGGCTTGAATCCATGCGATGCCTCGAATATATGTATCTAAAAAACTAGGTGGCTATCTCGTTTGGCCCAATTAGGTGCAGTTTTTGAAAAGCCTAGGCAGGGCTGTTCATTCAAATTTCGTCATTTCCTACAAAAAATTGGCTCTTACAAAATAAAATAGCAAAATTAATGTGTATTTCCATTTATAGAGTGAATATGAATCACGTGATTCCGTATCTTTTTAGGAACACTCCTTATATCGTCACTTTGCAGATTAATATTCATTTTGTGGAATTTTATTCATTTAAATGAAATTATATCTACATACATACATATATGTCTAAAGGACTAATGTTATTCGCATTTCTATTTTTCCATTAATTTTTTTAACTCATGTATCTAAGCCTTTTACAATAAAATCCACGTTATCCTCATAATCACCTCGTTCAGATAGTAAATAATGACAGATGACACACAAATGCTTTTCCACGCGTCAGAATTTCTAATCACGCCCGCTTTTTTATGAAAAATTAAAAAGCCCCTGGTGGTGGGCGTATATTCATGATATAGTCAACATTATCATGACAGCTGATAAAGAGCTTCCTATGAAGGGTTAGATTCAAATAAAAATGTATCTACAACATGCAAAGATATACCTATATTTGGATACCATTTTTTGTTCATTAATATTTATCAAAAAAAAGAGACAAATGGCAATCATGACTGAGAATGTTGGATATATTTTTTTAATTAAGGCGTGCATTTGGAAAGCACTCATTCATACGTTATAAATTTGCAACAAAAAAATATTCAAAGGATAGTTTCGTCAAAGAAAGAAATTATCAAAAATAGAAGAATATTGATGCAGGTGGATAATCAATAAACACACCTTAGGCTTTGATGTGTGACTGGAATAAATTAAGGACAACTATCTATAGCTATCCCAACATTTTGGAAAATGTGTTTACGTGAAGATTATTTAGCATGTTTGGTTAACGTTTTATCATATATAATAATATACATATGCTGATGCTGATCTAGTTTTTTTTTATGTCACTTTCAAAAGTTTTTTAAAACAAGCTTAATTTCATGGGATATTTTGGACAATAGGGACTAAACATCTGGAAAAAATATTTTTTCAATTGAAGTTATTATATTAACCAGTACCAACTTAGCCAAAATTCAGTCAGATTCTAAAGTGATGCTGGGTTTTACACGATTGCCACAACCACAACGAAATCCCTGGTTTGACGATGAGTGCCGGCAAACACATGTAGCTAAACAGGAAGCATACAAATCGGAGCTGCACTGTGCACAGGAGGACCAGAAATGGCTATGCGCGGCAGTACGAGTAGAAGACGAAAGTGAAACAACAGCTTCTCAGAAGGAAAGAGGTAGCATGAGTGTAACGCAATATCGTAAAATGGAGAGCTATTACTGTAAGAATGAAGTCCAAAAGATTTACTAAAAAAACATCAAAGCTACAAAAGCTCCAACCTAAGCATGAAAAGGTAAGGTTAAGGACGATCAAGAAAAGTTCGTAGTAGAATACACTGAGAAAAAATGAGAACGACTGGGTCGCTCGTACTTGCTCTCAGGTGCTTAATGATATTGGAAGATCTTTGATCGAAACAAGTAACATTTACGTACAAAAATAACACGTTTTGAAGTTATAAATAATGTCAAAACCACAACCCTTAACAGTTTGTAGTAAAAATGGAGTATGCCATCACACGTCTTGTATAATAACGAATTTATGAAAAAAGTAATTCGAAAATTGTAGAACGGATTTTGACAAAATTCTGTTTTTTTATTTTTAGAAACTTTTGTATGCAGTTTTTTAGAATTTATAAATATGCATGTGATTATAAAATTAAAAATATTTTTTTTAATTAGTTTTAAAAAATATTGATTTTTCAAAAAAAAAAAATTAAAAAATTAATTTGACTACCTAGATCTTCTCAAATATAACATTTGACAGAAATTCAAAAAGCCATTACCGAGAAAGCCTAAAATTTAAAAAAAACGTTATATGAAAGGTACTGTTAATAGGCTTTTCTCGTAAATGTGGTTCTAACCAAACAATAGCTAATACCAATAAAAAAAATCTCAAAAATTTTCGTCAAAATCGTTGGAGCCGTTTTCGAGAAAAATAAGCTTTTCCTAAACGGTCATATGACAGGTACCGTTATTTTTAGGCCTAAAAATAAAATTTTCATTTCCCCTCCCGGGAATGCCAAAAGAATCACACACACCGTATTTGAAGATAATCGCTTGAGCCGTTTAGGCTGCAGCTCGTTATACATACTGACAGACAGACAAATCGATCACTTGTCTTATAGTCCTTATAATCGCAAGTAAAAAAGACATCATTTTGATATTTTTTCAATATCAATTAGCATATCATATCAATTTTACAAATAACAGCAGTCAAAATTTGTTGTTCTGATATTAAAAATATCACGATTATATTTTTAATATCAGGAAAATAATAAAGTATGAATCAATTTTTCAAGTTTTTTTTTGAATAATAATATATCAATTTTTATATCAAAACTACTATTTACATTGTAAGTTGACGTTTTTTATTTTCAATTTGATACATAAAACATAAATACTACATCCCCGGAATTCGGAAGTTTTCAGAGGGCCAATGAGTATCACGGGTTCATTCAACAACTCCTCACCGTCAAAGGGTTTGAAAGTTTCTTCGAGGTAATCGGCAAACAGATCTACCTTTTCTTTGCCTGTTTTTGCCCAATCTCCATTGTTTGTACGAATTGGTGCTGATTGTAACTTGGGTTTTTTAACACCTTTAATTTAGAGCTGTGTCAATCGCTCATTTTCAAAGATTCAATCGTTCATGATTCGGTCTTTTCAATCAATCATTTTTCAATCAATCATATATCTATTCTCTTTCAGTCGTTTCAATTTCTACCCATACCGGTCACACTGAAATGTTGTGAATTTGATTGTGAATAAAACATTTTGCATGGCTTCCATATACCATATGTATCTCTGCATTTGGATTGGATCTATCCGACACCGACATCCGTCTTCCGTCAGTATATCATTTAGGTTGAGTGTATGTATATGCATGTGTGTATGTCTCTCTCTCTAGTCTCACTCTCTGTGTAAAAAAATATTTAAATTTCAATCAATTATTTCAATCATTCTCTATCTCTGGTCTGGTTCTTTGTGTATTGTATTGCATTCAATGATTGATTGAATTTCAGTTTCGTTTTACGCATCGTATCGTTCTCGTTCCTTTGAAAAATATTGAAATTGTAAACGATAAGTCGGAAGTGTGATTACAATCATCAATTTTGAATTAACGGGTCGTAAAGAAACCTTTCCCAATTCGATTTGTTGTTTGCTAAAAATTACGCACTTTCCTTCATTATAAGGCTTCCGCTTACTTTCAACATGACTGATGAGTGATCAGTAGGAAGATCATAGCTATCCTCGATCTTGGTATAGTTTTTATTTAAACCCTTTGCGATAAAAAAGTCAAGTTGATCTGGATCTTGTATCAATTTGATACAAGAAATATGAATATCATAATTTTGATTTTGAATTTTCAAAATAATATTAATATTTCAGTCATTTCGATAATTAAATTTATTAAATTTACATTTAAAAAAATTTTGTTTTGATATGATATACATGAAAGAGTAAATATTAAAGATTCTGTGCCTTTTACTATAGGCTAACTTCCTTCACAATACAGATTAGAATGAACTCCAGAAGCACAGATTCTAATTTTTATACTTTTCTCAATGACATATTTCATACAGAAATCATTAAATTATTTCTTAATTTTAATAAATATATCAGGTTATTAAGTACTACAGTACTATAAAATATGTTTTTTAATGTTGGACGACTTTTGTCATACAAAAATATCAATTCTACAGTTGTTTTATCGGATTTTTTCATTCGATGCAGCAGCTGATGCTAAAAATTTGGACAACACTTCTGCATTGTCATAATGACCTTGATGACAAACCAATTTTCGCTCTGACGCAGAATCAGCCAATATCAATAAATTGGATATTTGATCCAGACGAAAAAGAAATTGTCCCATTTAATATTACTAATGAGATTGAAACACTGGTAGCAGATTTTTTCAGCTATCTATCTCATTTCTGTTGACAAACAGTTAGGAAATGTCATTTGATAAAACCCTGCTACCAATGGTTCAGAACTGTATTCATCACTTTGCTCTGCAGACTAATCCAAGTTCTTACAGTTTTATCAAGAAAAAAGTATGCAAAACCTCTTGGACCTGATGGGTTTTCTTCTTTGATGTTAGAAAAAGCAGCTGTTTCACCAGATGAACCATTATCAAAATTATTCAATATCTCACTTCGAAATGGATTTATTCTTAATAAATATAAAATAAGTAAATTAAACTACTAGCTTACCCATCCGGGCGTATCTCGGGTATACCTTACATTTAAAAAAAAATTAAAAAAAAGCAACCAGACGTGGCGCCACCTAGTAATCAAAATAGCCTTAGTTACTTCTTACAAAGTAAGTTATCAGCTTTTGACCCCAGCGGCACGAATGGGTGATTAAGAGCCTTAGTTACATCTTAGTACATCAGCTATCTGCCACATAGGGGTAATTTAAAATAGCCTTACTTACTTCTTACAATACTTTCTGCTTGTAAAAATCCTGTCAAAATCGGTCCATAAATAGGAATAAAAAAAGAGCACCTAGCGCCACCTAGTGGATAATATAAATAGCCTAATTTACATCCTAGAACATCAGCAATCTGCTAGTCCCGTCAAAATCAGTGCTGCCGTTCCCGATATTAACCGAAATAGACAAAAAGACAGATAGACAGACAAAAAATTTAAAATTTGTGAACATACAACAACAATTTGTGGTTGGGTGCTGTATGAATAGGGTAGGCACTGAAAGGCATCAAACTGGTGATGCACAGTCGCTGCAACTATATCGTACACATCAATTGTGCTTATTTTACCTCCCCGCGGTAACCACCGGGTACTGGTCTGTCCATCCGGAGATTCCTGCTAAACTTATAAGCGCGAGTGTTGAACACAGAAAAAATAGCAACACTATAATGCTCTGCTTTAATTACTGTTCTGATCGATTCGCAGAAGTCTTGCACGAGCCCCTCAGAAAGAGGACGTACGGCGGATGAGCTCAACCAATTGGACCAACGGTGGCGTCAACAGTCAACGAAGCAGACGCCCTAATGAGCTACTTCGACGTATTTGGAGATAAGGTCATTAGGACAATTCAATGCAAGTCAGGGCATTGAAATAGAGATGGTGGCGGATGAACCCTTAATGGGCCAACGGCAGCGCTCATATCCCCGAAGTGGGTTACTGACTCCGGATTCTCCGGTTCCTTTTGTATAAGGAATCCAACAAAGGACCTGGCCCTCCAGGTTGGGGGTTGTGCGTGGGGTTAACAACCCTGCCACGGAAAAAGAAAAAGTTGCGAAGCGACCAATAGCCTCGGAAAAGGACGGATTTACTGTTGACGACCCGGAAAAACGAATCAAGGACAACGACCTTCGGATCTGCACGTGGAATGTTAGAACTCTTAACAGACCACGTGCATCCAAACAACTAGCGGAGGCCCTAGACTGCTACAGAGCAGGAATTACTGCCATCCAGGAAGTGCGATGGAATGGGCCGGGCAAAAGGAGGATGAAAAACTGTGACGTGTACTACGGTGATTGCGCAAGAAGACCACAGCGTTTATTTGGGTGCGGATTCGTCATAAGCGGTAGACTTAGGCAAGAAGTCTTGGGCTTTCGACACGTAAGTGAGCGACTTGTGACAATCCGTATCAAGGCTAAATTCGCCAACATTAGCCTAATATGCGCTTATGCCCCCACAGAGGACAAAGATGACGCCACCAAGGATGACTTCTATGAGCTCCTCGACAAAACCTATGAGCAATGCCCTAAATACGACGTTAAGATCGTACTAGGCGATTTTAATGCCAAAATAGGTAAAGAGGAAATCTTTGGTAGGACTGTCGGAAAACATAGCCTACACGACACAACGTCTGAAAACGGACTTAGGCTAATTGACTTCGCAGCGGCACATAACGTCACCATTGCAAGCACACGGTTTCTTCATCTCGATATACACAAAGGGACTTGGCGACACCCAGATCAAAGAACCGTCAATCAGATTGATCACGTTGCGATCGATGCAAGACACGCCTCCAGTATCTTGGATGTTCGCACCTTCCGAGCAGCTAACATCGACTCGGATCACTACCTTGTTTCAGCAAAGGTAAGAATGCGAATAACCCGAACTCCACAACAACGGAGTAATACTGTGAGGAAGTATGACGTCGGAAAGCTGCAATCGCAAGAAACCGCCAGAACCTATGCCGATCGAATATCCCGTAACCTCTCAAGAAATCCAGTACCGCCAGCATCAAGTGCCGAAGATCAGTGGCAATACTGCCAACAAGCCATCAGAGATGCCGCAACTGATGTGCTAGGTTTCACCAGACCACCACCACGAAACCTCTGGTTTGATGACGAATGCAGGCAGGCCCATGCAGCCAAACAAGAGGCATATAAAGCGACGCTGCAAAGAAAGACGAGAGCTGCTCGCGAGCTTTACGGGCAGAAAAGACGGGAAGAACACCGGCTTCTCCAAAAGAAAAAAAAAGAGCATGAGAAGCGCGCGATCGAAGATATTGAGAGATGCTACTCCAGGAACAACGTGCGGAAGTTTTACCAACAGGTAAAAAGAACATGCCAAAGAAAAAAATCCCGCACAGAAGCCTGTAGAGATAGGAATGGAAACCTCGTAGTAGAGTCACAGTCGGTGCTGAGTACATGGAAGGACCATTTCTGCAGACTGTTTAACGGCGATGAAGGCCAAAATCCCGCTGTCAGGCAGAATGAACCATTCAACATGGATGATGACAGACAAAACTTCCGTCCACCTGACCAAAATGAAGTAAGGATAGCAATATCTAAACTCAAAAACAATAAAGCTGCTGGACCCGACGGATTACCCGCCGAACTTTTTAAAGCGGCCGGAGATGACCTGGTGGAGTGCATACACCAACTCATCTCTAAAGTTTGGTCAGAAGAAAGTATGCCTGATGAATGGAACCTCAGCTTCGTTTGCCCGATCCACAAGAAAGGAGACCCTCTAAACTGCGCCAACTATAGAGGAATAAGTCTCCTGAATATCGCCTACAAGATCCTCTCTGCCGTACTATGTGAACGCCTGAAACCTTTCGTCAGCAACCTGATTGGCCCCTATCAGTGTGGTTTCAGACCAGGAAAGTCCACAATCGATCAAATGTTCACGCTACGGCAGATCCTGGAAACCACCCAAGAATTCCAAATCGATACCCACCACCTCTTTATCGATTTTAAGGCCGCGTACGATAGCATTTATAGAGACGAGTTATACAGAGCCATGTCAGGTTTTGGCATTCCCACAAAACTCGTCCGACTGTGCAGGATGACGATGGAGAACTCTCGCTGCTCCGTCAAGGTTGGTTCTGACCTCACAGAAGCTTTTGACGTCAAAAAAGGATTCCGACAAGGTGATGTGCTATCGTGCGATTTCTTCAACTTAATACTTGAAAAAATTATAAGAAACTCGCAAGTCAATTGTAGTGGGACAATTTTTTTCAAGTCTGTGCAATTGCTAGCATACGCTGACGACATAGACATCATTGGCAGAACTCGGCGAGCTGTCACTGGAACGTTTGCCAGCATTGAAGCTGAAGCGGCTAAGATGGGACTAGCAGTCAATGAGGCCAAAACGAAGTACCTGCTGTCCACAAAAAGGGACACACAACACCGGCGGATTGGACAAAACATCACAATAGACAGGTACAACTTTGGGGTAGTTAGGGACTTTGTGTACCTCGGATCCGCTATAACATCTGACAACATCTCGTCAGAAATAAAGCGAAGAATTACTCTTGCCAATCGCTGTTTCTATGGGCTAGGAAGGCAATTGAGTAGCAAAGCTCTCTCTCGAAAGACAAAGGAGACTCTGTATAAGACCCTAATCATCCCAGTCCTGCTCTATGGCGCCGAGGCATGGACTCTATCTAAAGCGGATGAAGATATCCTTAGTCGTTTCGAGCGTAAGATTCTTCGGAAGATTTTTGGCCCTATCTGCGTTAACGGGCTTTGGAGGAGAAGATTCAACCAAGAACTATACGAGCTGTACAGCGACATTGACCTGGTCAAAAAAATACGCATATCACGTTTAAGATGGCTAGGTCATGTAGAGCGAATGGACAACAATGCTCCGGCTCGCAGGATCTTCGATTCCATCCCAGAGGGTAGACGCAGTCAAGGAAGACCTCGCCTTAGGTGGCGCGCTCAAGTGGAGGACGACCTCAACCAACTTGGAGTGCAAAACTGGAGGCAGCTAGCCAAAGACCGAGTTGGCTGGAGAGGCATGTTGCTTGAGGCCCAGGTTCGTCCCGAACTGTATTGCCACCTAAGTAAGTAAGTAAGAAAAGCTGTTATTTTGATACTTAAAACAGGCACTTCATTTTTATATATGTGTATAGATATACCAATTTGCAAGATCTCAACCATTTTAGTAAGTTATGTATGTACTTTCGAGTTTTGAGAAAACCCTTCAAAAGCGTTTGATAGATTTAATCATAAGCTTCTTCTACACAAACTTGTTTCTCTGAGATTTCATTTGAACCTCCTCAGAAGGATTGATAGATAGATCTAGGTGTTGTACTGGGTTATGGAATTCACATTCCAACACCAGAAGGCACCATATGTTCACGCTACGGCAGATCCTGGAAACCACCCAAGAATTCCAAATCGATACCCACCACCTCTTTATCGATTTTAAGGCCGCGTACGATAGCATTTATAGAGACGAGTTATACAGAGCCATGTCAGGTTTTGGCATTCCCACAAAACTCGTCCGACTGTGCAGGATGACGATGGAGAACTCTCGCTGCTCCGTCAAGGTTGGTTCTGACCTCACAGAAGCTTTTGACGTCAAAAAAGGATTCCGACAAGGTGATGCGCTATCGTGCGATTTCTTCAACTTAATACTTGAAAAAATTATAAGAAACTCGCAAGTCAATTGTAGTGGGACAATTTTTTTCAAGTCTGTGCAATTGCTAGCATACGCTGACGACATAGACATCATTGGCAGAACTCGGCGAGCTGTCACTGGAACGTTTGCCAGCATTGAAGCTGAAGCGGCTAAGATGGGACTAGCAGTCAATGAGGCCAAAACGAAGTACCTGCTGTCCACAAAAAGGGACACACAACACCGGCGGATTGGACAAAACATCACAATAGACAGGTACAACTTTGAGGTAGTTACGGACTTTGTGTACCTCGGATCCGCTATAACATCTGACAACATCTCGTCAGAAATAAAGCGAAGAATTACTCTTGCCAATCGCTGTTTCTATGGACTAGGAAGGCAATTGAGTAGCAAAGCTCTCTCTCGAAAGACAAAGGAGACTCTGTATAAGACCCTAATCATCCCAGTCCTGCTCTATGGCGCCGAGGCATGGACTCTATCTAAAGCGGATGAAGATATCCTTAGTCGTTTCGAGCGTAAGATTCTTCGGAAGATTTTTGGCCCTATCTGCGTTAACGGGCTTTGGAGGAGAAGGTTCAACCAAGAACTATACGAGCTGAACAGCGACATTGACCTGGTCAAAAAAATACGCATATCACGTTTAAGATGGCTAGGTCATGTAGAGCGAATGGACAACAATGCTCCGGCTCGCAGGATCTTCGATTCCATCCCAGAGGGTAGACGCAGTCAAGGAAGACCTCGCCTTAGGTGGCGCGCTCAAGTGGAGGACGACCTCAACCAACTTGGAGTGCAAAACTGGAGGCAGCTAGCCAAAGACCGAGTTGGCTGGAGAGGCATGTTGCTTGAGGCCCAGGTTCGTCCCGAACTGTATTGCCACCTAAGTAAGTAAGTAAGAAAAGCTGTTATTTTGATACTTAAAACAGGCACTTCATTTTTATTTATGTGTATAGATATACCAATTTGCAAGATCTCAACCATTTTAGTAAGTTATGTATGTACTTTCGAGTTTTGAGAAAACCCTTCAAAAGCGTTTGATAGATTTAATCATAAGCTTCTACTACACAAACTTGTTTCTCTGAGATTTCATTTGAACCTCCTCAGAAGGATTGATAGATAGATCTAGGTGTTGTACTGGGTTATGGAATTCACATTCCAACACCAGAAGGCACCATATTTCGAAATCGGAAGAACACAACGTAATGTAAGTCGAACTTTTGTAAGTGTTGAGACGGAAGTAGCGAAGATAGGTTTGCAAGTCAATGATGAAAAAAAAGAATACTTTGTCATAAAGAGGACCACCCAACATCGACGTATTGGACAAAACAACACGATAAGCAGCTATAACTTGAGGCATTTAAGAACTTTTTTACCTAAACTCTGCTCTTAACTCGGAGAACAAAACTAGGGCTGAGATCAAACGAAGAATAACTCCTACAAATCACTGTTTCTTCGGGCTAAGAAGGTGTATGAGTAGCAAAGCTGTTTGTCGGGCAACTAAAGTGTTCATTTTTAAGACCCTCATCGTCCCAGACCTGAAGCATAGGCATGGACACTGTCAAAAGTGAATAAGCCCGTTTTAGGGTGATCAAAGTGTGCCGTATTGTGCATAAACGGCGGAAAAAAAAGGAGAAATAACGAATAAAAGTACGGGATATTCAGCAACACAGCCCTAGGCAAAATATGTACCAACGTTTTAGATGGCTGGAAGCTGAATCATATAGAGCAGATGAACACCAATGTTCCAGCCCGTAAAATCTTCGATTCTACACTGGAAGACTGAGACTTAGGTAGTCAAGTGGAAAAGAACTTCGACCTACTTCGCGGGCAAAACTGAAGAAAGTTAACTAAAGATAGACCTGCCTGCCGAAGCTTGTTGATTGATGCCTGTCTTATGAATATCTGTCGATTAAAAACACGTGGATTACAGAGAAATGTATTTAAGGAAAACCTATATTAGATACACTAATGATGATATTCCACTGGATATGCCGAATCATATCTATAACCATCAAAATCGTATTTGAAATCCTTCGATTCTAAAGGTACCACTCGATGGGTTTCATCAGACTTCTCTCGGTAAAATTGCCTGGATTCTTGAAATATCGTTGGATCGTGAAGACTACGTTGTCTAGTTTGTTGAGCATCATAGATGTTTTCATTGGGATACAAAACTGATTTTGCATAGTTGACGATATTGTAATCTTGCGGCACGGCGGAAGGTCCTTGAATTACTCTAAGAGTTTGCTGCGACATGGATTCTGGAATGTCTTCAACAACAATTGGTGATCCAAAATAGACAGATTGACTAATACATGCTGAAGTTACTAACAAAAGTTTAAGGCTCTAAAATTAAGAATTTCTTGAGTATATTTGTTACTATTGTTATATTTAAATAAAATTCAAACCAAACTCTCTCCTTACCAAGAAAAACATATTTAAAGTTGAAACTAATTTGAGTTCTAATAAGATACTGTCACATATTTTGTCACAACATTTGGCTTTTATACCAAACTTTTCTATTACTATGCTCTTTTGTTGCATTTTTTTTAAATTTTAATGGCTCTCGTAAGATTTTGATTCACAAATAGTGAATCATAAACAAGCAATTAATATTGGCCATTTGAAGCTGCCGCGATCCGTGTTTCTAGGAATACCATGACCTCAACGAGTTTAAGATTGAATCTATATCTAGATTCACTGGATTTTCTTTTCCTATATTCTGATATTTTTTCTGTGAGACAACAAAGGAACAAAGTATTCCAAAAAGTTAAAAGTCAAGTCAGGTACGCAAAGTAGGCTTCTTTATTTGAGTAAAAACAATGTTAATTTATGAATATGTTAATTGGACTTACGTGTTTTCTTGTATGAGCAATTATTTGTGGTTTGAGTATTTTATTAATATTAAGTATCAGATATGATACGATCCTTTTTTTCATGCGGAAATTCAGTTTTACGATTTTCTTATAAAGTATACATATTTATAAGAACACTAGCTTAACCACCCAGCGTTGCTCGGGTATACTATACATTCATTTTCGAAAAAACGACCTAGGCGTGGCGCCATCTGGTAATCAAAATAGCCTTAGTAACTTCTTGCAAAATTAGCTATCTGTTGTAAAATGACCCCAGTGGCACCAAAGAGTGATTAAAATAGCCTTAGTTACTCCTTACAAAGTCCCGTCAAAATCGGGACCTATATACGAATTTTCAAAAAAAAAAAATTACTCCAGCGCCACCTACATGTAATTCAAATAGCTTATTTACTTCTTATAATATCAGCTATCTGCCAGTGAAAGTCCCATCAAAATTGGTTGAGAGTATAAGTCACTAGGCCGTGGCTCCTTAAGGAGCTGTCGCGCCAATCAATTTTAAATGTATATATATAGATAGGTATCCAGGCCTCAGTTAAGAGCAAAAATAGTATCACACATAAGATAGGCTGTTCATCCACACGGATCAATATGGCACAGCGAACCTTATTGATCACTTCAAAAATTGCCTTCATGAACGACATCCGAAATAGATGCGATGCTTTTGTCGGCACAGCTCGCGAAGAACAGTTTATCTGCGCGTATCTTCGACTTGCTTGCATCTTTACGTGGGAATCAACAGAAATTCCTCCGTATGCACTCGGGTAGAATACTGACACATTACCTATAGAGCTCTTCGAGGACTGCCTCCCAACGAAGCAGAAGGAATCAGCCGTGGAACGCATGAAAACACAGACTGACGCTGGAGCACTGTGAAATATCCTTTAGCAAATGTGGAGCAGGGATTCCACTTAACTGCAATTGCAGTAATTCTACTGCAATTTTTCCTCAAAATAAATCTACTGCCTTAAAATAAAATCTATTGCACTTTATTTACGAAAACAAATTCTATTCACGCTTTCACAAATGAATAAATAACTCAATTTCCAATCGGGTGTTGAATGCAGCCATTCTCAATTTCTAAACCCACCCTTAATTCAAATATTGTTTTAATTTCGTGGTATTTTTTTTTTATTTTTATTTATTTTGTTCAAATACCTAATATATTTTGTAAAAAAAAATCTACTGCGAAAATATTCCATCTACTGCATTTTTTTTGTAAATCTGCTGCGAAAATTATTCGGAAAAGTAGCAACGCTGATGTGGAGCTATGCTCTGTTCAATTTATATTTTCAGTACAGGGAAGATAGGATATTTGCCTTTCAGTCTTACTGTTATGGATTTCAACAAGCTATCTCCATTTTAAAGCTGGGGCATTATAAATTGGTATAATTCTCACATAAATGTAGGTATGGTTACCAACTTTTTTTTATTCAAATTTTATGAAAACAGAAACATGTTGACCGTAAACTAAATCTAAAAACAATCAAATTAAATTAAATCCATCTTATTCTTTTTTGGAAGCCATTTTATTTCCTTAAAAAAAATTGAAGGAGCAGGATTTTTTTCAAAATCGTAGGAACGGTTTTTAAATATAGATAACGGTTTTTTAACAATATTCGAAAATAAAGTAAAATTACTTACATCTTCCTAAATAACAATTTTGATTGTAATCGGATAGCCAGTTTCCGAGGTACCGTTTTTAGCCCACCAACTTATATTTTTTTCACCAAAATATAAACCACACCTCTAAAAGTACACAGATTTTTTTCATACAAATCCTTGGAGCCGTTTTCGAGAAAAATTAGCTTTAACTTAACGTTTAAACGACAGGTACTGATAATATTTGAGCTAAAAAAATTAAATAAGGCCTCTGGAGAATGTCAAGATAATCTTATGTTATAAATTTGAAGACAATCGACCAAGCCGTTCAGACTGTAGTCCAAAATACATCCGTACAGACAGACAAACATAATTTTCCAGTAACTCAAATACGTTTCTCAATCGTAATGTCATGTTTGATTATTATCTCAATTTATTTTTGTGTATGAATGCATAACTTGCATTAAAGTAGCTATAATCGCAAGTAAAAAAAAATTGCAAACAAATATTGCATTATGTATTTTTATTTTAACCGTTTTTTTATTAATCAAAATTAAAACGAAAAGATGTAAGCAAAAAAAACATAGCGACACCACCTTCTTCTTTAAACTTAAAATATGCTCTCATTCGCTCTAAGAAAGCTTCAATTCTGGAACTTTCATAACAATAACCAAAGAAAAAGGTATTATAATTTCCATTAATGGCGAATGGTAACTATGCACTAGAGCTTTTTTTTAAAAATAAACACAATAAGCGAGAGGCAAAATCAGTCTCCTCGCAGCCGGGGAGCAGACAGGTCTTGGTGGTATGTACGTGGGTTAAATGAAGTATTACAACAACAATTTCAATGTAATTCAGGGTTCTCTTTTATATATAAGTGGCAATTTCTTAAGTTGAGTGCGATGCGAACACTTGCAGGTACCAGTGTGTTTGAAAGCTCTCTTCCATAAGGTCTGTACTGAAAATATAAATTGAACAGGGTATAGGCAGAAGAACTAAAAAAAACCAATTCGTTTCTGGTCAAAGATATACAGTTATTGGTTATGGATCAGCTCAAAAGATGGAACGAACACGCAATTAACTATTTCGACGATGCGGTGGCGTTAGAGCACCGGCTTCAAATTCTTATGAGCAATTGGCTGAAATATGTATTTATCCCTACCAATCATGTTCAGCAGGATGGATTGTAATATCTAGAGATTGATATGGTCTTCCACGCGGTGACAAAGATAATAATAATGATCTTGAAACGGATCGAAGAGTATCTGCATTGTGGTGTCCACAAAAGAGTAAGCGGGGTACCCTGTAGCTGGCAAGCAATCTCGAGGCTGAATTGAATAATGTCGGGATGAGGTTTAATAATGGAAAAATGAAGATCCTCAACATTTCAGGTATACTGCTTAATATGACGCCTGAGGCGGAAGGTTAAGGCTGTTAATATAATTGAATGGAAACAAGGTTTATTTTAATCAGGAACAATATTTTAATCTGCTCCGGTTGAACGTAATGAAAATTATTTTTATATTCTAGAAAATTATTTTAAGTTTTGAAAATATTAAATAAGCTTCCTATATTAATAAAAACTAAGTTAATAACAAATTAGTATTCTTTCACCCCCTCTTAATTTGATCTCTTAACAAACAAAATATTAATAATTAACTATAAACTAGTTTACAATTAAACATTTAAATTTACAAAATGTAAATAGGACTCTAGTTCAGAATTTCAATAAGATTCAAATTTTTGCAATGTTTTTTAAATAAAATTCTTCCAGACCCTTCGTCATAATATCTGCAACTTGATCAGTTGTTGATATTTATTTTAAATTGACCTCTTTGTTTGCAATGCTTCTCGAATAAAGTTATGTTTGACATCAATATGTTTCATTCTTTTGTGAAAACGAGATTCTTCTGCCATTTTGATACATAATTGATTATCTTCAAAAATGGTGGTTGATGCGTTGCAACAATGACCAAGTTCTTTCAACAAACACCGCATGCATTTGGCCAAAGCCAAATACTCTGCCTTAGTGGATGAGAGGCTGACAGTTGGTTGCTTTTGTGATAACCAACTTACTGTATTGCCAAATACCTTGAAAACATATCCCGACGTTGATTTATGATCGTTCTTGTCGCCAGCCCAATCGGAATCGGCATATCCAATCAAAATATCTGCTGTTCTATTGTGATGGAAAACCATTTTGGTTTCAATCGTTCCCTTGATATACCGCAAAATACGTTTAGCATATGTAAAATGTTCATCAGTACAAGAACTTTGAAATTGACTGAAATAATTTGTTGATGCACATTAATCTGGCCGAGTTGTTTGAGTTGCATATGTCAAACACCCAATTAGTTCTCTATATGGTTGATGAGTTAAGTTGTTACCAGCACCAGTTTTTAAGCTCAAACCATTTTCAATAGGTGTTGCACTTCGCTTGCAGTCATTCATGTTGAATTTCTTCAATACATTTTTCAAATAATGGGTTTGACTTAGAGAAATAGAATTGCCTTTTGAATTAATTTAAACAAGAATTCCAAGAAAAGAATCAATTTTGCCGACATCCGTCATTTCAAATTCTTTTGACAGTTTATCCTTTATATCAATGATCATTCGAGTATTGTTACAAATAATTGCCAAATCATCGACATAAATAAGAATATAACATATTATACCATTTTTGAATTTAACGTACAAACATTGATCCGATTCACTTCGTTTAAAACCAATTTTAATCATAAATTGATTAAAAACCTCATTCCACATACGTAACGCTTGTTTCAATCCATACAATGATTTATTTAATTTGCAAACCATTGTTTTATTATTCACAAATCCTTCTGGTTGCGTCATGTAAATATTTTCTTTTAAAAGTCCATTCAGAAATGCAGATTTAACGTCCATTTGATGTACATATTTCATATCCGAAATGATAAGCAACGGACAACAAAACGCGAAAGGTAGTCAACTTGGCTGTGTGTGAATATGTTTCATTGTAGTCGAAACCTTTTTCTTGGGAAAACCCCAGAGCAACAAGTCTAGCTTTATATTTATCGACTTCACCGTTTGCTTTATGCTTCAACTTTAAGACCCATTTGCATGTGACAGCTTTACGATTTTCTGGTAGCTTACACAAAGTCCAAGTGCCATTTTCATTATTAATAGCCTTTTCCCATTCCGGCCAATCAACACGCTTCCTTGCATCCTTCAAAGAAATTGCATCATTCTGCACAAATTCATCAGCTGACAGTGCAAATGATGCACTAGGCTCACATCCATATCGGTCCGGTTTCATTTTCAAGCGATCACTTCGACGTAATTCATTATGGACATTGTTATCGAACATTGTCATCCGAACTAACACTATCTTCTATGTTGTCACTAATGCTTTGTAAGTTGGCATCAATATCATTCAAATTGATATCATCAGAGAAAGCCAACTGGGACGGCCTGAATATTTTTTTCCGAAACTTTAACTGGTCACTATGCTTCCTCGATAGTGACATTGATGCCAGTGCTGAAATGATCACAAATGTGATTCTTCTAGGGATGCGTGCTTTTATTCCTAACAGAGTAAAAAGCATCAAACCTAAAGAAAAGTCTTGGTTTAATTCTGAGTGTAAAGAAGCTATCAGGCTGAAAGAAGTAAGTTTCCGTTCTTACAAAGCCAACCCTACAGAGGAAAATCGGAAAAAGCACAAACAAGCAAGAAACTCATGCAACTCCGTTATTGAAAGAACCAAATTTTTGCATGACCAAAAATTACGGCAAAAAATTCTGCAGTGTCCCAAAGGCAGTAAAAATTTTTGGTCATTTGTAAAAAATATTAAAAACTCCTCAACATCTTCGGTTCCAACGCTCATCGACAGTAACAAACCAATTGTTTACTCTTCAGAGAAGGCAAACTTGCTCGCCGCCCATTTCGCTGCTAGCTCCACGCTGCCGCATAGCAACGTTGCCCCTCCTGTACTTGAGAATGTAAATTTTTCCATGGGACAGATTTTTTTCCGCACTCGTACAGTAGCAAGAGTTCTCAAAGATCTCGATATACACAAATCCGCTGGCCCGGATGGTATACCCCCGATTCTTCTGAAGAGGTGTTCTTCCACACTGGCAAAGCCACTGCGTAAGCTTTTCCATCGCTCATACTCTTCTGGAATCTTTCCTAGAAGATGGAAAACAGCATTTGTCCAGCCTGTCCCTAAGAAAGGTGACCCATCCTCCCCCTCCTCCTACCGTCCCATAGCACTGACATCCCCTCTTTCTAAGGTCATGGAAACACTGATTAACCGTCAGCTTAAGGAATATCTCGAAGATCGTAAGCTTCTCCATGACCGTCAGTATGGCTTCCGCAGCAACCGTTCCACTGGTGATCTGATGGCATATCTCACCGAACAGTGGAACAAATCTTTACATCGCTTTGGTGAAAGTAAGATTATTGCTCTTGATATCTCCAAGGCATTTGATAGAGTTTGGCATGAAGCTCTCTTATCGAAAATGCGTGCTTTTGGGATCGATAATACTCTTGTTCGTTGGATTAGAAGCTATCTTCTGGACCGTTCAATACAAGTTGTATTGGACGGATTCAAGTCTGATTCCCATAAAATAAATGCTGGTGTGCCCCAGGGCTCTGTTCTATCTCCGACTCTTTTCCTCATTTTTATAAATGATCTTCTGTCTGTTACTTCTAATCCACTTAACTGTTTTGCTGACGACTCTACCCTCAGCTTTTCATATTCGTTCGATAATTCACGTCCTTCGCCTTCGGACGTACAATTGCAACGGTGCCGTATGTCAAGCTCATTAAACTCCGATTTATACAGCATTGTCAAATGGGGTAATAGGAATCGTGTGGAGTTTAATGCTTCGAAATCTCAATGCTGTCTTCTGTCGTTAAAGCTAAACATTCCCCCAATGCCATTGTCCATGAATGGCACTTACATCGAAGAAACCGAAAAGCTCTCAGTACTCGGTATGTGTGTCAACGACGACCTCCGTTGGAACGACCATATATTTGAAATCGCTAAGAATGCTGCTAAGTGCTTAGGTTTTCTGTATCGGTGTAAGAAGTATTTTTCCCCATCTGATCTGGCTACAATTTATAAAGCGTTTATACGCCCTAAACTCGAGTATAACTCCCACCTGTGGGCAGGTGCTTCACAAACATCGCTTCACCTGCTTGATAGAATACAAAATCGAGCGTTAAGATTGATAGGAAATAGAACTGCCGCTGAAACAATTGCCCCTCTCGAACACCGACGCAATGTTTCATGTCTTTCCTTATTTTATCGTTTCTTTTATAAAAAATGTTCACTCGAGGTAGCCAGCTGCATTCCTCCCCTTAAAAGTTTCGCCCGTAATACTCGTCTTGCTAGGAATGCCCATCAGTTCACCCTTGAGCCCAATTTCGGACGTACCGTGAAATATAGGGATTCTTTTTTTAGCCGTACAACACGACTTTGGAATGGTTTACCCGGTGAGATTTTCCCTTGCCATTTCAATTTGCAAACATTCAAAACCAATGTTAATCGACACCTCCTTTCTCTCCCCTCCCTATCTTCCTAATGCCCGCGCAGTGTGTTACATTAAAAGGGAAACAAATAGTCCCTTGTGCGCGCGTTAATTATAAAAAAAAAAAAAAAATCAGGATCATCTTCTTTGATTTCAACAACGCTTTCCGAATTATTGTCAACGCCTCTTTGTTCATTTTCATTTTCGATGTCATCATTTGTTATCTCGGAACCAAAAATGTTGATATAATTTAAACGATCGAAGATTGACTTTTCGTTGAAAATCACATTGCGACATATGATAAGTTTGTCACTTTCAATGTCCCAAAGTCGATATGTATGTGAAGAAGAACCATATCCAAGCATATAACATTTATATTATTTCGCATCTAACTTGACACGATTTTTCTTTGGGTACGTAGTTATAACATATTGATCCAAAAATACGAAGATGTGATAAATCTGACTTTTTGTAATACCAAATTTCAGCAGGAGTTTTATTGACAAATTGTTTACCAACAGCACTGATCGGTGATCGATTCTTGATATAATTTGTACACATAAGAGCTTCGTTCCAAAATCGACGATTTAATCCACTCGATAAAAGCAATGTTCTAGCCTTTTCAACAATGGTACGGTTAAAGCGCTGAGATACTGCATTCATTTCCGGATTGTATGGCACGGTGAAATTCAACTGAATTCCTTTACTGCTGCAAAATGACTTAAATTCTTTTGAACAATACTCACCACCATTATCTAACTGCCGTTTTAGAATTTTATGACCATGTTGTGTTTCTGCCATAGCAACATATTGTTGAAATTTATCGAAGACTTCACTTTTCTGTTTGATGCAGTTTGTATTTGTATTTATTTTATTATTATCATATATTATAACATAGTCTTTTTTATAATACTTATCATGTACGAATTTAAGATTAAAATTAATTAAAGATATTATTTGATAGAAATGTTATTTATAAGACTTATACAGTAAAAATAAGTGAGTTATGTATAAGTAAAATTAAATTACATAAAGGTAAAATTAAGAAAATGAATTAAAATTATAAAGTTTTTCAACAATATTTAAAAATAGTTTCAGCATTTATATAGGTTTCTTAAGAATTTTTCAAAACAAGTGAAGTTTGTCCTCTCAGGTTTGCCGGTAAGGAGTTCCAAAGACCAACAGCATGTAAGTTATGACTATAAAAGTCAAACCAAGTGCAATGCTCCCATATCCGCCACATGCACTCATAAGTTCCCACACTTGCTGAATTAAACACCATGAAAGCTAAACCTAGTGCAACGCTCTCACATCCGCCACATGCAATTGTAGGTTCCCACACTTGCTGAAACCTGTAGCAACAAAGGCTCATATGACAATTCCGAGTTCACAGAAACGATCGAACCAACCCAAGCTGCTGAGTAGGCAAATATTCCAACTGATGGTGACCTTATAAATAATTGTAAAGTAGAAATTAAGTTCAGTTCTCTTCGGCACAATAAATTGGACAGTTGTCCCAATAAAAACAAAATTGTTTTTTTTAAGCTTCACCGCGGTAAAACACGTAACTTGTACAAAGAATTGTTGCTTAGAGTTTCTGTATTTAAATGTAGGGACAATTAGAATATTACTTCTTTGAGATACTGGAAAACTTTTCGAAAAGATATTCAGGTGATTTAGTATGAATAATTTTAAAAAGAAATGTTAAACTTAGAAAATCTATATATTTGTCGAAAGGCATGTTGAACACACTATTTGCTTGTACCGAAACATGATCGAAGCGACGCAATCCATATATAAAACGATGCACGTGAGAAATCATCAGTAAAAGCAACGAAATATCGAGATCCATCATGCGTCGGTTCACTCATTGGACCTTTAACATCTGTGTAAATTAAATCTAAGACTCGCTTAGAACGAATATCCTTTCGAAGTGCGTACGGTAAACGAGTTTGTTTAACAATCACGCAAGATTCACAAAATTTGTCATCAGTATTCACATTTAATTTGTCCAATCCAGTCACCATGTTCTGATTCAACATCTTCTTCATACCATTGACATTCAAATGAGCTAAGCAAAAATGCCAGAAACTTTGAGATGCTTTGCTTAATTTGTCCAAACACACTTCTTTCAACATGAAAAGTTGTTTGATATAATTGACCATTTCGACGAGCAGCAAAAACATTTCTTCCATTTTTCAAAATAAAAGCATCATCACCATTAAAACATATTTTGTAGCCTTTGTCTGTCAGTTGACGAATAGACAACAAATTGCATTTCAGATTTTCAACAAACAAAACGTTCTAAATAGTTTTTGTTGAGTTGTCCCCATTGAAAAATGTCTTTATTGATCTCATCTCGAGGCTTTGCCACTAATGATGCTCCCGCCTTCGCAGTTGAAATGGTAATCGGTTTAATTCTACGCATGCAATTGAAAAACCCTTCATTGTTAACAATATGGTGAGTTGCGCCTGAATCAAGAACAAAAGTTATTTGTTCAAAACCGTTTGTCCTTTTGACATCATGCATGAAGAAGAACCATCATTATCGAATTCTGTTCAAATTCTGTTCTTCACAAATCAGGAACTCTGGAACGTCATCTTTTTTAGCACAATTTGCACCAGCATATTTCTTAATGTATGAATAATTTTTCTTTGATAAATTTACTCTGCATTTGGATTTAACGTGCCTAGGATTTTTGCATCTATGACAAATGATTTTTGAACGATCTGCTTGCATAGCCATTGTATCACAAGTTCTACCGTTCCGCACAATATTACCAGCAGCACGCTTTCCACATTCGTACAAAAGACGACTTTTAACAAAATCAATTGTAAGCTTAGATGTGTCCATTGTTTCAAGTGCGGTAATTAAGCCATCGAAACTTTTCAGTAACGTTAACATCAAATGTCTTTGATATATTCTAATTGAGAACCACCAATACATTTAACTAAGATGGATTTGCACTTTTTCTCTTCACACTTCAGCAAATCTGTGATCTTCCGTCTTATTATTTCGTCAGATTCAGTTGATGCTACTTCCAAGAGCGATTGTAGTGTATTTGTTAGATATTTTTCCAAACATTTTTCTTGTTCGTATTTCCAGTTCGAGAAATTAGTACCGTCAAATGGCTTTGCTTTTTGCATGTTATTTTCCATCTTGATTTATCCAACGATAATATTCAAAATATTCAAATTCTGGAATGTTCTTTTTCTTGAGAATTGTATTCAAACCGAAAGCTTGCCTTTAAATATAAAACAAAGCGCAGAATTCAATAATTCGTTTTGCGTGCGATTTCTGCTCAAACGGAAATCTCCCTTAAACGCAAATAAAAATTAAAAATTAATTCTTCTATTGAAAATTGATTCCTGGGCCCATAACCTGTTAATATAATTGAATGGAAACAAGGTTTACTTTAATTAGGAACAATATTTTAATCTGCTCCGGTTGAACGTTATAATACAAGTAATGAAAATTATTTTTATATTCTAGAAAATTATTTTAAGTTTTGAAAATATTAAAAAAGCTTCCTATATTAATAAAAACTAAGTTAAGAACAAATTAGTATTCTTTCAAAGGCGACGAACAAGTTTCTGCATCTAGGAAGCTTTTTCTCTATATACAATAGAGGCACAGATGGAGATATTAATTAAAAAACAAAAGCTGCTTTGGACATGCTGTCAGGGATGTGACAGTGGACACAACCTACGATTTACGATGCGATGTGGCGAATTCTTTGACGATACAAACAATGGAGTGGGATCAACAAATTAGAAGAGCTTGAACACATTGCAGGAAGCTCCATGGAGAGTCCAAGAAGCCGAGTTAGTAAGGTAAGCATCATCACAAGATTCTTGAACATTTTAAATGTCAGGAATGTGCAACAAAATTTTGCAATGGCCTTGTAAATCGACCCCTGCCTACCATGACGATCGGTTGATCGTGATAACCTTTATTATAGGCTTATGGTTTGGGTGCGCCGGCAATAATAGGTTGCTAAAGCACATTCTCCTGTGAGTACTGGTAAGGCAAGATCATAGTCTTGTACAGCAGCAGCTTGGTTTTTATTGAAAGAGTTCTGTTGGATTTTAGTAGACACCGCGCCGGCCTTTTCCTTCCTTCTTAGTATTATCGGCTGCTGCTTTTAAACCAACGTAGTTAAAAGACTGCACTACTTCAAATTCATGCTCCACTACCCCGATTGTTGGGTAGGCTGGCATCTACTTGAATTTCCGTTCATTAATATGCAGCCACAAGGTTAAATGTCGTATGCTCGATCTAGATGAAGGAGCTTTGTACCGATAATGTCGATGTCGTCTGCGTAAGCTAATATCTGGCTGAACTTGGTGACGATAGTCCCTCTTGTTAAAGTGCTATCGTAGTTAGAATATTAAACTCAGTTCGCTAGGTATGCCATCGTCTCCCAAGAACATGTTATTTTTGAACTGATGATCAATCGCGTTTTGTATCTCCTCAATGCTTGGTGGCTGAAACATGAGGTCTTCTTTTTGAATAGATGGAGTCTCCATTTCTTTCGTGGGGTGAACGTTCTGCAGTTCATTAAAGTATACACTTTCCATCGCTCTAGAATACCATCACGATCGGTTATTACCGTATGTACATCGTGATCGTCGGGTATATTGCGATATGTTTCTGACGGAATGGTGGCTAGAGTGGCTTGCTGCCCTAGAGCACTAGTCATGCTTAATGGGTCACCGTGGAATTAAGCCATTGCCGGCAGGTTTCCACGCAAAGCACATTCACATTATGCCCGGATTCATTATTTCGAGGCAATAAAAACTTGTTGATTATGGTTCTTTATCGGTCACCAATCAAGATTGACAATTTCGGTGTAAATAATGCACCATGCAGTCAGGATCCTATAGAAGCCTATTTTTTTTCTGTTTACTTGTACATTCCCTCATGGACAATTTTGACTGCAAAATCTATTAAGGGTCAGCAGACGGAAGCTGATGAGCTGTCTTCACTTTGAAATGAAATAACTAGTTCTTCCGCCAAAATGTGCTGCAGAACGAGGTTGTAATGGCAAAGTTTTTTCACGTTTTCTGTTTGACTTTGACAGCTCATCCACGACATCTTCAGTGTCAGTACCAATAATTACTTGAAGCGAGACCAACAGTAAAAAAAGTGAAATAGTGATCTTAATCTTATTCCATTACTTATCGATCTGCTTTTTTCACTTATTTACTTGACAAAATTTGAAAGCTTTTCAGCTTCTTCTCGAAGATTGAGACATTGTCGTCCATTTTTAAGAATACAATCCACATTCCACATTCTTTGGAAAATTTATTAAATTTATTTCCTTTTTTTCAAAAAGTTTTAGTATGTGCGCCTTAAGTACAATCAAAGCCTCAACAAAACTTCACAATAAATCGTCTACTAAAAATCTAACCTCATAAATTGTTCCCACACAATCTGCTCAAGAACCAGCCGAATTGGTTGCTACAAATAGTAGGAAGCAACACATTCAATCTCTATTGTACATTATTTTATTGCAGAGAGCAAAAACCCATAATGGAACCTACTACTGCAACGATGAAAAACCCGTTTATGGAATATCTAGCAGTTGGATTTGATGAATGGCTGCTATTATTATCATCTAGCGAGCAGCCAAAGATGATGATAAGACGTAGGACACGCACAACGCCTCTGCGCTCGTGAGTCTTCACGCCGATTGCCTCGCATAATTCAATCGGAATCATCATCGTGGAGGAACACCTACTCAATGATTGCATCGATTCAACGAGGCATGAACCCATTCAAGTATCCCTTTAAGCTCTTCCCCACGCACTTACCTTGTATTCATCGAATTTCAGTACAAATTCAAGTATCTCCGCCAACTGTTTGACTAGGGCCTGTTGTGTCTCCAGATGCTGAGTAGGATTCAGTTTGCCACCAACCAACTGGCCCAGTAGTTTGGGTACGATTTTTTCCAGCTCCAGTGAGTGTTCGTAGCAACGTTTCAGTTTGATTACCAGCGGCAGGACTGCGTTCCAGGCTTTTTCTTGGCATTGTGGTGATGGGTCAGCTATAGCTTCCCGTATTTCTTTACCCGCACCCTGTAATGAACAAAAAAAACAGTTAAATTACAATTAGTTTCTATTCTATAAACGATGACAGGAAAGAATGATGTACATATGAAGGTATCAAACATGCGTTCCCTTGAGACAAACAAGATGACCATATAGAGGGAGTTGGCTAAAAACATAGAGGTGTCCCTAGTTCCGTAATCAACACGGGCACGAGCATAAAGTGAAGGGTGAATAGCTAGTGACTGAATGACACATGACAGTAACAGAGGTAAGCTGCAGCCGAATAAGGAAGTTGTTAGGAATTATGCGTGAAAAATGTGTGTCGTCGTCGTCGGTGTCGGTCGTCGAGAACTGTAAGACTGTGACTTCTCCCATTTAATTAATGCTATCATTTATTTCATTCACTCCAGTGCACTTCACTTGCTTTAGTGAGAAGAATTTTAATTAGTTTAGTGAGTGTTCGTTGATTGGAAGGAATGCATTGTGTGTGTGCTAGTTGCTGGAACTCCAAAGGCCGGTCTGTGCTGCATGGAATGATGGAGACGGAAGTGTTAGTTGTGACAGTTGTTTCAATAAAAGGACATGCGTTGGAGTTGGACTTGCATTCGATATAAAAAAGATGGCCACAGTGAAACATGAACGTGAATCTTCGTTGTGAGGAATGTGCAGTACATTTATGTGTCGTAGTCTTTTGAAGCTCTTCTCATGAAATGAGACAGCGTGGCACACCTTGCTTATGTTGGAATTATGGCGAAAGCCAGAAGCTTAAGGGTGAGAAACTGCATAGCGTTGGTAAGCGATCAGGATGTATGGAAAGGATGTATGAAAAGAAGATCAGGATGAAGGAAACTCACTTTAAACCACACCCATCCTTATAATTACCAAGTTGTTGGTGTTCTTCCAAAACTTGATAAACTTTTAAATGGTTATAATTAAATTTATGTTGTGGCAAATTGGACATTGGAGTGTAAGTTTAAAAGTTTAACCAAAAGGTAAAAAAGAAACTGTCAAAGCTGCAGAGCTTGAACTGAAGCTTGCACAGATGATCAATGTAACTTCGTAGTATAATCGCCGTCGATGATGAGAATATGGGGAAAACCCCTTCTATATATACGGTGAAGACGAAACTAATTCCGACGTCAGGAAGGATGAAACATTCCTTGTACCCACTTCGGCAGCACAGAACCGCTGACTCCTCTACCTCTCGTAAGTTTGCTTTAACTTTTCATTGAACATATGAGCGTTTCTTCAATTGACCTGCACCTGACGATCAACTTCTGTTAATGGTGCATTATTCTTGATCTGTAAATTGTTGCACAATATTATTATATTTGATGAGGTGACTTCATTTCACACATTTCAAAAGGAATAAGTGCAAAAATAATTATCCTGACATGAAAATGTTTTTGGTGAGATTTCAGTTCTTTTTGTAAGTTGCTTATGACAATATTTTTTACTTGCGATTAAAATTGAGATAACAATCAAACATTACATTACATTCATAGAGAAGTCTAAAAAAGTTAGTGGCAAAAAATGTCTGTCTGTCAGTATGTACATATAACGAGCTGCAGCCTAAACGGCTTAAGCGATTACCTTCAATTTTGGTATGAGTGATTCTTTTGGCATTCCCCAGAGGAGAATTTAAAATTTTATTTTTAGGCCTAAACACAACCGTACCTGCCATATGACCGTTTAGGAAAAGGTTATTTTTCTCAAAAACGGCTCCAACGATTTTGATGAAAATTTTTGAGAATTTTTTTGTTCGTACTAGCTATCATTTGATTAGAACCCAGTTTACGGGAAAAGTCTATTAACGGTACCCTTCATATAAAGGTAACGGTTCTTTGGATTTCTGTCAAATTTTATATTTGAGAAGATCTAGGTACCTTAATTAATTCTGCATATCAAAATTTTGAATACTTTTTTTTTCTAATTAAAATTAATTTTTGATTTTTTTTTGAAAAATCAATATTTTTAAAACTAAAATTTAAAATCCGTCCTACAATTTTCTAATTTTTTTCATAAATTCGTTATTTTACAAGACTTGTAATGGCGTACTACATTTTTACTAAAAACCGTTAAATGTTGTGGTTTTGACATTTGTGACCTTACATTTGAGCAAGTACGTGGGATCCAGTCGTGCAATTAATTTTTTTTATTATTTATAACAAGGAATCCCTATTTCAGTCAAAATTTGTGGAAGTCTCATACCAACTTCCATCCAGTAGTTTAAGGAGTTGGGGATAAAAAAAATCCAAGTTTTAGAACTTTTTTTGTTGTTTGTGTACTAAACCTAGCTTACATACGAAATTTCAGCTGTCTAGGACATTAGGAACCACCCTAAGAATTTTGATGATCATCACTGAGGAAATCAGGGGTTTTAAGATATCAATAAAATCTAATAATAAAGAGCTATGTATGTAATTAAGACTTTACATGTTTAATAAGTTTGCTATTGGCAACATATTCTGTTTATCTGGTGGTATAATCCAAACCAAAATTATGATGGCTCAAAAATAAGACGAAGCGCTTCGAGAAAAAGAAGGGAGTGCCCTTCCTTGGCTTGGCTCGTCTTGGCGGATTGCTATTTTATATCTAATTGTTGACATTTACCACTTAACTTCAATTTGCTATATCTTCTGACAATTCAAAGATAAATTGCAACTTATACATAATATATTCTTAAAGGGAATTATATTAACTACAACTTATCCCTTCACATTAAGGGATTACAAAATTTGGGAAAGTGTTAGAACACGAATCAAAAATTTCCAATTTTTCAGAGAGGAGGTTCTTTGTTTTCGAATAAAGTGGTAAACAATTTTGTCAGCTAAATTTTAGTTCAGTTTTTTTCTATGACGGACCGTCTTCGAGATATGCGAGTACAACCCTGAGAAGGTCCCTTTAAATATAGTCCAAATCTAGGCACACTCTAGATATTTACGTATGTACATAAGGTGAATAGGTTTGCCTTTTAAATGTCTTTCTTTTCAGAACTTAAACGGTTTTAGGAGCTATGCAAACATAGATAGTCTGCAGAAAAAATCTTTCAATGACATTTTTTAATTAAAATTCTGTCAACAATCATCTTTCAATGTTGCATCTTTACGCTTACCCATGCACATAATTGTTTTTTTGTTTTGTTTAAACATCCGGGAAATACCTAGAAAAATATAAACATTTTCCTATTTTCTTTTTCTAATCCAAATAACAATTTATTTAATTTTCTTTTTCCACTTGTACTTAAGAAATGTTTATTTTTTTATTTTAACTGAAGTCCTTGTACTTGAAAATTGAAAAGAAAAAAACGAGGAAAACATTCTTTCCAAGCTTCTGGAGTTCAGGGATACCAAAAACTCTTTAAATTTTCAAGAACTCTAAGCACATACATACATACTAATACAAAATAGTGAATTCAACATTTTCCCATGTGAGTTTTGCATAAATTGTTGGCGTTGCTTTTGTTTTTGCATTTTGCTGTCTGAGAAGGAAGTTTCTAAAGAAATATTATGAATACTCTTACACTAAAAGTTTCACAACGTTGCACTGACATTCTCGTGCCAATGGAAAACAAATTCGTCTCATCCACGTGAATAAGGGTTTGTCTGGCTGCAGAAACTGCATAAGGAGCACAATTGCCACTATAGTCTAAATTTTATTAAAAAAAAACTTAAACATGCTGGCAAATTAAATTATCAATCTTTCTGCGAGAAATACTTATAAGTGTATCAGCTTAACTCTGGGCGTTCCGTTAAATAATTAGATGCCGAACCATGATAATGTGGAGTTCATTATCAAACTCCGGTTTTCTTTCCCATTTCAACATTCAAGCATCTAAGACTTTTAATAGAGAACATTGTTTTGTATGAATCAATTAACGGTATTTTATACAGTTTTTTTTCTTTTTAATTTGGAAAAGAACTTTCAAGAAAATTCAAAAACTGGCGGGTTCTCCTAAAATGCCTTAAGACATTATATAAATTAAACATATGTATAAGTTTTTCGAAGTTAACAAAATGTTTATCTATGAATCACGTTATTTCAACCATTGTTGCGGCCCACAGGCATGATGATTTTAAAGAGTAATATTTTAGAGCGACCTTGCCGAGCCCGCGATACATGCGGCTCCGACAGGCGTCATCGAACTTTGTTTAGTCCCGATGACTGAACAAAAATTTAAGGATAAACTACGCTTATCACAATGCGCGGAAACGTAGTTTTAATAGATAAAACAAAAGCTTTGTTGTTATTTTTTTTTAATAAGCACAAAATATAATTTTCACACCCGGCACATGATAATAAATCAAAATAATAAACTTTTTGTAACCTTTTAGGCGCCCGACGCTAGATTGAAAACAAAATTATTATTAATTATTATCCGTTTCTAGGACTTTTTCCGCGCGGTTTTTGATTTATGTACATAATTTTTAGAAAATAATATACATAGGGACACGCGGATTTGTGGCGAAAACAAAATTGAATAGAAACTTTATAAACAAAACATTCGGGGGCCATACTTGATTTTGAATGCGATGTTTGGCGTTGATGACAGCGCTGCGAGAAGGGTAGGTAAGGCAGTTTCTTGTTTCGGAGTGTGTAGGAATAGGTTTGCGTCATGGGAACAAAATACTCAAAGACCGACATGCAGGCATGTTCGAGTGCAATTATATGCACAGCTGATTTGAATTCAAAGTACATAATAGGGTAAAAGCAAGTCATTGAACCCAAGGGCTGGAAGGCACTTAGGTATATTCTGAAAGAACAGAAAAAAAAACGGAAAAAAATAAATTTTCGGCGGTCGAACGATTTATCCGTTGAAAACGGATTCCAAATTTAAGTCGGACCACCGTAGTGTAAAGACGTGTGTTTGTCAACCCAGTGGAAGTAAAAAAAAAATCAGTAGATTATTTTGATATTTGAAAGGTAATAAATTAAGGAAAAAGTGAATCAATCTTTTTGATTAATTAATTAAGTGTTAGTGTACCTTTTCAATTTTGTTTTTTTTTTATGATTGATCAAGGATATTGATGCTCCTATGATAAGACCCTTATAAGACAAAATTAAAATTACGGTGCGGTATTTCCTACAGAGAAAAAAAAAGGGAAAACCTTGTGTTTTTTTTTGGGAAATTGGGGTAAGTGACAAGTTGAGTTACAAGAGCTCTGGCCGTGACAAAGGAATTTTTTTTTTCTTTTCAACCTAAAAGGTGAATTTCCGCGGTAAACCTCAAAGCGGACCTATTTTTTTTATTGCGGCACGTAAATTGAATCCAAGGCCAGGGGAGTGAAGGACGAATTAAGCCCGCTGGGGAAGGAAAAACCCGTGACCAACCCGGGGAACAAGTAACGGATACAATTTATACGTTTTAATTTGGGGCTGAATATTATGTATAATAATAGGTTTCAGAAAGTGTGAAATTCACCCCTTGTTTTTTTTGATAAAAACAGTACAAAAAAAAAAGATATAATAAAATAAGTCAATTAAGGAGAATCATCCAGGTGGTCAGCAAGGACCAAAGGAGGAAGAAATTGTCCTTAAATGCTTAAAAACATTGATAGCACCAGGGGGATTCATTTTTGATTGTTTTTTTGTTGTTTTTTTTTTATATAAATAGTTTTGTTACATTTTTTGGCGAGATTTTTTTTGCTGGGCCTAAATATTTAAGTTTGTGAATACATGTATATATGTTGTTGTAGGAAAAGAAACCATTTTGCGTGCCAAATTTAAGAGTTACGGTAAAAGTTTCCAGGTGTCCACCATTCTCGGGAGAATTGTGCCCCCCCTTTGGCGTACTCCCACACAGAGCTCTATGTAGGTAGGCAACCAGGGGTGGAAAAATCATAAGGGCGGACGAACCAGACCCGTCCGTATCATAGTTAGGTGGGGAAATTCGGAGACCTTTATACACAAAAACCTTACGAGCTATTAATCCACAAATTGGTGGAAATAGCAGATATAAAACTTTTCCGATACATATATATATATGTATACTATTGATTATAAGTATATTAATATTTTTGGTTTTTTTTGCTATTAGTTCTTTATTTTTTTTTTGTTGTTCAATTATAGTCCAGATAATACGCTTTTTATGGTTGTCACTCGTGTTTGATATTCTTTTTTTTGTATAAGTGTTTAAAATACATAGTTGGTAATAAAAAAAAACTGATGTGAGGGTCTCGCCAAACCCTGATGCGGAATTTATTTGTTTTTTCATTTCAATCAAAGGGAAGGGACATCATGGAGAGATAGATCCTGGAATGGGGGGTGCGATCGGGTGAGCGTTTCCTAAAGGTAAGCATGACTTGACAGCTTTCAGGTTGACCAATTAGGGGAATTCACAACTTCTCGGACCGAGGAATTCCAGGAGGGAGGGAAAAGGTCCCCCTGCAACAACATCGGCAGGGCATCCCTGGTGTGGTCCTACTACGGTGGTGGTGGTAAGCTATGGCACGATTTATGTTTTTTTTGAAATAGGTGAGGTCTATCCGTGGGGGCAAGATCCCCCCCACATCCGGCGAGCTTAGCCGCGCACGCCAGCGTGCCTACGCCTCCACGGTGGACATTCTTTCCATCCCTACCCCTTCCTACTAATCCTTCCTATATCTAGCCAACATTGTTGTTATCCCATTTACCAGTTCCATGCCCTTTTCCCTTACCAACACTTTAGCTCCTACATCCCTCTCCTCTTCCCTATCCCAGTATCCTTCTCGATACCTATCCTCCCTTGTCTTATTCTACACGTCCCATCCCGGGTTCCTCTTCCTTGGTCCTATCCCACTTCCTACACCCAGTACCAACCGAAACCTTCCCTCCTGCCTATCCCAAGCCTATCCTATCCTATCCTACTATTACCTCCTTCTACTACCTCTTCTTACCTCCTATTCCTATCCAATAAGTTGCTTATTTCACCATAGTGGTAACATTGTTCAGGGATGCAACTTTAACTCTACACAAATTACTCTCCAGATTTGCTTTGTATTCTATGCTGTACAGAATGCACAGAATGCACATAAAAAACAACCTGTTCTTCATTTTTGTTGTTGTTGCAATTTTTCCTTTTCAAAATCGGACTTGGCTGTGATGTTAAATAATTGAAATGAAAAGCTGCTCTTGTGAGGTGACAAGAAAAAAAAATAAAAAGGAAACCAGACCCAGGTTCAGGACCAAGACATTGCTGTAATGCAAACGTTCGTCTGCCTTGGGGCAACAATCACGTAAAACTATTTAAAAATTCTTGCATCAACAACGCAACGGATGGAAAATTGTCAAGTATATGGTCGTATAGTGTTATTTTTTTCCGCCAGGGGGGTTAAACGAAGTTGAAATGCTTAGAATGAAGTCTGTTTAGTGGTTTCATAGGTTGTGGTATAACAAAAGCAATTGCCTCAGTCCGTTTTTTAAATAATTTTACTTAAAGAAAAATCTTTTTTTTCTTAAATAACAGTTTTCTTTTTGAAAAAAGGAAAAGAATGAATGTTTTAAGAATAATATGTCTGGTGGAAGAAAAACCAATGTAATACGTTGAAATCCTGCAAACGAAAGCCTTTAGCGCATTTCTTTACACCATGTTATTTGCATGTTATTGCCTTATGATAAGCTTCGAAGACGAACATGTAGCTACATTTATCAAAAGTATCTTTTTACTCTTTTCAGTAATCATTCGGCTATCGTATAAGTACGCTTTTTTATGATTTTGGTGGGCTAAGAACTGTTCTACCAATCGCACTTTCTTTGACTCGATACCAAAATAAACAGATTACTAAGATTAGATGGATGTAGGAAGCTTGTGTAACTTTAAAAAGATTATTTAGTACTAACCTTTTTCTGGACCAATCTTTTTTCACACTCGTTCAATGGCAATGGCAAGAGTATTGAAAGATCTTAATATTCACCATTCCACTGACTCCGACAGTTTCTCGCTTTTATTTTGAAGAAGTGTTCTTCATCGCAATTCAATTCAATTCAATTCTTTATTGAGTGTTTTTGCAACACATACATTTGTTTTACAATATTTGTTCAATATAATATTATGTAGCCGACTTATAAGATATGCCTTGCAAATCATTTTAAAAGTAATTTTACTATATGACTTACTCCTGTCAAAACCAATGTGTTTAGCTTTAACATCAGTCCTATTCCACTGGTCACTTCCCGTGTGGATGGAAAATAGAATTTGTCTGCGTCTGTTATTCACAATATAAATATGATGGTGTGCCCCAGGGCTCCGTTTTGCCTCCTACTCTTTTTCTTGTATTTATCAAAGACCTCTTTTCTGAAACTAATAACCCAATTAATTGTTTTGCCGACGATAGTACTCTTACTTCATCATATTTTGCAAAAGCAGCGATGATAAGCTAATTAAATTCTGATCTTTGCAGGATTGCCCAATGGGGATGAAGAATAAGAAATCAGATCAAATTTATTGCTTTAAGAACTCAATATTATCTTTTATCTTCTCAACGGCCTTGGGTCTGATAAAGCATCGCTTCCCGTGAGATCAGCGAAATCAAGCATCGTTACGCGTGGTTAGTATTCCGAAAACCAATTGCGTGCGTTGACATGTGTTATGTGTTTTCTGTTTTCCGTTCTCTCCCTTTTATCTGTTCTGTCCGGTTTCAATGTCGTCTTGTGTGTTGTCTTGTAATTGTCTGAGCCGAGTGTCTCTACTTCGTAGATATACCTACGGAGAAGATTAATATGTAATGTACTGTATCTTTTATCGTTAAAGCAAAATGTGCCTTATATGGCACTATGCATGAGTGGTACTTGGATAGAAGAAACCGAATACCTCAGTTATCGGAATGTGCATTTCACTTTCTGTGAAATGACCACATATTCGACGTCAACGAAAATTTTAATTAATGTCTAGGTTTCCTTTGAGGCTGCAATAAATTGTTCACACCGTATGATCTGACTATAGTATTCGGTAAAGTTTTCCCAAAGACCTTTGCCAGACAAGGGAGAATGGGACGAAAGTTTAAGCTAGAGCTGGCATTTGATTTTTCGGCAACAGGAATGGAAAGACCTTAGCTTTTTTCCAGTTCTCAGGAAACGATGAAAAGGTTATGCAAAAATCAACTAAATGTGTCAAAGTGCTGGAAACATGTGGCAAAATTATTCTTAGAAAGCTAAATGGCAAATCATCACCAAAAGTATCAGATTTGATGGAACGAATGCTTTCAAGGACATCATTTTCGGATACGATTTCAAACACGAACAAAACTGATGGTTCACTTTGGATTTTACTGTAAGGGACAAAATTAAGTTGTTGAACGTCTTTGAAAACAAAGGTCAAATTAAGTTTAATAGGATCAGGGAAATTAGGAATAATTTACTTTTATTTAATCCAATCGATCGTAGATTGGATCGCTTTGGAGTTTTCAAGACGACTGGTTTGTATCCAACTTCAAGATGAAAAGCTTGTTTGGTTTTCCCAGTTACATTATTACATATTTACATTATTACATATTTTGATTACATATTTTGATTGAACTGCAATTGATTTCTTTATGAGATTTTAGCTTTTCATTCATGGATTCTTTTGCCAAAGCAATGTGGTTTTATTACGGAAAGATCTACAACATCTAACCCAATTGAACTCGTCTCTAAAACCTTATGTTTTCTAGAAAATGGTTATGAAGTTGACATTATTGTAAGTGATTCTTAACCCTAATCCTTTTTTAAACTGAATACTCCATGTATTGAATATTACTTTAAAGATCATTCATACAAAGCAATTTAAGATTATCCATAATTGATCATTTTCTGGCAACATCCGGAGTCCCGCAGGTTATTGTCCTTCGCCCATTAATGTTTATTGTCACTATCAATAATGTTCAATGTTCTAACAACCGATTCTTAATTTCTGCAAGATTTTCTATATGGTGCCTTAAAAAACTTCCTAGACCTACATAATATACAGTTGCGATCAAAATAATTGTAGTGCTCCTACTAAACATGTTTAAGCCTGTTATTTCATACTTTTTTCGTTCCTTTTCTGTACCAGTTCAAAGTATTGCAAGACAGCAACTAAAATTGTACAGTTAAATAAAATAATAAAAGTGTTTACAGAAATCACCTCCCCCCCCCCCCCCCCCCCAAAAAACTCAAATATTATACATATTTGCAAAAAAAGGTTTAAATAAAGTAAATTTATTTATTTTAAATTGAATTTTACTATAATTAAATACTAAATGCATTTAAGTTTGCTTCCCAGCCTGAAATTATTGAACCTTTACGCTTTGGTAAACAAAAATAAATCGCCTGACCAGGGGCCCTATTTCATAAACATTGACAGGTGACAAGTCTACAAATTTGTAACACTTGATGTCTGACAAGTTTCCATTTCTAAACATATTGACAACAAAATTGTCAGTAAAGTACAACGACTAATTTGTCGTGACAACTCTGTCATTGTCAGATTATGAAAAATTTATCATGACAATTTTTTTCATTTCCAGATTACGACAAATTTGTGATTGTCTTTTTTTGACAGGTATAAACACATTTGCGTCAGCGGTTGACTTTAAAGCGTTGAAATGATTCGCAGATATTTGCAAGAAAAGCACCTGTCACTTCGCAGTCGAGGAAAAGCACCGTTTTTGCAAAAAAAAAAAATAATAACCAGTCTTAAGTTTTCGAAAAAGCATTTAAAATTGCTTATTCAAAAGTGGAGATTTATGACCAAGTGCCATATAAATACCTCTATAAAGAAAGCCAACTCAGCACTTGATTTTATTATACGCTGGCCCAGATAATTCTCTGATCCTTACGTGATGAAATTTCTTAACTTGAAGTTCGTTCGACCTCTTCTTCAATATACAAGCCAAGTCTGGTCAAATGAACCTATGCGTATGCTATGCTACAACAATCTGCGCTCGTTCGATTTTTTTTTTTTTTTTTTTTTTATTTGTAAAAACTTATAACTATCTTCATATTAGATTACAGGCGCTCTAAATTACTCTCTATCTTAATTAATTGCCTTTCGGCCTAAGAATAACTTAAATTAAAATTAACATTAACGGGTTTTATTTTTTCCCAGAAAAAAAATTAAAACTAGGCATCAGATCATATTTTTCTTAAAACTAACTTAATATGTAACGGGTGATTTTTTTGAGGTTAGGATTTTCATGCATTAGTATTTGACAGATCACGCGGGATTTCAGACATGGTGTCAAAGAGAAAGATGCTCAGTATGCTTTGACATTTCATCATGAATAAACTTACTAACGAGCAACGCTTGCAAATCATTGAATTTTATTACCAAAATCAGTGTTCGGTTCATTCACCGTAACGTTGCGTCCAACAGCATCTTTGAAAAAATACGGTCCAATGATTCCACCAGCGTACAAACCACACCAAACAGTGCATTTTTCGGGATGCATGGGCAGTTCTTGAACGGCTTCTGGTTGCTCTTCACTCCAAATGCGGCAATTTTGCTTATTTACGTAGCCATTCAACCAGAAATGAGCCTCATCGCTGTCGATAAAAAAGCGGATTTTCTGCCAACTTTTCTAGGGCACTGATTTTGGTAATAAAATTCAATGATTTGCAAGCGTTGCTCGTTAGTAAGTCTATTCATGATGAAATGTCAAAGCTACTGAGCATCTTTCTCTTTGACACCATGTCTGAAATCCCGCGTGATCTGTCAAATACTAATGCATGAAAATCCTAACCTCAAAAAAATCACCCGTTATATATGTGTGTATGTATTCTTCTGAAGAGGTGTTCTTCCACACTGGCAAAGCCACTGCGTAAGCTTTTCCATCGCTCCTACTCTTCTGGAATCTTTCCTAGAAGATGGAAAACAGCATTTGTCCAGCCTGTCCCTAAGAAAGGTGACCCATCCTCCCCCTCCTCCTACCGACCCATAGCACTGATATCCCTTCTTTCTAAGGTCATGGAAACACTGATTAACCGTCAGCTTAAGGAATATCTCGAAGATCGAAAGCTTCTCCATGACCGTCAGTACGGCTTCCGCAGCAACCGTTCCACTGGTGATCCGATGGCATATCTCACCAAACAGTGGAACAAATATTTACATCGCTTTGGTGAAAGCAAGATTATTGCTCATAGCAAAATTGCCGCATTTGGAGTGAAGAGCAACCAGAAGCCGTTCAAGAACTGCCCATGCATCCCGAATTTTGCTTATTTACGTAGCCATTCAACCAGAAATGAGCCTCATCTTTTCATTTTTTTCATTTTCATTTTTCATTTTTTCATTTCATTTCGAACCGAACACTGATTTTGGTAATAAAATTCAATGATTTGCAAGCGTTGCTCGTTAGTAAGTTTATTCATGATGAAATGTCAAAGCATACTGAGCATCTTTCTCTTTGACACCATGTCTGAAATCCCGCGTGATCTGTCAAATACTAATGCATGAAAATCCTAACCTCAAAAAAATCACCCGTTATATGTATATATATATATATATATTTTTTTTTTTTATTAATTTTTTATAATTTTTTTTTTGACGCCACTGCAACTGCCCACCCTTACCTAGCTTAAATCTACCCTACAACTATGTAAGCCGACCATAGGCAATAGTGTCGACTGCAAGTATCAGCCTGTAAGCCACCAAAACTGGTGCAACTGATCAAAATATTCCCTCCAGTCCCGATCGGATACAGCCCTACTGAACCGGAGGCGCTCTGCTTCGCTCCCTCCGACAATGTCTCGGTCGTAAAGGAGCCGCCTATCCACAGTTTTTTCGGCCGACATGGTAGATCAACGGGATCGCCGATCTATCCTGTATCAGCCCTCGACTGTCTAAATAAAGGAAAGCCTCGGGCGGAATGAAACCGCTTGAACGTGGCAATCATCGGCCTGATGAGGGCCATGTAGCAAATCACTTTCACCCTGCTATCAAGGCGGCTGCTATAAAACAGCCGTCTTTTCAGGGCAAAAGCTCCCCTAGCTCTGGCCAGAGCAGCCTCTACATGCCGATTGAAATATAGAAATTGATCCAGCCAGATACCAAGGTACTTTACCACACTTTTACTCGCCAGTGGATGTCCATGTGGCCCAACGATCACTAGCTTGCGCCAGTTCTTTCGCGTATCCCTAGAAGCCCTAGACAAAGGGGTTCTAAACAGGATAGTTTCACATTTCTGGAAGTTTATTTTCATCTTCCAATCACTACAGTATTGTTGAATTTTATCGAAATCTCTTTGCAAGAGAATTTGAATGACCTCAACTGTTGGACCTGTTCTGTACGCAACTAAATCGTCGGCATACGCAATTGCATGAGGTAGACTCCAAATTAGATCGCTGGTGTAAATACTAAAGAGAATCGGCGAGTTCACCGCTCCCTGTAGACCGTTTTTAATATCAAATGTTGTGGCAGAAGTCACATTGCCACTCTTGACAACAAACTTTCTACCATTAAGCATGTCGTAAAGCATATATAACAGTGGTTTACTTATGCCCCATCTGGTTAGCTTCAGATAAAAACCCTCTAACCATACGGTGTCGAAAGCCTTCTCCAAATCGACCAGACAGGCACCCGTGCATTGTTTCTTAGCATTGTTCCATTGGACAGCAGATACTAGCTTGGACGCGGCATGAATTGTGTCATGTCCCGCCTTAAAGCCGAACTGGGTGTCTGGAATTATATTTTTGTCCTCGGCCCACTTGGACAGAGATCTATTTAGGGATTTTTCAAATACTTTGCTGATACTCGGAAGAAGACTTATTGACCGAAGATTTGCCGGGTTGGAATTATCCTTTCCCTTTTTCGGGAGAGGATGTATAACAGCTGTCTTCCAGCTCACTGGATAATATGCATTATTCAGCGCGTTGTTCAACAGTGTTGTGTATATGTCTATTGCATCCTCAGGGAGATGTCGTAGTACAATATCGACTCCTGCAGACTTCTTTTTCTTTAATGATGCGAAGATCATCTGGAGTTCGACCTTCGAGATGAGCAGGGAACTTGGCCCATTTTGCTCGGCGATGGTGGCGTTTGCCAGATTGTCTTCATTGAACCTAGTAAGACCAAGGTTCTCAGATCGCCATTGCGTGATGCTATTTCGAAGGTAAAAGTGATTCAGCAGAGCTCTGTTCTCCAGATCGTGATTTAGGTGAATGGATTCATCCACCTTATACACTTGCTGAAAAACAGACCCTACTGTTTCAACCTTCTCCAATGGATCTTCAATCATAAAGAAATCGTCGTCCAAGCCAGCGTTTCCCAGATCTATTCCTGCGGTCAGGAGTATGTTCTCGTTGTCTGTTGTTCTCTGAAGCTTAAGACACGGAAGATCATTTTGATTGTTCTTTCTAAAAAAATTATTTATCTTAGGAAACATACTCGGGTCACTAGAATTAATGGCCCGAATTCTGTTATCCCAGTATGAATTAATAGACAATCGATAGTTTTGTTTTATGGGCGAGTTAACATTTTTTATCGACGACTTCAGTGTCCTAATCTCCAGATCGTTTCTATCCGTGAATCGCCTGTACAAGTGTTTTAATCTTGTCAGAAGTCCACTTTTTTGCCTGTGTAGTGCTTCTATTGTCGCGTTCTTGTAAATTTCAGTTGCGTTTTGTTCTTTGTATCGTGGGATTGTTCTATCCATTGTTCGTTTTATAATACCATCCATTCGAAGCAAGTATTCATCGATCTCTACGTTCGATAGATTCCTGTCATTTGGAGGCACAACGTCGTTCGAGAGGAGTTCTCTTGTCAAGGTGTTGGAGAAACGTGGCCAGCGTGCCTTCCTAAAATTGTAAGAGCGCGCAGGCACAAATTCATCCAACACCACAAGCTCGTTTGGTAGCTGTATGACGGCGGAAAGTCCGCAGTGGTCACTGTCGTATTCTACCGTCTGTAAACAGTTTCTTGTCTGATGACCCAAAGAGTCATTAACCGTCAGTCTAGAGTCTAACAGTAATAGACCTAGAAAAGCACCGCTACTTGGGAAAGATGTTCTATCTGTAGCAAAAAGATCAACACCATACTCAACACTATGTCGACCCATCCAATTAAATAGATGAGTCCCTCTGAGATTCGGCGTTTGGTTTCCCCAATCTTCATGTTTGGCGTTCCAATCACCGGCCATGAGATAATAATTCTCAACCGAGCGCAGTTTTAAACATTGAAAAAGCTCATCAAGCTCTGTAATAAAATTGGTGGGCTGAGGTGCATCTGGTGCGTACACCGCTATTATATACATTCGTTTCCCATGTTGGAAGGAATGCATATAATGCAGGTTTTTAGCGACCCGAATCTACGCACTTCATTATTATATATGACTTTAAAACTAATGCCTTTTCGTAAAAAGATTGCAACACCACCGCCTTGAACGGAGTTGGGCCGGTCTCTTCTTACTATATTGTAATTGTTGTGAGTCAATTTGTGTTTCTGGTTTAGCTTGGTTTCGCTAACCAAAAAGACATCTGGACTGTGATCATGCAACAATTGAAACAAATTTGTTCTACGTTCGGTCCTGATTAGTGAATTTACATTCACAGCCAGGATTTTAAAGGGGTTCTCGTACAGCGCGCCCATTAAGATTTAAATTGCCCTAAGCTGGGAAGGTAAGCGTAGACACGGTCTAGTCTTTCCTCCTGCTTTCCGAGCTGTTGTTGTAGACTGGTTAACTGGGCCTGCATGGCCAGCAACACAGACATCATATCTGCCTAGACCGCAGGTGCCGTAGACACGGGGGCCTGTTTAACAACCTTTGGTTGTGGCTGTACCGTTGTTGCGTTCGTTCGATCTTCATATTAATACTTATGTACATTTAGCCTATAAGAACTTCACTTAAAAGACACTCATACCCACCATAGATTATTATTAAGCTCTTTTATTTAAGAGAAATGGAGAGAAAACACCTTGCTCCCGTTTCAAATTTAATTTTGATAAAATTAAATAAATATTTTTTTTTCAAAGGCCTACAAATAAAAGAAAACGATTTTTTCAAAATTAAACCTACAATTTTCCAGATTTTCATAGGCTCTTTGATATTCGCCATTTTACCGCCAGAGGGATAAGAAAAAGTATTTCCGACCACCGGTTTTGTACACTTTATGTAATTTGCCATTTATTTATGGCTAAATTTTTCATTGAGTCGATGAGGTAGGTGTTCCTTAGACCGCTTCCCAGATTACATTTTAAATAAAACAGTTTTAATTTAACAAATTTTGTTAAAAATTAAATTAAGGAATGCAAATTTTACCACAAAAATATCCTTCATTTAAAAACGAAAATAAAAAAAATCACTTACGCGTTTTCAAAATATCGATTTTTCAAAAAAAAAAAAAAAAATCAAATTATTAAAAATACAAACAAAAAGTTTTCGGCTTACCAGTTCACAAGAAAGTCATATAAAAAAAAAACGGTCCTATAGGAGGTACCGTTTTTAGCCCACCATCTTATTTTTTTTCACCAAAACATAATAGCCGTGTTTTTTTGGGAAAGCTTTCCAAAAAAAAAACGCATAGGCAACCGCGCATATGCAGCCGCCTGTTGTCTTATGTCCAGTGCAATTTTTCAAACTTCTGAAACAATGCAACATAAAACGATCACTCACAGAAGACCGTCGGCCAGTGAGTCTAAAAAATATTTACACTCAAGATACAACCAAAAAGAGGATCGAGCACGAACAATGGTTGCATTGGCATTCGAATCCCAACAAATAAATGTATATCTATAGTTTCCAACACGCCCAAATGCTACCTTGCAACCTTCTTAAACAATGTAACATGCAACATCTAGGGAAGTATAGTATCTGTAGCATGATACAAGTCATATATCATGTCTGTTGTGAATTAAATCTTCTTGTGTCGAACATGCAATCCGCAGCCAAATTCAACATCTACTTTTTTCGGCAGCTGGTTGTTGTATTTGTAGTGTCTAGTGTGTGTAAAATCTTGCTTCGCTGCGGATAAATTTCCCAAAAAAACACGGCTAATGCTTACAAACAATAGCACACTGATTTTTTTTTGGTCCCCGTTTTATGATGTTAATGTTAAGAAACTTAAATCAGTTTAGAAGCAATTTCTACTTTTTGCGGTGAGAGGACTTGCATGGAAGTCTGATACTTTTGTGCTTCCTCGTTATTCCCATCGTCTTAAGCGCGAATAGAGCCTCCGACAGTTCATATTAATGTGTAGTCTTACTAATCGCAGAGAATTGTCGGAGGCTCTATTGGCGTTTGATGATCTAAATGAAAATATTGATTCAGTCTCTTTGTGCTCCAAAATCACTGTTAATTAAAATGTTCGGACTCTACGACATACAAAGTATATAATGGAAAGTAATTCAAAGACTAATTATTTTTTTCATGAAACTTTTGACAGGTGCTCAAGAACTTTTAACAAAAAACTATGTCATATTTAATACTAACATAAGCAGGAACTGTTTTATAAAGAAAATAATTGCTAGATTGATGGCTGAGGAATCTTCATGACTTTGTTTTCTTTTTTTTTTATTATATTTTAACTTAAAAGTTTTTCTTTTACATATCTATTTAAATTAAATTTAATTTTTTTACTACTTATTTAACTACTTATTTAATCTTATTTTATTTATGTTAAATTGTTATATAGTTTTAATCTTTGTTGTCTTTTTGTGGCAAAAATAAATAAATAAAAATAAATTAACTACTAGTTAAACTTATTCAGATATTGTGAATCACTCTTTACTGACCCGTCGACTTGTCTTCAGTTCCTTTGCCATTTTGTGTTGACTGTTGCATTACGTATGTATGAATTTATTCTATTAAAATATCGGAACGGATTAATTGGATAACATCTTTCAATACTTCAACGAATCCGTTGTAACGGACGCAACGGATTCTATGGGTTGGGCTCTTAATGGCCAAATCACAATCACGCTTCAGCTTCGGCTTCGGTCACGTTACATTTCACATGCTTTCTGTTCGCTTTGAATGACATTTTCCAAATTTCAGCTTTTGTTTTTTTTTTCTGTCAAAGCGAGCAAAAGTTCAACCAGTTACTACTTTCAGTTTCGAGTTTGAGTCACGTTACTTTATCATGTACACGAAACAAACGTAACGTGTTTTAGCCATAACTTTTAGTCAGAGTGATTCAAAACAAACAACACCCTGTCCACACCAACTTTCAGTTAAAATAAAGTAACAAAATCTTGACAAATTTTCGACTTAATATCAATTGATAATTGATAAAAGATTTCTTTGTTGTTAATTTAAATATAAATATTTATTTTTTTCTATGCGAAACGAATACCCACCATGAAGAGCAAATAAGTTAGTCATCGCCAATGCGCTTAACTTGACACAGAACAAAATCTACCAACTACCGCCAGAATGCCAAAATAAATATTCAAATAGTTTATCTTCAATCCAACTGACAGTTCTGGGCCACCAAAGTGCTACTTTCAAAATAAACATACCGTTTGGAATGCAGCGCCATTCTAGTGCGCTCTACACGTCATGTCACTCACAGAATAATCGCAGTTAGATATTTGCATTTGCATTATTTTTAGCGCCAATATATCTCTTTTTTGTTGTTGCTTCATCGTTTCCGAACGCTGCCGGCTCCGGGCGGACTATCAGACTTTTCACCGCCATGCCGCGCCGGCCGACGAAAGTAAGAGGTTCACTTCTTCCGCCGCTAATTACACTTTTCGACGAAACTCAAACCAAAATAAACACTTGAATGCCTTGAAATTGAGTTCGCTAATCGCAGCTGAAAGATAGATAGCCTGCGATAAACAGCTGCGTGAAAAAAATTGCCTTAATTGCGATGCAATTAATCGCAAATAGATTGCGTCGGGCTAACGTTGCTTTTCCACATTTCCCAATTGCTTTGGATATTCTTTAAATTCCGAGGACTTAACCACCACATAGTGTTTGAGGGACGCTTCAGAATGTGCTTCTTCGTCCGAATTCAACCCTTAAAAGTCGCTTTTGTGTTGTCTGATTTCAAACAAGGTGGAGGAAACCGATTCCCTGTCTGAATTACAGTTTGTCGTGTTGCATAAGAATTTCCCATGCAACCCCATTTTGTCTGCCAAATGTGTCGAAGCCGGAGACGGAGATGGCGTTGGGATCTTCATTTTTTATAGAATTTTTTTCATTTTGTTGTTGTTTTTGTTAACGGTAATACACATACATATATGTGGACATACATGAACTTATTTCTATAAACAAAAGGGTTCTGTAAGCTTAATGCATGTGTTGAGTAACATTGCCTGTTCTCAAGTCGGAAATTTATGCATTCATGCCTTAGAAATGCCAAGAAACCCTCGTAGATTTTAAAACTCCTATTTAGTTTTTTTTTATTTTATTTTATTTCAAAATCTGGATTTTATTGTCTTGGCATGGATGGTGTGTCTGCTACATGTTGTGGCTATGTGTGCATGAGTAGGGATTACTTCTAACAAGGGGATTGATTTCATAATATGGCAGAATGCTCCCTTGTGAACTGCGAGTATTGTTGGATAATAAATAATTTGAAACATTTTTGCACACACATGTGCTCCAGACTGGGATGCATTTTTTAAAACAATAAACGAGAACGAGGATGGGATTGAATTTGTATGTCAGTATTTGTTTTTTATATTTCCTGTTATACCAAGAACTACTAAGTAGAAATTCAAGCAAAAGGAAAAACCTTTTGGATTAGTAAGTTACCCAGTTATTATTATTTTTACATATATCGCTAACTTAGTTATCAAACAACAAAAAAGATAGAACAGCTTCATGCAAGTTGCGAAGAAACTATTAGATACGTTTGACGTTTCTTTTCGACTTGATGAATGTAAGTAAAGCAAGTAAACTGGTGGAAGTCTTGCAGAAGTTTCTTGCAGTAGCATTACATTGTCATATGAAATCTTGCAAATTCTTCTGCAATAAATATATTGCAAGAAGCTCGGGTATCATATTGTCGCAATTTATTGCAGAGGTATTTACACAGGAGAGCCATTAATGCCGCAAGAAATTTGGTTGTTTACTTAAAATTTTGAAATTATTGCGAGAAGACGTCAACGTTTAGCAGCCACAGTTACAATTTTATTGTAAAAAAAATACAACTTGACTTCGCGATTGGATTTTAAAAACCTAGAATAATATATTAATTTTTGACACAATGGTTACTTCTAGAATTTTTTTCGATTACCTCTGCTTATATCGTGTTTTATAATATCCTATTATATAAAATCCCTTCTTAAAATATTTTGTTAAAATACACCCATATTAAATGAAATCACTCGGTTTTGAGAATAATGACACCTACTTGGGCCGTCACTATTGAATTTGGAGTAGGTGCGAGGTTGGGTATATGCAAAGTTAATTTTATTTAAGTTTAAACTCTCTAAAAAGTAAAAAAAAAAACTCGAATTGATTTTTTTTACAGATTTTTTTCGAGATGTGGTCTTTCGAAATTTTTGCCCATTCGAGATTTTTGTGGATTCTAGATTTTTGCATTCTAGATTAAAAAATTGTTTTTTTCGAATGTTGTTTGCATTCGAAATAACGTCATGATCCGTGCTGAGATTCCTAGCATCTGGTAAGTACATAGTACTTAACGATATTTACCGACAGCGCGAGATATACGAAACAATTTCGGTAAGCAGCAAGAACTGTGGCAAGTCAGTGTGCTTCAGTGTTTCAGCCTGCAATTAATTGCATTCGCAAATAATCGCAAGAAGTTGTGCAAGAACCACCGCAATTGAACTTGCTTCGCAGTTTCCACTTGCAAGTCAATATCGGACAGACTTTCAGACATTTCTTGCAGAAGTTTTCTTGGAAATTGAAACCCGGCCTTAGAGCATACGTTCCACGTCAATAGATAGAAGTTATCATGGTTTCAAAAATCAGAGAAAACTCTTATAGAAAAGAGGTCCTACAGACCAATATTGTTATTACCAGTAATCTTTAAGGTTTTGAGAAATTATTACTCAAGTTCCCAATCCAACCTTCTAAAAGAAACTTGTAAAAAAAGGGGAGAACTAAATATTAATTAGCGGGAATTAAAATCCAATCAGAGTACATACAGCGCCGTTCCAAAAAAATTGGTTAACCCCTTTATTACACTTTTCAACCGCAGTTCGCAAAAAGTTTTTTTTAAACTAGGTAGCAAAATATCGTTCGGTGCATTTAACTCGTAATAGCCGTCAAAAACGAAGTAATTTAGTGAATAAAAATGGAAAAAAATCAATTCGGAGTGTGAAGCTTATAATTAGTGTCTGATGTCACATCTCTTTTGACAATACGTAAAATTTCTTAAAGATTAAATGTTGCTGAACAAACTGTGGCATGGAATTAAAAAATGGGCACAACTGGGTCGCATGTACTTGCTGTTATGTGCCTAATTTCATTGGAAAGCAAGATCTTTGGCAGAAACAAGTAACATTTGCGTTGAAAATAACACAGTTTGAACTTATAAAAAGTATTAAAAACCACAATACTTAACGGTTTTTAGTAAAAATGAAGTATGCCATCAAACGTCTTAAATAACAAGGAATTCATGAAAAATGTATTTCGAAAATTGTAGGACCAGTTTTTGATAAAATCCTGTTTTTTAAATTTTGATATGCAATTTTTTAGAATTTATTAAAATACATGTGATTATAAAATTTTAAATAATTTTTTTTGACAAGTTTTCAAAATATTGATTTTTGAAAAAAAAAATTCAAAAAATAATTTTAACTAGAAAAAAAAGTTATTCAAAATTTTGATATGCAGAATTAATTCGGCTACCTAGATCTTTTTAAATATAAAATTTGACAGAAATCCAAAGAGCCGTAACCGAGAAAGCCAAAAATTAAAAAAACCGTTATATAAAAGGTCCCGTTAATAGACTTTTCCCGTGTATGTGATACTAATCAAATGATAGCCAATACCAACAAGAAAATTCTCAAAAAATTTGATTAAAATCGTTTTCAAGAAAAATAAGATTTTCCTAAACGGTCATATGGCAGGTACCGTTATTTTTAGGGCTAAAAATAAAATTTCAATTTCCCCTCTGGGGAATGCCAAAAGAGTCACATACACCAAGTTTGAAGAAAATCGCTTAAGCTCGTTATACACACTGACAGACAGACAGACAGACATTTTTTCTCGATCACTTTTTTAGACTTTTCTATGATCGTAATGTCATGTTTGATTGTTATCTCAATTTTTTTAATATTCACGAATCCTAAACATGCCTTATAGTCCCTATAATCGCAAGTAAAAAATGGGCATGACTGGGTCGCACGCACTTTCTCTTATGTGTCTTATCACATTGGAAGGCTTAACTTTGAAGGAAACGAGGAACAATGAATTTTAATATAAATTTAAGTTATTTTTAGGCCGTAAGGTAATTCAAATTAAGATAGAGATTAATTTAGAGCGCCCGCTTAGGGCCAGTAAGTTAATTAAGAATTTATCTAGTTATAGGTTGGATTCAATAATAAAAATCATTAAAAGAAGGAAAAAAGAAACAAGAAACATTTACATAGAAAAAACAAGATCTGAACATATTAAGTGACAAAACCATCACACTTAACGGTTTTTAGTAAAAATGGAGTACGCCTTATATATTATCGAATTTTTGAAAAAAAGTATTTCGAAAATTGTAGGTCGATTTTGATAATATTATTTTTATTTCTAGTTTTTTGAAAAAAAATAAATAAAAATTATTGAGATTTTGGTATGGAGTTTTTTAGAGTTTAATAATATACACCTGATTATAAAATTTCTTGATTAGTTTTAAATATATTGAATTTGAAAAAAAAAAAATTTTAAAATTAATTTTAAATAGAAAAAGTTATTAAAAATTTTGTTACGCAGAATTAAATAATAAAAAAAAAACGTTATATGAAAGGTACCGTTAATAGACTTTTCCCGTACATTTTGTTTCGATGAAATATATTCTCAAAAAAATTATCCAAGGTCTTGTTTTCGAGAAAATTAAGCTTTTCCTTAACGGTTATATGGCAGGTACCGTATTCTGAGGAATGCCAAAAGAATCACACATACCAAATTTGAAGCTAATCGCTTAAGTTAAGTTATAATCGGTTAACCAGTTCTCGAGAAAGTCGAAGAAAAAAACGGTCCAATGGGGGTACCGTTTTTAGCCTACCATCAAAATTTTTTTTTCATCAAAACATAAACCACACCTACAGAAGTACACTGTTTTTTTTCATAAAAATTCTTCGAGCCGTTTTTGATAAAAATTAGCTTTTACTTAATGGTTATATGACCGGTTCCGTTAATATTTGAGCTAAAAAAGTTTAAGTCCTCCGTAGAATGGCAAAATAACCCTATGTACTAAATTTGAAGATGATTGGGCAAACCGTTTGGGCTGTAGTCCAAAACACATACAGACAGACAGACAGAATTTTGCCAGTAACTCAAATATGTTTCTCTATCATCGTAATGTCATGTTTGATTGTTATCTCAATTTTTTTCCATCGTAAGTAAAAATCACGAGAGATGGTGTACCAGTAGAAAGAAAGGCTCAGGGAGGCCAAAAAAAACGACAGTGGAAGATCGTTTTTCTGCTCCAAAGACGTCAGGAAAAATAATTTCTTCAAGCGCAGGAATAGGCTCGTCAAAGCTGGACTTAGAGCATTTAAGTCAGTACTGAAGCCAGATTTTCCAATAAGAGTCAGAGAAAACGATTGTTCTGGAACCAGGAGCATTTTATTTGAACTCAAGACATGTGGAACAATGTTATCTTTTTCGACGAATCAAATTTTAAGCTGCATGTTGGAGATGGGAGGATTCTTGCGCTAAGAGAACCAAAGGAACCAAAGTTGTGATGGACTGGGGATGCTTCTCTGGAGATGAAAAAGTTAGAATGACCTCCCTAGAATGGAGTCACTGCGGAAGTTTGACTATGGATTTAGGAAAATGAATTTGAGTTCTCTTCGCTGGAGGTTCTTGGTGAAACTTGCAGATTTTCAACAGGACAATGCTCTATGCAATACCGCAAAATTTGTAAGAATGAACTTGTTATTTTCTTTAATATGAAGCTTTTAAACAAGCTTCTGAATAAGCTAGAATTTTTATTTTTTATGACTACAAATAATATTTGCATATTTTTTTTTACACCTAAGTACTTGTAAGAAAATAATGTCCAGTATTAATATGGTCTCCCTACAGTGCAGATCTCAATCCAATTGAGAATGAAATAAGTCAATAATGAAACTTAAGGTTGCAGAAGCGTCCAGAGTCAATTGAAAACATATTAAATTTACTTATCCGGTCCTGGAACACCATCTAAGAAATGTTTTCACTATGAATATATTATAAATTTGACAAAATTCGAAAAAAATAAATGTACCAACGAACGGTACTGCATAGCTAACCAATTGCTTGTCAACAAGCAAGTGCTTATATCAGTTTAAACGTACTGAAAACAACTTTGGGGTTGTACCAAACCGAGTTTTTAGTCGAGTTTATTGAATTATATTCAAATTAAGGTTGAAGTGTCCTTAACTCCAAGATATGCTGATGGGTCTAATTTATGAGCCCACCGTTCATGCTTGGGCGAAACGCATATCTTGGAGTTATGGACACCTCAACCTTAATTTGAATATAATTAAATAAACTCCACTAACTCGTTCAAATGCACAACTTTTTACATTTTAAGATCTGCGAATTTAAAAAAATGTTCCCCCAGAATAATTTTTGTCAGCTTTTACTGGGCCAATATGCGTTCATGAGTTTGTCATATCAATGGTCATTTAATTTTCGATATACATCCAAAACATTTGTCAAAACTCTAAGAAAATTCTCAGTTTAAACCAATGAATTTTTACAGAACACAATTCCTTTCAAGTACTTGTGTCTTAACTTTTCAAACCCCAGCAATGTCATACACTCGTTCCTCCTTCAGGAACAAAAAAAAACATAGCTACTTCTCACAGTTACACACAACAAAAGTAGTCCTTAGAAAGGCCAGGAGAACAAACCAAGTCCGAATGTAACCCATATACATTTTCGTTGCCATTTCTATAGCTTCAATTATCTCTATATATGTATATGAGGACCAGGCCTTCTCCATGGTTGTGGTGTGGGTAACAACAGAACAGGCGACTGCAAATGCAAGCACACTAGTTGGCGTCTGATCGTCTCTATCCGATAAAAGTCCCTTTCGTTCAACTTTTGTTTCGTGTTTTTCGCAAATTCGTCGACTAAAGAAAGAAAAAAAACAACACAGGGACGAAAATTCCGCAATTCCTGGTCGCACAACCCGAAAGAAAGCTTCTAGTAGCAACTTATGAGTTCGGAAATAATCCACACAATTGGGGTCACTGCATCACTAATGTATGCTTTTTTTAAAGAGAAAACTTAGCACATTTTCCTTTTTGTCGTTGTAGTGTTTATTCAGCACTATATGGAAGGAATTTTATCCTTACGGCGACAAGCGACATACCCGAAGACGACGCAGCAATGTCATGTGCCGTTCTAGTTCGACCTACCCCGAGAACTCTAGACTTTCTACTTGAAAAGCATAAATTGCAGTCATAAAGGAAGGAAACCATCGTAAAGGCTGAATGGTATAGCTGTGCCCGTGATTATGTATTTACTAGATACGGTCGTTGTTAATCACGCTTCTTTGCATGCAAACATCCTCTGTGTTATGAATGCTTCTTCCCGTCTCTAAATATACTGGAAGGTGGGATAATGTGCGGTTGTGTGGATGGCTGGAATTAAAATGCCTGCCAACAACACAACAAACTGATTGACTGACGCTTTTCCATGCGCCCCGTAGAATTTCTTAATGACTGAATTTGCGTTTTAATTTAGCTGCATGCAATATGAAAATAGCTTAAGAAAGTCGATGCATCTTAAAGGACCAACTGAATGGATGCACTTCTTTGCTGGATGCTCAATCTCTTAAAATAGTTACATTTATGCTTGTGTATTTCTGGCAAGAATTATTTGCGGCTTTTTGCATTAGTGTTGTGTGGCTCGTCAGGCGTGTTATAATCAGTTGATGGTAATTGAATCTGCAATAATCGTCGACATAATGACCGGGAGTGGCTTAGGAGTCGACGTAGTTGTAGTTATCGTGTGATGGACATAGATTTCCTCTAATGATGCCAATTGAAATGATGGAGCATGATTTGGTTAAAACAAGCGTGTTAGTTGATGTTTGAAGAAAAACATTACAAAGAAGCATATTGTCAAAGGATAATCTGAAGTCTGCAGACTTCAGTGGCTTGAGTACCTAGCTCATATCAGCGAAAAGGAACCAATTTGGAAGGTTTTTTACAGTCCTTTGTATGTTCTTTGTAAGCCTCACGGACCACCTTTCTCACGGAGTATAAAGCGCAACTCAATCCAAATGTTTTGATATTAGGTGGTGAATGAATAGTCGGTAGAGCGAAGGGAAACAACATCACCTGGCTTTCTGAGGAAACTTGGATGCGTATCTATGGACGCAATGAACTGGTGGCTCGCATAGCAGCTACCAAGGACAAGAAAGGACGAGCTGAAATCAACGTACCGACCGCATGAAAAAGAGAGAGGCTCACCGTAGTGTGCGACGTGATAAGCTTCACGCTTTGGCTAAAAAAGGAGAAGATGCTGCACATAGTTGCGACAACAGAGCTGTGTAGTGCTCGCAGCTCAAAACAACACCTGATTAAAGACATAGACGACTCTCTACTCAGCTCTACTACGGCCTGGGTCTCCGAAAGTTTTCCTGAAGAGTGAAAAAAGGGAAAAATGAAGCTCCAAAAAAAAAAAAGAGATTAAACAAAGTGCGAAGACTGGAGAGGGATTTGCGTTTTGCCTGCTGCAAAATAGTATCAAAGATTGTTCTGGAACGCCTAAGAGAAAGCCACACTATAGATGCCGAAGAAGCCGCATCCTAATGCATTGATCATATCAGCATCTTAAGTCGATGCAACTGCTGTTTATCCATTTTGAGAAAGCTTTCGACAGCGTCAACAGGTAAAAGTCAACTCGTACAGGTTTCTACAATCGTTTTGACATTTACCTGATCCACTTTAACCCTTGGGTCGGCCATACAAATTCGGATTTTAATAAAATCCTTCTAAAAAAAGATGAAATTTGTAATATCCATATCCACGTTGATTGCTTCCCATGCCCAAACTCCTTACAGCTGTCCCCATATTTCATCCTTTAACGAGCTTTAAGTCCTGCATTTATTTTTATCACAGACATCCGTCAAAAGTAAACAAACAGACAGCTTCAAAATAATAATTACAGGAATCTTCCAAGCAATCAAGCGGAGGACAGGGTCCTTTTCTACTTTTATGTGTGTCACTATAATCGTCCTCCTATCCTGAACACCATGAAGAAATGGTGCTCGAAAGCTTTGACATTGTCGGCAATGGCGAAGAAGCTATAGCACACAACTACTGTTGTGGTTGTGCATAAAAAGGGCCAATTTAGAAAAGTTTCCTGCCTACAAAGAGTGCGGGTGTTTACTCTTATTAGTATTGTTGGTTTTTTATGTATGTATGTGTGTAAGGGTGCCTTGATAAGAAGGATAATGATAGTGGTTTTGGATACTTGGACAGTCGGAGTAGGGATAGTCTCTCTATTGTTCGTCTGCTGGTGTTTCAATGGACTTTTCAATGTCAAACATTCAATGGGAAAATTATACTAAAGGGGAGCTTTGTTTGTGCCATCTTTTAAGAGTCTGCCATTATAGGTAGAAGAATGGAACAATTTCAATTAAAAAGTTTTTGTTATAATCTATTGTTCATGTTGAGTCGCTGGTGGGGCAAACTGTCGCATGCCAAGGATTTGAAGATTCTTTTATGGTAAAATAAATGTTTTTTTTTTTATTGAAAAGTCTATAATTAAAGTGCAAATTTTTAGTTAGAATTGGAGTTCCGTTCAGGAAATCACTGAATTCGTCAAAATGTAGTTGAATAAGAACTATCCGACGGCAGAGTAGGATATCTTGTATTCTGGCTCGAGATAACCATGAAGATTGTTTGTTCATCGAATCGATTGATTAGAATATTTTATTCAAATCTCGAGCAAATATGTCAAAGGGTTTGTTTTAAATGTGATATATTGACGAACCCGATGAAAGCTTACATAGTTTGCCTAATTTTGAGTGACTCAAACATAGACAGATAAGTCATCGCGCTATCGTATTGTTCGACATGCATTGCGAGGCTAGGAATGTCCACAAGGAAATGTTTTATTAAAAAAAATCTAAATAGTATTTTTATGCAAGGAAACCCCAAATGCAACAGACAACTTAAAATGCATTATAGACTGATTTTAATACTCGTATTATCTTATCTGATGTTTGCATTTTTTAACGTAATTTCTATTTCAAATGTAAACATTATCTTATCTGTTTTTAAATGCAAGTATTTACGTCATTATATTCTTCACAATGTAATACAATAAGGTTTCAGTGGAATATGGTGTTGTAAACAGATCGACTTATTTATAAACGTAATTTAAATGGCGTTCATTAAGTCGCACATAACGGTTTAAGCAAACTGTATTGTTATCTACACCTTCAATATTTTCCTTTAGTTTTGCTACTTGTTGAAGTTTTTCATGGGTCTATCAAAATCACCCATTGCCATCGTCTATAAAAATGGAGGATACTTAAGAGGGGGCTGTAGTAGGCAGGCAGTAGTACAAGGAAGGAGTCACATATGGATACTTATTTTTTGGCCAGTGTTAGATGAATTCAAGGATAGAATTTGCCTTATTCACAATCAAATTAATTTTTTGAGGCACATTAGTTGAAACTGAAATGGACACCAAAATCTTTATACTAAAGAGTGAAGGCGCGACAAATTTTGTTCATCGAAATACAACAATCAAATGAATTTACGAGTGGTTTTTCAGTGAAATTAATCGTCTGGCATCATACAGAGTTAAGACTTTAGAAAAGAATCAATTTTTGATATTTTTTTTTTAATTTTTAAAATTTTTCATGTCATCAACAAATAAGATAATGTCTTTTGGGTGTATAACGTAACATATAATTGTAATAATAATTATATGAACCGAAAAGGGGACTGAGGTACACCAGAGTTAGTTAAGAAAAAGAGGTCTGAAAGACGGTTTCTAAGTTTAACCTGGCACCATTTATCCTCATGGATCCCTTAAAAAATAGTCGAAAGGTGGACCACCGATGTAGCCAATTCACAGGTGCTCTTCTTGAGATGTTTCGGTCACCAAATGTGTGAATCAACAAAGTGATAGTTACACGTGCTGTATGGAATGTTGCGCCGACTTGTTGGAAACAATTCTCCTCCAAATGATTTCCAATGACATGAAGAATGGACAAAATCAAGAATCATTTGCCTGCAGCGTTATGTACCATTAAGACCTAGCTAGACATAATTCTTATTTTCCAAAAAAAAATGTACCGAGCTGTCAAAACGTTATCTGACAGCCTGTAGAAGCTTCAGCTACAAAACAGACGTAATAAGAGCATTTATGTAACGGCCTAACGTAAACTGCGTTAATCTTTCGAATTTTTGAATGAAAAGTTAAAATTTACAAAATTATGAAATTACAAAAACGATATTGAGTTTAAGAGCACGATCGAAAGGATAATAATACTGCGATCTGCGACACGCGCATGTCGTATGACGTAGAAGCTGTACGTTTTCAATAAATGAAAGAAGTGCAGTATAGATGAATTTATTCTTATAATCACGCCAATCATCTCACTCATTGAAACTGTCACTAGTGACGTACGTGTCCAGCAGATTTAAAAAAATGAAACTCATACTGTCTAACTAACTGTGGGCTTGTTAATCAAGATCAAAAGATCACAGCTTCCGCCACTTCAATGTAGATGACCTTTGCTACATAGTGGGCGATTTAAGTGACAGCTTGTGCTATGGCTAATTTTCGCGCGACTAGCGTCTTTCCTAAAAACACAATTTTTTAAACAAAATTTATAATACAAAATATTAAAAATAAACCAAAATTTTAATTTTTAAGAAAAAAAAAACAATGTAAACTTTGTTGTATAACCAGCATAACCAGTGACAAAAAAAAAGCCGAAGGAAGAAGACGTTTTCATCCATCACCAAATGTACATATGTACATATGTATAACAAATTAATATCTTTTAAATTAAGATTTCTCTAAAAATCAACATTATAACATACTAGCTTAACAACCCGAGTTATTAAAACAGCCTTAGTTACTCCTTACAACGTCAGTTATCATCAAAGTCGGGGCATAAATACGAATAAAAAAAACGACTCCAGCGCTACCTAGCGGGTATTTAAAATAGCCTTACTTCTTATAATATCAGCTATCTGTCTGTGTAAGCCCCGTCAAAATCGGTCCTTATATAAGAATTAAAAAAAAAAAACACTCAGCGCCATCCACAGGATAATTTAAATAGCCTAAACTACTGTCTAGATTCTAGAACATCAGCAATCTGCCAATCCCAAGAAATACAGAATATCGGGTTTTTGTTATAAGTACTGTATATACTTCCATATGCATCTCGTAAAAGCTGTTTTGATATTAAAAACAGACACTTAATTTTTTTCTTAGGTTTGTGTATAGAAGAGAGACAAATGCGGTTCAGGTGAAAAGAGAAAGAGGGTAGACTAAACAAAAATCAATTACTTCTTCTATTTCTCTCCACTTATATTCTCTATCTCTATTTGATTTCATTCATTGAGGCATGGTGAGTACTTGAGTTACAAATATCTTGGAATGGTGAATAATGACAATAACAAACACCGTGAATGCCTTTATCATTAATATTTATGAGAATGAAAAAATTAATGATGACTCGTTGTTGTCGCCGCGTGTTTCTTCCCATCTGCGGATTGCGGATCAGTATGTATGGCATTCTCCATTCCATTCTCTTCTCTTTTTTGTTCTTGTATTACTTAAGATCTCCCTCATCTTTATAGTAGTTAAGATAAATGCTGTTTACTCTCTGCACTTGACAGTACTTAAACCCACCACACAACACAATGCAAGTAAGTACTCCCAGCTGAAGTCACTTGACTACAAACACGTAGGGTTTATTTATCAATATCAACATTTTTTTGAACTCCTGCTATGGAGAATCTCAGCCTACAGTCTCACTATCTTTATCAATGGGCCACAGCGACAGCATTCGAGGAGAAGTAACAAGTAAGCGCAACAGTTCGTTTATGGTATTCACCTTGTACGGGAGTGGGGTGTCATTTCATAGCAATGACACATGAGATCACGCCGATCATAACAAACATGACAACCGGTCAATATGATTGATGTGGTTTTAATAAGTTGTTGATAAATTCTGAAAGTGGTTACACTGCTTTTATGACGTCAGGTTTAATTAAAGCTTTGTAAAAGTTTCAATAATTAGTCAAAGTTAGTGGTTGTTAAAAACTAAATGTGATGGAAACACTTTTTTGGGACAGAAAAGCAAAGCAAACAAAATGAAAATCATATTCGAGACTACCTATGTCCAAAAAACGTTTGAGAAAAAGAAAAAAATCGCAGTCAATCTGACATTTGCTTAGGCGTCTTCAATTGTCCTCGAATTAAATATATCGAAAAAAACCAGCCACAAGAGCCCCGTAGGTCTTCAAGTGTCTTGATTAAAAAAAAAGTGTCTTGATTAAAAAAAAAATCTATTCAATATTAGTTTTTAGCACAAAGAAGTGTTTATTTTTTGGAGATTCGAAGTCAAGTGAAGCATGAATTACTACGAGTATGATTGACAAATGTAAATGTCAAAAACAAGATAAGATAATTTTGCGAAAACAAAAAAGAGAATTAAAAGTGCAATAATTATCAGACTAGATTTGTACAGTGACTCAAAATTAAAATTATACAGGAATTCAATAAAATTTTAAAGAAAATTAACTATAATAGTTTTTGTTTAGTTTTAAATTATTTTGAATTACGTTAAGAGAATCTTGTTAAAAAATAATAAATGACAATGAGTATTTGAAATAGGCCGCTACACTTTGACTTTGTTTACATTATTCCTATTTGTCCTTTGGAATAAAAAAGTGCAGTTTCTATAACACTAAAGTTTCTATGCTCACAAACGTCTTTTCTCTTTTTGTAAACAATACTGACAAGCTTAAGATTATTTAATCAATTGATGTTTTCACCACAATTCGATTTTGGATAGTTAATTATGTTATGATAACAGGAGTTGTGTCGACCTAGTGTCAAAAAACATCAATGAACGAAAATAAATTCGTACACGCCGAAATTCAGCACACAACCAGTGTCAACGATGTGAACCTGTTTTACACCATTGATTTATGTATATAAAAACGCAAATCATATTTCAACACACTTTTAACTTGCGATTCTAGCTACTATAGAGCAAGTTTAGGATTCGTGATTCGTGTCTGTCTGGGTGTATAACGAATTGCAGCCTAAACGGCTTAAGCGATTAGCTTCAAATTTGATATATTTGATATGTGTGATCGTTGGCTTCCTCAGAGAGAAAATTGAAATTTAATTTTAAGGGCCAAAAATAACGGTACGTACCTGCCATATAACCGTTAAGGAAAAGCTTATTTTTTTCTCGAAAACGGCTCCAACGATTTTGATGAACATTTTTGAGAATTTTTTGTGTAGGCCAATTATCTTTCATATAACGATTTTTTTGAATTTTCGAACTTTCTCGGTAACGGCTCATTGGATTTATATCAAATTTTATATTTGAAAAGATCTAGATAGCCAAATTAATTCTGCATACTAAAATGTTGAATAATTGTTTTTTTTCTATTTATAATAAATTTTTTTTTTTTTTAATTCAATATTTTTAAAACTAATCAAATTTTTTTTTTAATTTTATCATCTACTGTATATTAATAAACTCTACAAAACTGCATACCAAAATCTTAAAAAACATTTTATTTAAATAAAAATTAAAAACAGGATTTCATCAAAATCCGTCTTCAAATTTTTGAAACACTTTTTTCATAAATTCCATAATATTTAAGACGTGTGATGGCGTACTTCATGTTTACTAAAAAACGTGAAGTTTTGTAGTCTGGACACTTTTAATAGGTTTAGACCATGTGATTTTTCTACATTAATGTTATACTTGTTTCTGTCAAAGACCTTGCCTTCCAATATGATCACGCACATAAGAGCAAGTACGTGGGACCCAGTCGTGCTCATTTGTTTCTAATAAATCACATTTTACTCTCGAAATCAGATAAACCTTATATTTATGATTCACAACAACCAAACCTACGCAGTTTGGGCTATTACTTTTTTTCTATTAATGTATATGAATATGACGTGACGATTGAAGTTGATGTTAAAACGGATGTTATCCAACTTTTACACTTCAAAATTGACTAAAACAAATATTGGCTGCTAGATATCTGTTTGGAAAAAAGTAGACCCCAAATGTCCAGTAAAAAATCTAAACTATAAACATAAAGAAGTAATTCATAATGAGTATTTGAAACCTTAAACACGGTCTTTCGCTAATCAGAGCCCTGGGCAGAGAGGATGCATGAAAGAGGGAGAACAATCTTTCGACGGATGTTCTTTCAAAACCTTGTTATTTTCATTTCGTGTCCGCAAAAACATGTTCCCAAAAATGTCTTCGAGAAATCCACTAATAATCAGTCAAATCCTTCCACAATATTTAGCTTAACCATTTTTAACAATGACCCGTATTTGCAAAACCTATTGCCTTTGTTCAGGTCCCAAATGTATCCAAACAATCCAAACTACTACCTAAATGTGCACATGGTGTTAAGTTAATCACAAATTCACCAAATTCAAATGATTCATTCCATGTTCCATGCTCGTGTCCCTTTGGATTAAATGAGCAGCCAAACAAGCACCAAACAACACAGTGGTCTTTGTCTTGAAACTTGAACGGTGATGTTTAGACCAGATTAATGCACGCAACTCGAATGCCAATGCCAATCTAACTGCTGTTGATTGCTGCACACGGGCCTGCTGTTGCATAAGTATATAACAAGCTGCCACAGCTCTATTCAAATGTGCAGCAATTTTGCATTACTTATTATATCCTTACTATTGGACTATGGCCACATAAAAGTTGGGTTTCTTTTCAACTGGTTACCTTTTGGTTAAAGCATATTAAGTCAGTTCTAGACAGCAGTAAGGAGTAGGTGAATGAACGTTATAGCTTTGAACAACGCTAATCCAGATTCCAGGTAATGCACTAGTTAATATGTTTCTTTGTTCGTAAAGACTTTAGTTTGGAATTTTTTTTTGTCTGCACGAATACAATACTTAAGGCACACACAATTGCAGCGAACGTTAATCGATTATAACGGTTACAATTATTTTGTAGCGATTGCAATTTGACTGAGGGAAACAGTATGCACTGTTATAATTTGGTTTGAAGAGAAAAGTAATTTTTAGAGAGAATTATCAGAAAATTGTTGCTTGAAATTGTTGTTCACTTTTTTTCCGCCATCTGAAAATCAGTCCAATATTTCTTAATTACTACATTAAAAATAAATGTTCTTGCATCACAAGTAACAACTCTCCAATTATGCGTATGTATGTGTTAACTTTGCAAAAGTCGTTTGTTTTTATTTTCGTAATTGCAGCACTATATGTCAATGTGACATTGACATTTGAGAAATGACCAGAATTTGTATATTAAATTGCAATTTGTACTTCTTAGAACCTGTTTCCAGATGAAACATACATAGTTGTATTCAGAGCGAACAAAAGAGAGGGAAATACTTTAATGTCATTCATCGAACATCGTATGCAAAAGGTAAACTGGCAGGAAATTAATATGCTTACAAAACGTCATTTCTTAAAACGTGTGATTTGTCATTTCATATTCAAGCAAATAAATGTCGCTCAGTCGCTTAGACTGTGATTCGTATGACATTTCAAAACTTCTGTGTATTTTGCGTCCCACTTATTCATAATTTTCATCTAACCCCAACATCAACTAATAGCATATTAAACAGTAGATTACCTTATCGTCTGGTCGACATTTAATATGCACCCAACATCAAAGCTCGCACTTCAATAACGCCCACCGCCAACACTAACGGGTTTTTTAGTGGCATTTAAATTTACACAAGAATCACTGCTTCAACCTAATATGGGGGGAAGCATTAAGCCATCGCACATCAACTTAAAAACACAACCCACCGAATATGGTGACAATTTGTTTTGATTCCGTATACTCTCGCATCATATAAAACCAAAAATGCGGTCCCCTCTTCTATGCAAACATTCCTTTCGGTTTTCTAAATAAATTTCACAGCCCACCACATTTCAAATTGAATCTCAAATCGTGTGGAACGCGAGTGACCATGTGAATGCCATTTGTGAAATCTTTATATCTAATGCACTCTCAAGTGAATGAAGTCGATATGCATATATGTATATTTACATCTACCTACCTACACATTTAAATGTTTTAAATTCACCCCTGAATTGATAGAACAAAATTATGTTTTACTGAAAAAAAGTAATGCGCTACTTCCGGTCACACTGAATTATTGAAGTGCCAACTGGGAGCAGTGAAGTCTGTGCAAACATTGATGTCATGCCGTGTTAGTTACTCTCATGCGACTAGACTTCGAGTGTGTTGTAATGATAGACTCTTGAGTCTTGACACAGGGTAACTAAAATTTGGTGCTGTTTATTGTGTCAAATGAGACAAAAAGTGAGAATAAATTAGCAGATTTAAAAATATTGAATTATCAAAAATATCAAAATGAATCTATATATATATATAAAAGAAAGTCGTGTTAGTTACACTATTTATAACTTAAGAACGGCTGAACCGATTTGGCTGGAAATTGGGGAGGTAGCTTAGAACCAGAAGACGGACATAGGATACTTTCTATTTCGTTCGATTGCGTTCCCGTGTGACGTGACAAAAATATAGAAAACAAATGACAACAACTGTCAAGTCGATTTATCTCAATGGGCTCAAATGGCTGATTTTGCTGAGATTTTTAGGTAGTCCTAACGTTAGCTCAGCTGTTGAGTGATTCTGTGTAATTCGGCAGCGATCAACAGAACATTTTTTTTTCAATGCAATTTCGATTCATATTTTTAATATCAGTAAAAAGTCACTGTTGCTTACTTGAGACATGTCCAACTACACATCATCCAGAATCTTGTGATCCTTTAAGATTTGGACCCGATAAGCGACGTTCGGGTGGAGTATTAACGAAAATATAGTTTTCCCTATAGGTATATATTTTCTTATCAACAACATTTAATTTTAAAGGATTAACCGATTTTGAAAACATTTTGTGTGCATGCTCACATGATTACTTTTGTGGTTTTTAGCTATAATTGGACCCAATATGTGGCGCTTTCATCGGTATTCAAAAACCTATGGTAAGCACGAGCGACGCCGGGTGGGTCAGCTGGTTTTAAATAAAAAAAAAATTTAAAAAAAATAATTTTAAATAAACAAAAATTAATTATTCAAAATATTGTTGTGCATAATTTTTTTCGTTTCATAGATCTTCTCAAATATAAAATTTTATTGAAATCAAACCGTTATATCAAATTTACCGTTAATAGACTTTTCCCGTAAATTTGGTTTTGATAAAATTATAGCTAATACAACCTACAAAAAAAATCTCAAACATTTTCATCAAAATCGTTGGAGCAGTTTTTAAGAAAAATAATCTTTTCTTTAACGGTTAAATGACATGTACCGTTATTTTTAAAGGAATTTCAAAATAACCACACATAACAAATTTGAAGGTAATTACCTAGGTTTGATTGTTATCTCTTTTTTATATTCACGAATCCTAAACTTATAGGCCAGTAGCGAGAAGCATTCAAATCGAAAATAATTCCAACAAAAGAATTTCGTGTTGCGATGGCTTTGTTTGTGGAACAATACGAATATCCTAAGATTTCCCCCTCTATTCATTATGAAATGGCAAACCAAACTAAGCAATAATCAAGTGACAGCTGTCAAAAAGACCAACTCCGAAAGAAGTATTGCTAGATTGAAAACCACACGCCTATTAATTAAATTAAATTTAAATTAAAAATATTTTTTTTAGAAAATTCTTTCATTTTTTTTAAATTAGCTTAAGTTTTCTCGGAAAAACTAAGTATGCTATAAAATTTGAAAGCTAAATGTCTATCGAGGAAAAAAAATATTGAAAATCGTTCGACCAGTTTTTTTAAAAAGGCCTTTTTTATGAAAAATTTTTCGAAAAAATTTATAATATTTTATAATTATAATAATATTTTTTTTTCTAGTATGTCATTATAAGGAAATCTGTAGTTTTCATCTGAGAAAATTATTTAAAAAAAATTCAATCAACCCATTTTCAAAATATTTCGAAAAAAAATTAAAAAAATCGATAAAAAAAGTTTTTGAAAATTTTGAAATGCAATATTAATTGAATTATAAATGACTTCCTGTGTGCAAAATTTTATTGAAATCGGGATAATAGTTTACGATAAAACCGCATTTGAAAAAACCGGTTTTATGAGAGGTACCGTTATAGAACAAATTTCAAAAAATTCGTTCTAACCGAAATATGTATTGATGTAAAAAAATAGCACCCTGGAAGTTTTATCAAAATCGTTAGAGCCGTTTTTTGAAAAAATCAAACTTTTAGTTAGAAACTGTATGGCAGGTACCGTTATTTTTTCAACCTAGAGAGCAAAAACGAAAAACACCCCGGAGATAATACCTAATAAATACTAAATACCAAGTTTGAATCAAATCGGCCCATCCGTTTAGGCTGTAGAAGCGCGAACAGACAGACAGACAGACGGACGGAATTTCCGGACCCACTTTTTCAACTTCTTTATTATCGTAATGTCATGTTTGATTGTTAAATTTTTTTTCACGAATCCATAACTTGCATTTTAGTACCTAAATCGCAAGTAAAAATGACTTAGAACTCATTGGTGTTCCAAAACGTCCGAGATTAAGTAGTTTTGAAAACTTCAAAAGCAAAAAATATGAATATTCCAAATGATATTCAGTATTGCAAATCTTAAATCAAAAAGCTGTCAACTATCAATAAAAAAAATTCAAAAAGCCATATCGCGCACTCCTACACACATGATGTTTTGTCATTTTAAATTATTCGGCGGGGGCCTGCTGTTCCCTTTGGCAATACAAAATTAGATGTTTTTGCGGACTTTGTAAGTGTGGTGAAAAACATTTGTAAATTATTAATGCTAGCACTTCCGCTTTACATATTAGGAGACAAACAAATAGTCCGCCGGAAACACATTGAAATGGAAGGGGACATAGTTTGGAATGGAGATTGCAGCGAGAGATTAAAACAAATCGTCAAAATATATACCACCATTACCCGAGTCGTGTTTTTATTGCGCTGCTGACCTTGAATTTGTAAAATGGGGGTTAGGGTTTTATAAATAAACATTGACTCATATTTCACATACATCAAAACGAGAACACTCGATGTTTAAAACACAGATATTTCTTTTTTCAGTTGCTACTTATTTTTTTTATGATTTTAACTTCTGTTATCTTTGACAATTCTTTTTTTGAATTTTTTTTGTAAATAAATTGCTTTTCGGTGCAATTCTCAATGTCAGATTATTTATTTATTTTTTTTTAACTCTGTTTTGCTTCGGGTCCATGACATAACCGTCAAGCTCTTATCTAAAGCGCGATTTTATTGAGTTTATTTTATAAAAATGACTCAGTTTTTGGATATTAAATTATGTACAAAGTACATATATCATTATTTGTAAGGTACATGTGTGTGTATACTTGTAATTTTGTCACCTTCTCTAAATGATTTCACATATTTTGACGTTTCCACTTATAGGATAACCGGGATGCAGAAACATGTCAGTTAAAAAATACTGGCGCGACAGCTACCAACTTCTTATCATAGCTGCCCCCAGTTTTGCACGTGAAGTTGAGGAATTGAAGATCGCCTAAATATTGGTGCCTATCCGATCATCTGAAAATACAGAGGTACGTTCCACAATCTTGTAGTAGGTACGGCTAAACAATGAACATATATACTTAAAAGTACGAACGATTTGAATTCGAGGAAAAACTGATGGACATTTCTGGAAGAGTACTACCAAAGATAATATAACAATATGCATATAATAATCTGTAATATTATCTTGGTTTTACGGATGAATCGTTTAAGGGGAGAAATGCAGCTGGCTTTTCACTAGACTTAGACCGTAGAAGTAACCTTATAAAAGGGGAAGAAACGAGACATTACGACGTCGTTCCTGTTTCCAATCATCTTGATGGCTCGTCTTTGAGTACTTAAGTTTGTTACTGGAGCAGTTACTTATAGGTGGGAGCCTTATATATAGAACCTATAGTAGTATCATGAGGCATGTCTGTATTTTCTGGATTCTTATACCAAAATCAACTACCAATGTTGCCATATTCGGATTTGACTGTTAAAAGTTTTAATGTTTAATTGTTCAATTTTGAACGCTAGTTAAATATAAAACTGGTGACGATTGGTACTATGTTGTCGGTACAATAGTATTTTGGTACTAGATTTTTAGTGCTTAGTACTAGAATTTAGTACTATCGTAGTATATTTAGCACTAGATTTAGTACTTAGTAGTATATTTAGTATTATATTTTGTAGTAAGTAGTAGATTTAGTACTATATTTAGTAGTTAGTAGTATATTTAGTACTAGATTTTTTGACGTGATAAGTGAATATACTCTAAAGCAATAACATAGTTACAAACACATGCAAACAATGTGTTTTATTTGTAAAATAAGTAACTAGGTAGGTACTTCAACTTAAATTAAATTTTTGCAGACCTAACAAAATTGATATAATAATCAAACATGGTAACCATTCAAAATTGTACACAAAAAAACCAAACCAAATATCAATTTTTAACAAAAATTGTTAAATAGGTAAATTTCATCCTGTTGCTGCCGTATCTATAAAAAAAAACCCTACCAAAAACAGTGTATTTTCAAGGCAGAAATGAAAACTCCTCACATACCTGTCTAAATAACTATCTTTCATTCTCTCATTATCACTTATTTTAAGAAAATGGTAATGAATAACATGAAAAAGTGTTCATGGTTTGTTTCCTTCTGACTGCTATTACTTTTTGTCGTTGTCTTTTTCTAACATTGCATATGTGTTGAGTACATTTCCCCGACTAAAAGTCTACGTTGCGGTCTCCACTCAGAGAAAAACTTTAGGGAGATGTAGACGAACTAGATGGCGCTTGTTTTCGAACACTGATGGTAGTACTATAGGTTTCATATACAAAGGTGGGAGTTATAAGTGCATCTCATGTAGCCGTTCGGACTCGGCGGTAAATTGTAGGTCCCTTCCATTCTTGCAGAGTAACAACACACACACTGGAATGGTTGAGAGTATAAGTCACTAGGCCTTGGCTCCTTAAGGAGCTGTCGCGCCAATAAATTTATTTATTTATTTTTTATATTCAAGCTTTCAAAGTGAATAAGTTTTATAGATAAAGCCAGATCATAAGATCATTTGTCGATCTTTCATAGATTGGTACTGATTCACCGGTGGTTTGAGTGCGGTAAAAGTCCGATTAAGACCGATTTTTACCGAGTGTCTTTTTCAGCGATTCTTGATGCACATACCGAGATTAAAAAACCTTGTTTTGATAAAAGTGCCACTCACAAGAGAGCAAGTCACGCTTTAACGATAAAGACTGCATTGAGTTTTCCTAGCGTTGTTTTGGTATTCCTTATTGTACAATACTGTTTATATCTGAGTTTAATGAGCTTTTACCGTTGGATTATAAGTTGCAGACAGGATATAATTTATATCAATGAGAAACAATGTCAAAGACAAAATGCAGCCCTGAGGAACACCAGCATTTATATTATGGGACTGTTATGATCTCGACTATGACCAAAACAATCACATTTTTCTTCTTTATATAAAAACTCCACCTGTGGGACTGATATGGTAGGTTCTTAGAAAACGTCGACAGGTATTCCGGTTTCTGGTTGTTTCATGTTTCAAGGTTTTTATACGATTTTTTTCAGTTTGATTATTCGAAAAAAAATAAGTTAAATAGTTTTTAGCGTACAAATTTAAACGCCATTTTATATTTTAAGAAATTTGAATGAGTAATTTTTTTTTCAAAAATAGCAAACAAGATTCAAGAATGAAAATTCAAGAAATCAATGACAATGAAAAAAAGAAAAAAAATCAAGCCACTAAAAAATCGGTTTTTAAGAAAATATAAAAAAAACTATTAAAATCCAACTCCATATTCAAGACTATAGAGAATTCTAAAAAAGTTTCCAACAAATATTTTTTTTCTTGATGTTGGTGTGCAGCATTTATTCAGCAGTCTAAATCTTCTTCAAATATTACATTTTGTAGAATTCTAATAAGCTATTTATTATTATTATTAAAAACCGTCATAGGAATGGTACAATCAGTTGAGTTATTTTGAATAAGGTAAAAACCTAATGACACCGTACATTAAATAATACTTGAAAAACTCATCAAAATCGAAATGTAGACCTACTAAAATGGCCGCCATATTCAACAGACCTGTACATTATGGAAAACGTGTGGAGAGGGCTTTCAAGAAGGCTATATAAAGGAAGAAAGCAATTCCCTAACACGCGGAGGAAATAATTGAAACCATAAGACGAACCTAGTCCGAAATTATTTGTAACAACTTTATAAATCTTTTCACAGATCGAGAGGTAGTACACATTATTAAAAAACTATTTTTATATATATATATATATAAATATATTTATATTTATATATTTTTATCTTACTCCTTAAGCATATTTTAAGTAGATTCTGTTAGTGCTCGTAATCAAGTGACACAAAAAAGGACTAATTTTAAGACCTTATTAGGAAAAGCCTCATAAAAATTGAATTTATTTTTTAAGTCCAAAACTTTTTTCTTTTAAACATAAGCATAATAATATCCCTCTTTTATATTGCATTTTCTTTTTCCTAATATTGCATTTAAAAAATCTTAGCTAAAAAAAAAAGTTGGTTGTCTGTTAGGTCGGTTTACGGACGATAATTTTACGTGATAACGTCATAAGAAAACATTGATGGCAGCAACACCAACATACAGCGCGTTAACTTACACCCACGAGCCCTTTCGTTAAATCCACACACACATACCCCAATATCTATCTACATCTACTTTCTACTTTAAGAAAACTCCGCCTATTTTGTATTTCTTTTTCTCTTCTTTTTCTTTTTGAATTTGAGTGAAATTATTTTGGGAATCAGCGCCTTTTCTTTTTCATGTTCGCCTGGTGATTGCGATAGATTTTGGTTGAAAGAAACACAGTATCGCGGTTAGCATGAGTGATGAGTCTTATCAGCCTGAGTCATGTTATTTATTTCGTAAGTTTAGCCTGTAACCGAGTTATAAGACGTTATAACGTCAAAAACATACTTATTGTAAAAATCCAAAGACACGTTCGAATCTAATTCTTAAGGCTTTCTCAGCTATCTTGTTAGCTCTTTAAAGTCATATTGCACAAATTGAGAATTATTTTTGTTGGTTTAATTGCAGAAACCTTTAAATAGCTTAGTCATTCAATTTTTTATATATGTACTTTCTTATTTTCTCTCAAATTCTCACCTAAACTGCTTCCAATTAAATTAAAAATAAAATACCATAATATTCCCATCCATAAACCTTAAGGGTAAGGTGTTAAAGTGCAATGCTTGACATTTTCTAAACCATCACTTGTGAATTTTCACTCTTCTATCTATGAATTGCTCGTTTTCCGTAATCACTCCTCTCTAATATAAAATTTCAAGATTTTCCAATAAAAATCTCTATTTTTTTTTATTAAATCACAGAAGAAAACTCATTAAAAATCTCATCATGATCGTCATCTATGTTGTGAAATATGTGCGAATGACACAAACGAATGCACCCACGTTGAATTTTTTTTCCAGATATTCCATCTGAAGGCAGCAAAATAAACACACAAGAAAACCAGCCCCATGGAATAACATACATATCCTCCTTCATAGATGATGCTGAACATACAAACATACTATCTTTGTACTGAATAAAATGGGAGGAAAATGAAGCACAATGATGTGGGGACGTGTGAAGATTCAAATAGAAATAATAACCTATAACTACATTTCAAAGTGCATTACGAGTAATACGTTCGGACAAAAGCTTACCAACGGAAAATCAATATTAGGACGTAACGGATTTAACACCAAAGCTGCAAAGGAAATTGCCATAATTAACTAGGTTACTTGCCTGATAATGGGGTGGAGGGTGGCTAGTACTTTGAGAATCTTTCCGTTTCTCTTTAGATAGAGGAAAGTACCTCTAAGTAGTATGCGTTTCAGGGCACAGAGATAACCGAAAAAAAGATATTTTTTTTATTATCCTTGAAGCGCCTCTTTATAGTGTTCTAACTTCCGGGTACTCCATTAATGATGAAGTTTGCTGGTTAAGGCTTACAAAGTATTTCATATTATGTAACTATTCATCCATTCCTCCCACAAAAATTGGCACTTTACTATGTGTTTAAAACGCTTAAGCGGGAATATCATGCAAAATCCTTCTTTCATAAAGATGTCGTTGTATTTTGTCTTTTGAATATATAAGTGTATCTCCTAGTGTAAATTTTGTAGTAAGGTTATTAACCAACATTAACCGTGTTTTATTGGTAATCTATAGCTAGCGCAATATTGGACGTCCCAATGAAACGCTATATTCACTCCATAATTCACTTCTAATTTAACTCCCCGAAGTGACAACTGACGTCTTATTGAATAAATTTATAAGGGTGTGTTCCAAATATGTGCAATTAATTTTTTAGGTTTAGTCGACTTCGAGTTTGAATATAGATGAGAGTTCCGGTCGAGAATGCTTAAAGTTTTTATTTTTGGTTTTGATGCTATTAGATCACAACAAAAATACGACATTTCTGCAAAGGAAACAGCATTCTATGAAATACCCATCACGATTTTTCCAGCATTCTATTTTTCTTTCTATTTTATGAAAATGACAAATGGTATTCTATAAAATATAGATCGTGGAGACACGGTGTAAGAATACAAAATTAAAAATATCACACTACTTCGATAGAGAGAGAGAGACCAAAACGCAGCGTGGTCAATGAGGAGAAATAAAGAAAGACGCGTGGAGACTGGAGAGCAGGACCAATATATGTCTATATTATAAGAGAAAGAAAGGGACACACTGAAAGCAGTATTTTAAGTAGTATTACACCGGTTAGGTATATATATATGTATATACGGTAAGGTTTTATGTTTTTGTTGTTGCAGTGCTTTCTTTTATTATAAATTTCGTCTTCAGTATATTTGGCAATCTTAATAACTCGTATAATCTCCCCTCCCTATGGAACAAGTATCATTTTTATATTTTGTATCTTTTTTTAAGCAGAAGTCGACAATTGCGATAAGTTGAACTTCAATTGAACTCAGTTCTTGGACAGAGACATCCGGATAGAATACTCAACCATGACATCATTAGTGCCCCTTGATGACAATTAAATTCTGTTTTAGGAAAAAACTGCAGTATTTAAGTTTCAATTGATGCAGGTTTTGTCTCTAATCATTTTGATTTAATATACATTTTAATTCCACTAACACTTTAGATCCTTTCCAAAAATGGTATTTAATTAAAGCCATTTTGGGTCACTGATGATGTCAAAATGCAGGAAGGCGCTGTCTTGTAACTTTGTATCATGATACTTAACGAACATATCCTTAAATAATAAAATCTTGCCAACCTTAAAGTACATTTTTTTCTACATTCCAGTTGGTTGACATTTCTTTCCAAGCTTTATCTCAACTTATTATATTCTCTAATTTCACTAATCTAATTATCAACACTTATTGTTTGTTGTTGTTTGCCGTTTAAATTTTTACTGCGCTGGATATACACTTACCAATAAAACACGACTATTAATATACATACCCGATCAATAGAATAGATTCACCTAGTTTAATTGGGAAATTGTGAAATAATGAGTCAAACCTCCTTAATTTACAGTAATCTCAAAAATTATATTAGGCATGGAATTATACAGAGTCTTCTTCAAGTAGTTCTTGAAATCCAATGAAGGCCAATATACCGCCAAAGATCAAAGTGGACCAGTCAACCTGGATATGACAACCATGAATTACACCACGCCCAACAAAATGAGACCAAATTAGCCATTGCCAGACTAAAAACGAAAAAACAGCTGGTACCGATGGCCTACATGCTGAACTTACTAGACACACTAGAGATGACCTGGGGGCCTATTCCTGAATACGAGTCAAGTGAGATGTCACTCGAGAGCACACAGTCGTGTCGAGTAACAATCGGTAATCCACAACTCTAGTGAGAGCCAAAAACATGACATGACTCTGAAACTGTTGAACACACCCTTTGAATTATAGCTAACTTCACTTAATGTCGACTTGACGTTTCACAAAAAAATCTTTTGATTTGAGAACGCATCTTTAATTTGATAGTAAATTAATCAGTTTAAATCGTAAAAGTGAAAGCAAAATTAATATAATAAGTACAGAAATGTTTTGTAACACTGTTAGTGATAATGATAATGGTTCTGTTGAACACAGAAGGTACATTATTTTTTAAAGTGTAGATAGTTGAAGGGATATTTAGAGTGTTAGGAACAAAATAAACAAAATTAAATATTTTCCGAGAGAACAAACTAATTTTTGTTATATTTGCAACGAGTAATGGAGCACACATTTAAAATAAACCCCAGATCGTCTTCTACAAACAATTGCAAATAACAATTAGAAAATTACAATTATTTCAAGTCAATTGTTACCTACGTTTTTACATCCTTGCTGCTGTCGAACACTTTTTAAACATGAATGATTTCACACAGAAAAAGCATCACTTTCGAGTTCAGGAATAGGTATGTTTCATTCGAGTGCCATTTGAGGTTCGACATTCGAGTTGGGGAATACCGATAATTAGTGAGTCGTGTTCGAGAATACCAATTTGTCGATCTCACATGAAAACTTACTCGACTCATATTCAAGAATAGGGCCCCTGGCCAGGTGCATACCCCAACTCATTTTAAAAATATAGTCTGAGGAAAGTATGCCCGATGATTGGAATCTCATTACCATATGCCCGATCCACAAAAATAATAGAAAAAGACAATGTTAGTATCTTTTTTGTTGTTATCTTTTTTCTTTTTTTTTGGCAAAACAAGCCAGCTGTCAGAAAAACAAAAGTAAAATGGTGAATAATTTTGTAGAAAGCAAGAAGACATATTTTAAAATCCTAAGTTTAATCCTTTGATTAAAAAGTCATCGACAGATATTTGTAATAAATCTATTCGTAAAAAAAAACTAAACTGTTTTTCTTTAAACAACACCACCTGTTCATCGATTTTAAGACAACCTATGAGCTATGACAGCTTAAAACGAGATGAACTGCACCGAGACATGCTAGCTTTGGAATTCCTGCTTAAACTGGTACTTCTTATCAGGATAGCGATGGATGTTTAAAAATATTTTACGGAACACTCATGCAGGCACATCAGGCATTATCTTTAAAGGCCCCTCTACACGGTGAGCTTTTGGATGAATAGACTTACGCCTGAACAACGCTTTCCAAAATTAGTGCTCAATTAAAAATTTCTTCGACAACATTTTGTTCGTCATAATCGTCCAACTGAAAGCACTATTCATAAAATCATCGCCAAATTACGAACCAATTTTACACTATTGATTGTATCCGAAAACCGTAGAGTATAGAGCTCGTTATAATGCGAATATTGCTGCAGTAGCAGGGAGTATTCGTGAAGACCGTGATCAATCACTTCGTCGTCGTTCTCAAGGTTTAAGCATCACTTATGTAACGTTTTTGTGGCGTTTTTTGAAGCGTGAAACATACACTGTTTAGTTCGGTTTGTGGCGCAAAGCAATGATCAAAGAATTTTTGTTGCCGAAAATTCAAGATATTAATAAAGTTGACTTGTGGTTTCAAGAGGATGGCACTACATGCCATATAGCTAACGAATTAACCACTTTATTGGAAAACATCATCGAAACCAAACATCATCTCAAAAAAATCTGTCAATTAGTCACCAAGATCTTGTGATTTGACACCATTGGATTACTTTCTTTGGTATATGTGAAATCTCTTGTTTACGTCGATAAACCCGAAACGATTGAAGCTTCGGAAGCCAACATAATTCGTGTTATTCATTGAATACCGACCGATATCCTTAAAATAGTGGTCGAAAATTGGACTCACAGAATGAACCATTCAAAAGTTAGTAGTGGGCAACATTTGAAAGAAATTACACCTCAAAGTTAAGATCTTCCTCTACATATAGATTTTCATGTGTTTTATTTAAAAAATAAAAGGCACGACTGGGTCGCACGTACTTGCTCTTATGTGCTAATCCTTTTTAAGTGCAGGCGTCTTTTTGACAAAGATTTTATTTTAATATTTTTTGTATGACGTGCAACTTCCTTAGAATCGTTTTGGGGTGAAGCTCGAACGAACATGCGTCACGACAAAGGGATAAACACATAAATATATAGGATTGTTAGCTTTTGCAGTTTTTTAGTGTAGTATTATCTTTCCACTTGCTGCTTACTGTTTATAATATAATTTGCTAATAGAAAGATACAAAGGACTTTTTTCAGTTAAATTTTCATTTTGGTATGGAAAAATTTGAACAACTGGCATCAAGATTCGTCGGAATCAGCAGTATGGCAATAATGCTAGGTAAAGGGACCTTTATACGTCCCAATATGGGACCAATGGAATTTATAAAGGATTTAGGTACCTATAATAAGGTTGGAAGGAAGGTAGGTACTAAAATTAAGATACGTGTTCCAACTACTGTTAAGCCAGTAGGTATAGAGACAATATTAAAAGTTAACACAGTGGTTTTGTTTATTTATAGGAAGGTGTAAACTTTTGTTTTCTCGATTGAAATTTTTGCATTCAGTAGTAATCGAATAGTTTTTTTTATTTGTTAGTTGTTTTTGTGTGTTTATCAAAGGCTTCCTTATTTATTCTGTGCTTTTATGATGATGAAAAATACTTTAAAATACATAAGTATGTATGTAATGTAGGTTGTCACTTTCTTTTATTTGACTAATGGCTTGGCTAGGGCTTAGCCGAGCAATATGAAATAAAATGTTGGGGAAAAAATTTATGAATTCAAAAAAACACTACTCATAACGTTTTTTGGAAAAAATGTTGTAAGCCATCTTATTTCTTTTGCTGTTTTCTATTTTATGAATTTTTCATTTCAAAATCGTTCGACCAGTTTTTTCAAAAAAATGTTTTTTTTGAAAAACTTTTCGAAAACATATTTTAAAATTTTTTTTAGTATGTCAATTTTAAGAAATCTATAGTTTATACTAGGAGAAAAATTAAAAAAAAAAACTATAGATCCGTTTTCAAAATATTCAAAAAACAAAATATTTTTTTAAAAAAATTATTAAAATTTAAAAAAAAATGGTTTTGAAAATTTTGATAAGCAATATTATTTAAATCATAAAACACTACATATTTTGAAAATTTCATCAAAATCCGTCAATTAGTTAACGAGAAAGTCTGATTTTAAAAAACCGGTCATATGGGAGGTACCGTTATAAAACTTTTTCTGAAAAATCCATTAAAATTAAAAGATAGATTTTGCACAGAAAACATCATTCTGAAAGTTTTATCAAAATCGTAGGAGCCGTTTTCGAGAAAAATAAGTTTTTTAATAAAAGTTATATGGCAGGTACCGTTAGTTCTGGAGCTAGAATGCCAATTCCAAAAACTGTCGGGTAGAGCACTCTAAAAATACTATATACCAAGTTTGAATCAAATCGGCCCAACCGTTTAGGCTGTAGATATCGATACGGACAGACAGACAGACAGACAGAAAGACAGACAGACAGACAGACAGACGGACGGAATTTCCGGAACCACTTTTTTGACTTCTCTATCATCGTAATATCATGTTTGATTGTTAGAAATTTTTTTTTTTTTTTTACGAATGCATAACTTGCCTTATAGTCCCTATAATCGCAAGTAAAAAGTAAAGCAGCTCTTAATGGATCACCCCATGGAACGACGTAAAGACAAGACTTACAGAAGCTTGAAGCTTTTCCAGAAGAACAAAGCCTTTTTTCTTATTTAGGCTGTGAACCTATTCTATTTCTATTGACTGGCAGTATATCTACTAAAAGAAGAGTTGAAACTAAACCTTAATATTTAGGTATTGTTTCGAGGCAAGAGGAAAAGAGGAACAGTCGGTAAGGTAGAAGTGTATGAAAAAGGAAGAGGTAGAGAATTGCGGACTGTTTGGAAATGGTAGGTGGAATGTCAAGTTCCAAAGACGTGGCCTGCTTGCGATGCACGGCGTCGGAGGGGATCTTGTCCTCAAAACTTAACCTCGCCCGCAGACAAAAACATAAATCAGGCCAAAGGAAAAGGACTAGAAAGGAAAAACACATTATAAGGAAAGCGAAAACCTGACGGACTATTGTCGACCCAAGGGCACTAAAGATGTTGTTGCAGTGAGGCCTTTACCCTCCCTACCTTAGGAATCCTCGGCCATTTTGTAAATTCCCCCAAGATGGCGTATGATCTGTTTCAGATCATACGATTTTCACTGGAACTCACCTACCGTGGCACCCCTGAAAAATGTCTTCAAAAAAGTCATGTTCCGTCTATCTGAACAAAGAAACCAAATTCTCGTTTTAATACTTGTGGTACTAAACATCAATTATAATAATTAAATTATTTACTTAAATAATTTTAGATATAAAAATTCTTTTCAAAAACAACGAAAGAAAAATAAATTAAACAATGGATCATTATCAAAAAACAGGAAACCACATTAATAAAAAATAATGTGGCCAGGAAAATCCTTCATAGTGTCAAAACAAGAGGAACATTACCGGAACACTCTTTTTGGATCTTTCAAATCTCAAGACGCACGAACGAACAACACCAAAGTTCTGCCTAGCCCTATAGAGCTCTGTGGAGGTAACTTGATACTCTTCAAATATTTTGTTTGAATTTCCGATGACACTAAAAAATTCTTAATCACTCACACGAAAACAATTATATATATAAAAAAAAAACAAAACTGAATGACAGTTAATTTACAAAAAAATAATAAATATAATATATAAATATAAATAAAATATATGTATGTACATACAAACACAAAAAAAACTTCAATTTCCCAATGGTAGGAAAATTTTCATAAATACATTTTTTTAAGCACTTACTGCACTTTCTTTTTTTTTAAGTTTAGTTTTTCATTTCTTCTCTTTACAGGAAAACCGCGATTGCTCCTTGGAAAAAACGGTGCTCCAGTGGACAGTGGCGATCCGCTGCCCGAGCTACTTGGAGGTCCTACCAGACAGTTGAAATTCGTTGGTAATTTATTTTTCAGGATGGTATTCCAAGGCAATCAATGGAGCGAAAGCGCAGAAGCCGACGGATTTCCAGCTGGGTTAAAACCCGGATCCAACAATGGAACAAAGGACCAAATACAAAAAATTGTTGTGGCAGCACAGTCTTTTTAAGCACACCTGAGACCGCTCATAATCAACCACTTTGCACTTGTTTTAATTTCTTTTTAAACAATCGGGCAGGAAATGTGTACACCCTGCCTGGGTGTTGGGACACTTGACATTAATCGGTACACAGATTTGAAGGATGTTACACTTGTGTTATTTTAACCACTTTTCTTAAGTTTTCCACTAGCGGGAGGAGGAACCAGTACACTCAAGACACAATGCTTTTTTCTTAATAATTCAGCTTTCAGGTGATATATATATACAAAACCTATCAAACGATTCTCCTCTAACAGGACAAAATCATCCGACCCACAACTTTAAATCTGATGTCCCAAACAAAAAAACAGGTAATAACTACATATGTCTATCTCCGTCTCGTTTTTCGAAAATCCATTCAACTCACGGATAGATAGAGCTAGTGTCGTATTTTATTTTTCACAATGTTTTTTTTTCCCCAGCCGCAACAGTATCAACCCGCAATCTGAAGGAAGAAATTCTTCAACATAATTTTATTATCCTTCCTTACCGAAACGCAGATAGTTAAAGACAAGGACATTTTCATCCACTTGAAATAGCCAGCCCTATCCCAGATTCCATCGTAACAAATCCCTGAATGCGGATTTTGACGCTACGAATCACGAAAAATTGTGTTCACAGAATCCGAATGGAATCGAAATCGGCTGCATTTCGTCAAATCACCTTTAAATTTGTACCCTTTGAATTGGATTCATTGCTGTTGTTGTAATTAGCATGGTTAAAAACAGCTGATACACAGCATATATATATATATGGAAACAGAGAAAAAATCAAATGTATCCTAAAATTTGTTGGATACTTTTTTGTCTCAAGAAATATGTGATGAACACTGAACACCTTTCTGTGTTTCTATTTTTCTTCGAATCTTAAAAGGTAGCTTGGGCTTGTTCAGATTTTGGGTATCAGAAATTCCAAATCCGGTAAAAATGTGAACTCGGCCAATTATAAAGAATTAAATGTCGGTCAATATTAATTGTGAAATTTCAGCGTTTTTTTATTGTTATTTATACAAAAAATTAACTCCAGAGCGATTGCAATTATTGAATTGAAATGAGTGACTCTGAAAAAAGGGAAACAAAAGGGAATTTTACTCGGAGGCGAGTTTCCACGTAAATATTATTGCACCGCGAGAAGAAAAAGGATGTTTATAAATGCCAGAGCTCTGTTAGTCATTTTCAAGCTTTTTTTTTATTTATTTGTATAAAAATGCATTTAAAATTCTTTCATTTTTGTTAAATCCAACGTTTTCCATTTGACAACGATAAGAATAACTTGTCGTAGAGAAAGACGAATTATTTCCGTTTCATTCGGATTCAGTGATACCAAAATCAACGAATTTCGAAATTCGTAGGAGATTTTCCACTACGAATTTACTAGGAATGGTTTCTGTGATTGATTTTTCGGGATTCGTAGCACATTTTCGATTACGATGGAATCTGTGATAGGGCTGAGTATGCCGGAGAACTATGCAAAAAGGTCTGGGTTCGATCCAGTCACTTTAAGTAAGATTTTAGTTTTTTTTTGTGACAAATTCTTAGTGTATTTTATTTGCCATTTGAATTCGTGCAAATCCCCTGCATTTTTAGAGACTCAGAACGTAATTTTAGGAATAGTTTAGTTAGAGTATAGTTCTATAGGCCTTTTTAATTTAGTTTCAGAGCAACTGTGTCCTAAGGAATTTATAGAGGGTGGATTAGCATAAGGTGTGACAATCATCATATAGGATTAGTCGAGACAATATAAAAATTGTATGCAATGGGGGTGTTCTATATTTCACCTCATTTAGTCAGAAGGGGCAATTTTCTAAAAAAAAATTGACACAAAACAAATCAAAAATTATTAAAAACAATTACTTCTACCATGGTTAAACAAATGGTCGAGGTCGTGAAGGCCAAAGGCTTTACGCTGCAACATATCCCATTGAAAGGTACAATCGTACAATTTTTGTTAAGAATCCACCAACCTCTTCGAGATTACGGAGTACAAAAGTATCAAAGGAGAGAAAGATCATTTGGTCGATCAGCATATATGTATGTAGTATATACTTATGCAGATCAAAGAATTTCGGATTTGGTCCGATTAAATCCCTCCCTAAGTCCAAGGAAGATAGCTACTATGCTTTAAGTGTGAAGTATGGAGAGTTATGAGCTAACGAATTAAAAATAGATAATATTATCTAGAGTTCCTCCGAATTTTTTAACCACATTGTTGTTCTTTAAAGGGGGAATATATATATTGGGTTCTTGGTCTCTCTATTGTGTTTTTCGGTAGTAATATTATTTATGCTAAAGAATTTCAAACGCCAGTACATAACTTAAAATGCTTCCACGGCATGGGCATAGTAATTTAAACATGAATTATTTCCATCCCAACGCCAACCGGAAGAACAACGCTAATTACCCATCTCAACCACACCAGGGATGGTCTAATCTCTGATGCAACAACCAAGTGACCTAAAAATTCTCAATCCAAAGCAACAACAAAGATAATTAAAAATAAAAACAAATAAAAAAAACAATACCATCTCCGTATACCGAGTTGACATTTAATAAAATTCGTGCTTTTCTGGTTCACATTGAGAGATACATCGTATCTCGTCACGCCCCAAATTAATGTCAGTCATTATTTATTCGATGCAGTTTGAACAGAAAACCGGGCTTGACCCTACAGATAAAAAAGCACCGAATAGAACAAACAACTTCACCAGGCCAACGCCAGCGATGCCATGGAAGCACAACAATCTATAAGTTCACCATGCGGAGAGATAACGGAGTGCAAATGGTCCACAATACACCATCATGGAATCACATTTCACGTCGATCGAGAAAAAAGGGCGGGAAATATATACGTAAAGACTTATGTATATGGAAGCAACAACTCCCATAAATCAATACAAGTTGATTAGACGTTAGACGTAGGAGGAAAAAAAGACTAAGCCCAGCGCCACAACCATAAAGGTTGGAACCCTTTCCTCCATTGCTAAGGGACTTAGAGTTTTAATGTTATTTTTGGAGAGTTCTGGTTGCTGTGTTTTCTTGTGACCTATAAACCGAGTTTATTGCTTCGTATTTGTTAAGCTCCGAAAATAGTTTTCATGTGTACCTATGAACATAGTATTCCCATTTTTTTTGTTTGGTTATGGACGGGTGGGGTAAAGTATTTTTCCTGTTTTATGGAAAATTGGAATATTGCCAAAAAATTAAACTGTAAACGTGAGAACTTCCTGCAGGTTGCTGTTAATTGGCTCACCTCTGGTGTGTGTTGGCAGTTGCAACCATTTTTTTTAATTCATAGTTTTCAGTTTTATCGCGGGTTAAATGTTGGTTATTAGGGCTTAGCAGAAATTAATTTTTATTTTATTTTTTACGTTGGACGAACTTTGCAAGAATGGAACTTAATAGTTTCGACTGCTTTTTGCAGCTACATACTTACTTATAGCTTTGGAAAAAATTTCTCCGAGTTATTAAAATGCATTTCGACTTAAACCGGTCAAAGGAGTTTTTTGATATGAGGCACGTAGGTCCACTGATCGGGCGAGGTATTATAAAGCGCTTTATCGCTCTTGAGTGCAAGCTCTTAAAAAAATAACTTGTATTTATTAAATTACACTTTTTTTTGACAGCTAAGCAAAAACTTAGTTTTTCTTGAACGAGCTATTATGTGTTCTTGCAAAAATTTATTGAGCAGGTGGTAGGTAGAAGGCGATTGGATAAGCTTTTTTTTAAAAGCTCTTTAAATCTCGAGGTATTAATATACTGGAAGGCGTCTATTTTTCCAAAATGGGATAGTCCTGAAATCAGACTTTCTGAACAGAGGAACCAGTCTCCTCAAAATCGCTTACAAGATCATTTTTCCTGTAGTTTGTGATCGCCTAAAGCCATTCGTCAACAACCTGATAGATTCATATCAATGCGGTTTTAGCCCAAAAAATTCCACCATCGACCAAATATTCACAATACCGTAGATCTCGGAAAAAATCCAGGAAATTCTAATCGATACCCGCCACCTTTTCAAGGATTTTGAAGACGTGTATGACAGCATACATAGATAGGTGATATATAGAGCAATGTACAGTTTTAGGATCCCTGCCCAACTCGTCCGCCTAGGCAAAATGACGATGGTACACACTGTTCCCTTAAGGTCGGTAAAGACCTCACGGACACTTCAAATGTCAAAAAAAAGATTATCATACTTGAAAAATGGTGGCGAACTCTCACACTAACACAAGAGGCACGATCTTTGAAAAGTCCATAGAATTACTCGCACCCACCGATATTGACATAGTCGGAAGAATACAACGTAATGTCAGTAGCGCTTTTGCGGTTATTGAGATGGAAGCAGCGAAGATGGATTTAGCAGTCAATGAGGGCAATACCAAGTACCTATATGCTGTCATCAATACCAATATGCTGTAATCAACAACGAATGCTTGGACACCACCAAGATCTAATTGAAATAATACAGAAATTGTGAGAAATGATTCAATTCATGATAATATTGGTAGCTCAAAATGCAAAGAGCGGGTGGTTAGCGGATACTCAGATAGACTAAAACTTTGTCTTTTCTGCGTCTCATAGATCATTATAGTGGGACAAGCAAACATTTGGACAATCAAGCAGGTCCTATCTTGACTCAAGAAAAATGTGATATTCCTCGGTATATGCCCATTTTCATCTTCACAGACAGGCAAGCGAACAAAAAAGACTTCGAAACATTTAAAGGCTTAGAGATAATTAATAAAGCGACAGCGTAATCTATCTTTGAAACATCATTATCAGTAAATAAGCTGCACTACTGGATTGCACGTACTTGCTCATATATGCGGTCACATTGTGAAATAAAGTTAAGAAAATTAAAGTGAACATCAAAGAATTTATTCGATTTTTGTGACTTTTGATCGTTTGAATAAAGTACTTTAAATTGTATTGGGTGAAATAAAATCTTTAGGAAATGTAAAATAAATTGCACGACTGGATCGCACGTACTTGCTCTTATGAGCGGTCACAGCTTGGAATAAAATTTAAAAAATATTAAGGGAACTTCAGATTATATTCGATTTTTCTGACTTTTGATTGTTTGAAAAAAGTACGTAAAATAGTTTTCAGCGGAAAAATTTAAACGCCATTTTATTTCTTTAAAAAATGTGAAAAAGTGAGATTTTTTTTTCAAAATCCTTAGAGCCGTTTTTAAAAAAAAATCGGTTATTTTTTAACAACTTTTTTTAAAAATAAAAAAAAAATAATTCAAGAATACAAAGTTAAGCACAAAAATAACGTACATTTAAAAAAAATTTTTAAAAAAAAATTCACTTACCCGTTTTCAAAATATTGAGTTTTCAAAAAAATTTTTTTTTAATTATTAAAAATACAAAAAAAAATAATGCAAAATTACTCAGGCTACCTACATCTTTTTGAATATCAATTTTGATTGTAATCGGATCACCAGTTCTCGAAAAATTGGAAGAAAAAAAAACCGGTCCTATGGGAGGTACCGTTTTTAGCCCACCGTATTAATTTTTTTTTCACCAAAATATAATGCATATCTGCATTAGCACACTGATTTTTTTTTATAAAAATTTTTGGAGCCGTTTTCGAGAAAAATAAGCTTTTACATAACGGTTATATGACAGGTACCGGTAATTTTTGAGCAAAAAAAATGAAAAAAGTCCTCTGTAGAATGTCAAAATAACCTTAAGTTCAAAATTTGAATACGATTGGGGCAACCGTTTAGGCTGCAGTCCAAAATACATCCGAACAGGCAGACAGACAGACGGACAGAATTTTGCCAGTAACACAAATATGTTTCTCTATCATCGTAATGTCATGTTTGATTGTTATCTCAAAATTTTTAATCTGCACGAATGCATAAATTGTATTATAGTACCTATAATCACAAGTAAAAAGTGTGATTTTTTTTCAAAATCTTGGGAGCCGTTTTTAAATAAAGCGGTTTTTTTTAACAACTTTTTTTTAAAAAATAAAAAAAATAATTAAGAATACAAACTTAAGCACAAAAATAATGTTCATTTAAAAACAAAATTTAAAAAAATATTCACTAACCCGTTTTCAAAATATTGATTTTTCAAAAACAAAATTAAAAATAAATTATTAAAAATACAAAAAAAAAAATTTCGAAAAAAAATGTATGCAAAATTACTAAGGCTACTTACATCTTCTTGAATATCAATTTTGATTGAAATCGGATCACCAGTTTTCGAGAAAGTCGAAAAAAAAACCGGTCCAGTGGGAGGTACCGTTTTTAGCCCAACATATTAATTTTTTTTTCACCAAAATATAATGCATACCTACAGTACAGTACACTGATTTGTTTTTATAAAAATTCTTGGTTAAGTTCTAAATTTGAAGACGATTGGCCCAAACGTTTAGGCTACAGTCCAAAATACATCCGTAGAGACGGACAGACAGACAGACGGACAGAATTAACTAACTCAAACTAACAAATATGTTTTTCTATCATCTTAATGTCATGTTTGATTGTTATCTCAAAATTTGTAATGTGCACGAATGCATATCTTGCATTATAAAGGGTCCGCCATCTAACGTTTTTTTTCAACTAGTGCTTATTTCGTGAATGGTAACACTTAGCTCATATCTGATTTGACAGATAATTAGTTTTATCCTTCCGCTGAACGAATATGGTTGTGTATACGCTTGAACAACGCTGGGAAATATTGCCTGCGATCGACTTAGAGAAGATGCCGATTTTGCCAAAAAAATCATCTTTTCAGATGAAGCTCATTTTGACCTTGGCGGGTATGTAAACAAGCAAATTTGTCGCATTTGGGGCACAGAAAACCCGCACGCATGCATTGAAAAGCCGATACACCCAAAACGAGTCACTGTTTGGTGCGGATTTTGGTCTAGAGGCATAATTGGGCCATTTTTTCGATCGTTATCGGGCCATGTTGAACGAATTTTTGTTCACAAAAAATGAAGAGGAGGATATTGGCAACATTTGGTTTCAACAGGACGGCGCTACGTGCCACACAACCGAAGCTACACTCGATGTTGATGAAGCATTTTCAAAAAAAAAAAAGTTATTTGGCGGACCCGTTAGTACCTATAATTGCAAGTAAAAAATACGTGTCAAAGTCCTAGGCCACGTTGTTCTTCTTTGATTAAAAATTTCTTCTGAGACCTGTGAAACGTATGTAGAAAACACTTTGCAGGTCTTTTTAACCCGTATATCAACATTTAAATTTCCAATTCAGTAAAGGGTCGTCGATTCATCATCATCATCATCGGCGCAACACCCAGGATCCGGTTCGGGCCTCGTTTTTCCATACATCCCGATTACTAATCCTGGTCTACGCTATCCTTCCAAAATAAGCAAGGTCTGCGAGCTAGGTGCCCAGCCCAACGGAGTCTACCGAGGTTTAATTTTTTCCCACAACATCTGCTTCGAGCTAGATTTCATACAATTTATGAAAGTGCTTTTTCACAACAAGTATCACCTCATTAACTCTCACTCTTCGGAATACCGTGGAACTCAACTTTGGACGCACTCTCAAGTACAGATATTTGTGTTTTACCGCACCATATTGTGTGCAATGCATAAGAGAGCTCTATTTTTCTTCTCATTTTATATCTAAAGCTTAGATACTTTAATAGTTTTGCGATAAGTTTATTTTAATCAAAAGCATTTGTTACCTTCTGTTACCTGCTAAAAAATTATAAGCTAATAATATTAGAAACTCCCTGTGGCAAAATTTACCATTTTTTTACCATTTTGATTTTATTTTTAATATTTCTTAGATTTCGTGGTAATCATCACTTCTTTTCGAAAGAAAAAACTATCAAAATTTTCCTACCTATTATTTCGTATTAGAATTCCTTTGAAGTTCATCTTTGCCTTTGCCAAAACTCACCGAACTAAAACCGGAAACGAAGAAACACAAAAACCACAATGTTGTTTGATTGAAAATGTTCTCCAAACTAATACACGTTATTTAAAAAAAAAAGCCTTAAATCTTCAAACCATGAATCACAGACAACATCCCACATGCTCCACTGCATTTTTCAAATTAAAATTCTACAGATACATTCTACGCTAAAACAATACGTAAAAAAAACACAAGCTCCTCTGTTCAGGCGTTCATTGGCCGCAAGCAAACCATGTAGCTGTGCATGATGTAGGTGCAAGTAACAAAGCGAAGTTATGATTTTTAGTTTTTTTTTTCTTTGATTTAACGCCAGACCTGGGCTCCTGTCCGCTGTAAAAAATCGCATATTCATTGCCGTCTATCAAATAGGGTTTGCAAAACCGGCTCGGGGCTTACCTACCTATTGAACATGAGTCAGACATTTTTTATTTCATTAGTGACTAAGTTAAGACCAGACAAATCGAGGATTATGCGCCAGTTCACAGATCAAATTATTATTATTATCTAAAGCCTTTTTTGTGATAAATGTAGCTGAATAAATTAATAGGCTTAAGAGTTCTACTTTTATGGTGATACATGGAACAGCTTTGATTGATAAAAAAGATTAAAGCCGAAACACGGCTTTAACCAGTAAATTTGAGAATGACTCCCCCAGTGGTGTTGTGTTCCAGTTTGATTGCATTTCAGGCTCTACTTTAACGATTGCCCTATTCCCACAGATTCCAGTCGCTTAATTGAAGGGTCAGAGATCGAATTTAAATTGACTCATTACTTATGCAGAACAATTGCTTGATAGAAGCGAAAATGGAGTTCAATGACGAACTTAGTTAAGTATATCATAACAAAGGGTAGATTCTACGTTGTAAGGCAAATTGCTGGTTAAGTGATTTTATAAAATTAAGTTTTGCGTTTTGAGTTTTTGAACAGCATTGTTCAATTGACAAAAGTTTAAAGTCTTTAAGCGAGTACAAGAGGATTAAAATCTTCAGAGGAAACCTTATTGCAAACAGAATTCTTTCTACCAAGTTTAAGTTCAAAAGGTTTTTTTAAGAAAACAGAAGATATCCAAGTGTTTCTGTCATTTCATCCACCCTTATGTGATCATTGATATGGTCATAAGTTAGAATCAGCGAAGTGGGGCAATTGGGGTCCCAGTCGACATCATAACAATCGTCGAATTAAGAAGGAGAATAAGAAGATAACAATTTCCTTTTACAACGCTCTAAAGAATGATTGGAGAGCACAATCACGGGATCTTTGTTTTAGATGTCTATAATAATACAGTTGTCATATGTTACTAATTTTGTCAATGTACAAACAAGCTGGCTTTAAGCCTTAGTTATGACTTTTGAAATTCCGCCAATAAATCTCCTGGGTATGCCTTCTTCTTTGATCTTTCTTTCTTTAAATTGAATATAACTGTACTATTATTGATCAAGTAGATAGTAGACCATCCATCTTCTCGTCTTTTTCGTACTGAGTGAGCGCTCAAAGCCATTCGTCAATAACCTATTATTAGTTTCATATCAGTACGGCTTAAGACCAGGTTACGACCAAAAATTTACATAAGGGCAGATACTGCAAAAAATCCAGAAACCTTTCTATAGACAAGCTATATGCTCGGTTTTGCACCCTTTCCAAACTCTTTCATCATGTAGAATGACGATGGACAAAGTGCGCAATTTCGTTCGTAAAGACATCGCGGACACCTTTACTGTAAAAAAAGATTTGGACAAAAGTATACATCATAATTGAAAGAATAATGCATACCTTATCGTCGTTTATCTCGACCATATTGTCATAATTCTTGCTTAACCACAAATCACGAGTTAGACCTTTAAGCAGGGTAGCAATTTTCCAAATGTCCTAGCGCAAGTTAGAAACATTGTTAACTGAATAGTCACCTAATTCTTGGTCTACTGCGCCGAAAAAATCTTCCTGCCTTTCTAATTCTAATTCGTCTAATTTAATTCGGTTTTTAGTAAAAATGGAGTACGCCATCACACGCCTTTTACATTAACAAATTTATGCAGTTTTTAAGAGTTTATTTATTAATATACATGTGATCATAAAATTTAAAATAATTTTTTTTGATCGGCTTTAATAATTATTGATTTTTCAAAAAAAAAAAAATCAAATTTTAATTAGAAAAAAAGTTAATTAAAATTTTGATATGCAGAATTAATTTGGATACCTAGATCTTCTCAAATATAAAATTTGACAGCAATTTAAAGAGCCGTTACTGAGAAAGCCAAAATTAAAAAAAAAAACCTTATATGAAAGGTACCGTTAATAGACTTTTTCCGTAAATCTGGTTCTGATCAAATGATAGCCAATACAAACAAAACATTTTTTTAAATGTTCATCAAAATCGTTGGATCCGTTTTCGAGAAAAATAAGCTTTTCCTTAACGGTCATATGGCAGGTACCGTTAATTTAAGGCCTTAAAATTAAATTTCAATTTCCCCTCTGGGGAACGCCCATCAATCATACACACCAAATTTGAAGATAATCGTTTAAGTCGTTTAGGCTGCAGCTCGTTATACATACTGACAGACAGACAGACATTTTTTGCCACTAACTTTTTTAGACATCTCCAGGATCCAGGATATTATAGTCCCTATAATCGCAAGTAAAAATCGGAAGCCCACAGCGTCATGACCAGGGATGGGAATGATGAGTCCAGAAAATGAAGCAGATCACCCAAAATAACGAAGTAGATTTTCTAAATATATAACAGATAATGAAAACGAAAATTATAACAGAAAAGTAATTTATTTTAATCTTATTTAATACTAGCTGACCCACCCGGCGTTGCTCAGGTGTACCATCGTTTTCTAAATCCCAATAACCGTGCTTCCTATCACATGCAAGTATATCTTAAATCTACCGAGCTAAACATGTGATAACAACACACATTTTTTTAAATCGCCCAAGCCATTTAAACATAATATTTATGAAATGGAAACTATAATGGTATACAGGGAAGACTACATTTTCGTAGATATATTTCAACAATAGCGCCACATTTCGGGTCAAAATTTTGCCAAATCGTTCTAAAAATAAAAAGTTTCGTAATAGGCGCCAGCACCACCAAAGGGGTAATTATATTAGACTAAGTTACTCCTTACAACGTCAGCTATCTGCTAAATAGGTCCAGCCATTTCCGAGAATAGCGGGAAAAAACACCCAGAGACCAGAAGTGACTTTTTCGATTTGCAAAAATAAATAAATACATTTTAAATGAAATTCGTATCGTTTCATAAAAACAAGTTAAACGAAGTAGAAATACATAAGTTGCTAAGTAGCAGATGCATACAAATAAATAAATGATGTAGATCTACTACATAAGAAGTAATTTTTCGGCCCTGGTCATGACCTATTAATAGCTAGTCTCAAAGCTCAACATTACCAAAGGGACATATATATCTACCAATCAATCAACTGTTAATCAGATTGAAGATATTGATCGACGCAAGGCACCCCTCCAGCATCTTTCCGAGGAGCAAACGTTGATACGCACCACTACTTCGCTGTAGTAAAGGAACGGCTGCGGACATCCCGACCAACGCAACACCAAGAAGAGGTAATACTGTGAGGAAGTTTGAAGTCGCGTCGGCTGCAATCGCAAGAAATGGCCAGGTCTCTCTCCAATCGAGTCTAAAATAACCTCCAAAGGAGTCCTTTATCGCCAGCATTGTGCATTGCAAAAATGCCATCAGAAGAGCCGCTTCTGAATAGCTCAGCTAAGCTAGAAGCAAACAAGGCGGCGCTGGGCAAAGACGATCAAGAGAACATGGTAATAGAATCGTAGTCGATGCTGACGGCGATCACGAAAAGAATTGCGCTGTCAGGCAGAATGATCCATTTTGTCTGGACCAACAATTCCGCCCACAACATCTGGACGAAGTAAGGCTAGCTATATCGAAGATCAACAGCAACAAACCCGCCGGAGGCGATGGCCTAGCTACTGAACTCTTCAAAGCTGCAGGCGATGAATTGGTTACGTTACACCAACTCATAGGCAAGATATGGTTATAAGAAAACATGCCAAATGAATGGAATCTCAACATTATTTTCCCGATACTTAAGAAAGGACTCCCTGAATTGCGCCAGCTATAGAGGTGTCAGTCTCATTAACATCGCCTGCAAAATCTTTTTTGCTGTAGTAAGAGCTTAAAGCCATTCCTCAACAACCTGCTCATATCATTGTGGTTTTAGGCCAAGAAAGTCCACTATCGACCAAATGTTCACATTACGGCAGATGTTGGAAAAAACCCAAAAACTTCTAATAGATATTCACCACCTTTTCATCGATTTCAAAGCCGCGTATGACTGCATTTATAGAGACGAGTTATATAGAACAATGTGCAGTTTTAACATAACTGCCAAACTCGTCCGCCTGTGTAAAATGACGATGGAAAACGCACGCTATTCAGTCAAGGACGGTAAAGACCTCACCGACACATTTGAAGTCAAAAAAGGATTCCGACAAGGCGATGTGCTGTAATCCGACATTTTCATCATCATACTTGAAAGAATAGTGCAGAACTCTCACGTTAACAGCAGAGGCACGATCTTTGAAAATTCTTTCCAATTACTACGGCGACAATATTGTCATAATGGTATAACAACGAGATGTCAGCGAAGGTGGGTTTAGCAGTCAATGAGGTCAAAACCAAGTACATATATGCAACATCGACGTCTTGGACAAAACTTCACGATAGACAGCTGTAACTTTGAGGTAGTTAGGGACTTTGTCTACATGGTCTCCGGTACTAACTCAGAGAAAAACACCAGCGCTGAGATCAAACGAAGAATAAATCTTGCCAATCGCTGCTTCTTCGGGCTTAGAAGGCAAATTGACTAGCAAAGCCCTCTCTCGGACATCCCAGTAATGCTGTATGGTGCAGACGCATGGACGTTGCCAAAAGCGGATGTGGACGCTTTACATTGCTTCGAGAGAAAGATTCTCGGGGTGATTTTTGGTCCTGTATGCATTAACGGAGAGCGGAGAAGAGGATACAATGAAGAACTGTACCGGCTGTACAGCGACACAAACCTAGCTAAAAAAGTACAAATTCAACGTCTCAGATAGGTACCTGGGTCATATAGAGCGGATGGACATCAATGCTCCGGCCAGGAAAATCTTCGATTCCACCCCAGTGGGACGGCGCAGTAGAGGAAGATCAGGGTTAAGGTGGCGCACGCAAATTGAAGAGGACCTCCATCAGCTTTACGTTAAAAACTGGAAACAGCTATGAAGCTAGGACCCGAAGTGGCTGGAGAAGCTTGTTGGTTGAGGCCCAGGTTCACCCCGGACTGTAGCGCCACCTAAAGTAAGTAGGAAAGACCTATGTCCCAATTAAGCATACAAGATATGATGATAAAAACAACATGGAAGCAGAAAAAAAGACAAAAAGACACCTATAATTTATCTAGTACACGAAGTAATACCTATGACTTTTTTGTAACTATTCTGTTTGCAGCAATTTACTGAAACTACCTATTGATTGGCCTGGTCTACTAAAAATATCTTTCTACTTTGCCAACTCTCAAAACACAAAAGCTCTTAAAAGGAGCTAATTTTATTCAAGCATCTTCGACCTGAATTTTCTTAAACCTGCTCTTATAAACCTATCCTCTTCATTTGCTTTTTTTTCCTTTTTCAACAACTTTTAACATTTTAAGACAGTGAACGGAAGATTTGAATGTTATACATAGTTTTGTTATAATCTACGGATTAAGTAGATATATATCTGTATCCTGCATTGAACACCCACATTTCTTCATGCCTATTCATGTTTATTTCATAATTGTCCACATTGTTTAAAAATTTAATCTTCTGCCTGCGAGTAATCATCCAAAGTGCTCATCAGTTTACCTTTTACAGAAATTTGTTATCATCCTACACAAATGTGGAATGTTTGCAAGCTCCTCAGCTCTTCTAAAACTCAGTAGAACTAAAGTATTTACCTTATAAGGAAAGGACACACAAGTTTGGTTTAAAAAAAAAAATTGTCACACCTATTGATTTTTCAAATACACGTTTCCATTTAAGGGCCTCCAGGTCTTGTGATTCAAAAGCCATTCGAGTTTTCTCCTATTTTTGTTAACCTTTTAAGAAGAAACTAACTTAATTAAAGGAAAACCATATCCTAGGTAGAAACGTGGATGTTAATTTGCCTGCATAAATAGTCAGCTCAACTTGGATAAACTATATTAAAGAGCAAAGTCGTGACATGCGCAAACAATATTCAAATTGTTAGCAAACTATCCAAACTCCCATAATCCCCTCTAACATACTGTGTAGCTACCTACATCTTGCCCCCTTTAAGTTTGTTGTCAAAACAAATACCATGCACCTACCTATTTCACTATCAAGATGACATTTCCCAGACATATGGACTAGCTTAGATAGTAGGCTTCCCTTCCATCACTTACCTTATAGACTTGTATCTCATCCAGCACAGCATCTGACTCCTTGAGCACTCGTTCCACCTCAACGTAAACTTCACGTTCTGTGTCAGTCGGAGCTGCATTTTCGAAATCTAGGAACACATCGTAGGACTTTGCTGTGCAACAATTGGAATCGTCCCGAGCGAGCAGACTCAATAGTTTTCCCATGTCTGTATGTATGTAGGTATTCTTTATTACCACGAAATCCTTGAGAAGAAGAACTAAGAGTTCAATAGCACCAATAAAAACGAAACACACGTTTTAGTTTTGTATTTGAAAAAAAAAAACAGTTGAAGGACCCCCGCGTAGAGAAGCGAAGTGATTCCTTCTCTTCAAATAACAAATGATAAACAAATTCGGTTGTTGAAATAGAAATCTCAAATGTCGAAGCGAAGGGAATGATTCTGGAGAACGTAGTTTAATTCGTTAATCGGATGTCTCCCGGGCAGTGGATGTTTTTTTTTTTTAGATAATTTGAGTTTTGAACACAATTTATGGCAAATTATTCACTAAAACTTGCGTTTGCTTTATTTTGTTTGAAATGATTCACGCTCAATCACTTTTTTTTAACAGCGATAACACAGCTTTGTTGGACGAGGGAGTCGGCCGCGGCCCCGGCTGTAAATAAAAATTCGTTAATAAATTGTTCCCAGTGTAAGCAAAAGTACGAATTTATTTATTCCAAAGAGATGCAGGGGATGGTGGTGCGGATGCGGAGTGGCAGTGGCAGTCCGACGACGACGACGGGGGCAACGCAAATTTTATTGTAAACAGATAAAGATCACACATGAAGAGAAGGGGTACACAGCACAAGGGAAGGGACGACGACAAGGAAGCAAAACCAATCGTGGTGGTGAATCAAGTTATGAACAACAGAAAATAATCCCCGAACGATATTATTCCTTTTATTCCAATGGGGAGCGCTTGTTTCTGTATTTAAATGTCTTCTTTTCTTTACACAATAAAAATTGCCAGATGTTTTCAAGGAAACAACTGCGAAAAACCTAGGCAATCCAGCAGTGTACAAACGAAAATATTTTTGTTTTGCGCGACGAACGGAAAAACAGGAAAAGCAAGCAAGGAAGCGAGGGGAAACACAGCACACTGTGTAGAGAATTTTGCGCGTATGTAACGATAAGGAAAATTCACAGAAAACGACTTTACTAAACTTAGTAAAAGATTACTGAATATATAAACAAGATAAAATAATTATTTGTTTAATTTATTTTCAAGGGTTTTGTTGTGGGTATTTGTATTTTGTTTAATTACTAAAAAAAAAAAACAATTTTACACGACTGCCGATGGCGATGCTGGAAGTGCACAATCTAATTCAAAGCAGGCAGGCAGACGCAGTGGTGAAAGAAAATTGACTGAAAATTCTGGCCTTTGTGGGGAATGAAAAATATTTGTTTGCCTAAAATCTTTGTAGGTAAGTTTTAAGAGAGAAATGTCATGTTGTACTCTTTCTATACTTCAAAATGACAGCCGTGGAGAGCGAGCCGTAGTGGAGAGCTTAATGGTACGTTTAAACTTGTTAAGTCTTACAAGGAGGTTACAATATTCAGATGTTTGTTCTCACTTCTATAAATCTTGAATGAATGAACTAAAAATTAAATTTATAATATCGACTGGAACTCTAGTAAAACTCTGGCACTTGGTAGAAGACACGATTCAAAAAGAACTTATATCATACACCCACTATTTCAATGATGAACATCAGGGAGATTATGCTATACATGATACACAGATATACAAGGTATGCTTAGTAGACGCATACAAATCGCCATCTTGGTATTTTATGACGTCACATTCTTTTTTTATTATTATTTTATTTATTAATTGAAGATTATTTTTTTTAAACTGAAGGTTTAAACGATTGTTTTATGATTATAAGAACAATAAACATAAAAAACAATAACAAAATCAGCAAATTAATACATTTATTTACACTCTCTAAGAACAAAAATCAGAAGAATGTGACGTCACATGCATAATCAACCAAAGTGAGCATACCTTGTATTTGTGTGTATTATGGTGCTATATATCGTTCTAAACCGTTTTTAATAAGCAGTATGAACCAACGATTTAAGTAGCCAGAACATTTTATTCCTACTGCCATAACGAAATATTTGTTCACTTCACAAAGTCTCTGCCTACATCCTAGCTGTGGAAATAAATATTACACAGTAGCGGAGTCCCGCATGCCGTAATCTTGTATTCTATCATTCTTGGGTTATCTATGTGTTCCAGAAAATTAATTTTGGTGGGAATTGGTTAGCTGTTTTTTTTCATAAAAATTCTTCGAGCGATTTGGGAGGAATTTCTGTCTGTACTTAACTGTTATATGGTGGAAGTACCGTTAATATTTTAATTAAAAAAGAAAGATAAAAATCGTCTTTAGTATGTCAATATAATGTAATATTTTTTCAGGTTAGATATGTTTTAGACAAGGGTCTTAGTTCTTCTTTTTCCTTTTTCTATGCACATGCCTCAATTTCGTACTACAGGCGATAGTGTGATAAGCGTCATCTGTGTTTTCAAAATAAAAACTAAATTCATGGTTTGAAAAACAATTTTCAACTAGCATTATTATATCATAGACATGAACCATTCGCGAACCGGAAACTAGGGACACACACAAGCATTTCTTATATGCAGTTTACGATATAAAGTGGTAATAAATTTACCAAAGACTTTGTATATAAAATCAATTTTCGTACACTTTACAAACAAAATAATATATTTTTTTTACTTCACAATTCTTTTACTTTAAAATGATTTTTTAATTTAATAAAATTTAAATTTTTTTCTTCTTTACAATTTTCTCAAACTTCATAAACAATATTTATGTAATCTTTTTTTTTTACTTTTTCCTTTACAATTAAATCAAATAACACTATGGCGCAAAACTTTAACCAGAATTCATTTTAGCAATCGAACCGAATCTAGTTAAACAAGTTCTTTAGATACGAGGCGTTGTTTAATTTTTTCTTAATTTTAAACAAGCTATGTAACGTAATCTAAATTTTCCAGGGGTCAATTTCCCGTCTGTGAAAATGTTAAATCGTGAAAAACTTATCATAATGTATTGAAAGTGTTATGATTGCCTGTCCGTCGACACCCAGCTTGCTTTATGGAACGCCTTGTTTTCAAACATTTTGCGAAAAATCAAAAGGCCATTAGGAAACTTTATAATATGTACAACACAACAGATGAACATTATGTCCTGGGCTGGTTCATACTGGTTCTATCAAACTGGGACGTCCCAGGGCTTTGAAAATGTAATTTTTTGTCTGCTCTGCGTGCAATATCTATGGAACTATAATATCTGCGATGCTTGCTTTGACCTATTTTATTATTGTGACGTCAGAGGTCATCGCGATGCCCCATTTCAATAACCGTGTAATACTAGCTTTAATTCGATATTTCTCAAAATCGAAACCTGTTCTTTGGTTGTACAACTGCAAGAACACAAACACAATGCCCAGGACAACACTTCTAGGTCTTCTTCATTTAATACTTTTTAAAATCCAAATGCCCTGACGGGGTTATTGGATAATGTATAGGAGAGCTACAAAAACAACTCCTTCACAGAATAAATGTTTGTTTTTATTTTAATGGAATCTTATAGGAATCTATAAGGAATACACAACAGTTTAATTATAAATTGTTAAATTTTGCGACCAAATATTAAAACTTAAATAAATAAAACAAAAAAAAATTGATGACTTGATTTAAATAATAAACAAAATATTAAAAATAAAACTTTTTTACTAAATAGTTGTATCATATTAAGGTGTGTCCTTGCATCGTACAAGAATGGCATCCGTAATCATTTGATTCCATTCATTGGAATACATTAAAAAGTCAGCTTTTCTGAATTACTTAACCTTACTTTCTGTCGAAATATCTGAGCACAAATAATAGTTAATGGCAATTTTGGTTAGTTCGGCATGGTAGTTCTTCATCGACCATTCCAATACACTTTGGCAGTTTGTCTCGTCCAATAGATAAAACATTATGCTGAATATAACGTTCTCCAGCTGAGGTATGATGTACACACGAGACAGCTGAAATGCTTCAATTACTATTACAGATTTGCACACAGGTGGAATGTTGGGTGTCTTCTTGAGGGCGACATGTTTGATGAGATTGAGAAAATATCGCAGTCCACTGGCAGAGTAGGATTTTAATAAGTGTATTTCTCCTTTGTTGCCTTCACGGAAGTCACTATTCAACATTGAATTGAATACTTCACTTACGTCTTGTTGAAATTCACAGAGATTTCTACATCGTCATCATGTACAATGAATTTCATGTCGAAATCGTGTGAATCGTCAGATTGAGTATTTTCATCATAGACTTGTTCGCAATCGAAGGATTCCTTCTCGCTGTCGGGTATAGCAATGCCAAGAGTAGTTTGGCTCATTGCAGTGAAAGAATCAACAGCTTCCTGAGGACAAAATTGCAGCATCTTACTACAAAATATTTGTTAATGATCCGCAAAAACATTTATTCAGACCAAATGTCTTTATAGCTTTTATAAGGGTATATAGCGTCTCTGGCTTACTTAGTTCACCTCTCTTATTTACTAATAGCGTTACTCGGAATATCAGATTCTCAATGATGTCTATTGTGCTGTTTTCCTGCTTTGGCAATTTGAGTACTGGGACATCCTGACTTTCTTCTTCGTCATCTTCTTTGTCTAGCATATTATCTTCTAAATTAATTTCTGACTTACAAGCTATGTCCAACAATTTCATTATATCAGAATCATGTAGATCAGTCTTTATGTTTTCATCGTCGTCAAACCCTTCGTCATCGCTGCAAACCGGGAAGTATGTTTCCGAACCGGAATCCATTTCTTTAGGAAGAACAAGTGTATGCGAAAATAAAAAAAGAAACAATTTTCATGTTTAAATTGAAGATTATGTAATGTAATGTGACTTTAAAACCACCACCGATCGGTGACATACTTCTTGAACTGCAAGGACTTGATCGAGGACAGATCGAGGTGAACTACATGTTGATTCGTAGTCATAAATCGATTCGTCGCGAATTTTTTGGGACTGAAATAAAACAAAATTATATTATTTAAAAAGAATATAGAAAAAAATATAGAAAGAACAAAGAATGAGAGTAAAATAGAAAACTTATTGCACGTGCTTGTTGCACGACTAAAGAATGACTACCAGTGCTTCAGAACATTCGAATTTGGAGGATGTGTCTAGATAAGAGTTAAGGGAATGCTTAGCCCTGCATCGGAACCTTGCGATACAAATGGCATGGAGGTATCTTCGCTGTGTGGTTTCATCGCCTCTGTGTGATAAATTCTATATTTTTTTAATCAACACGCTCTAGAGGGTTTTTTTTTGGCTACCCTTTAAGTGTCAGTAAACACAAGCGTCATAGGATCAAAACGATTTTTGTATTGCTTCGGTCTTCTTCTAGTTAAAGCATTTATATCATTTATGTCATTTAAAAAAGATGAATAATTAAAAGGCATTTCGTTTCAAAGCACAAGAACTTTTGTAAAATGTTTTAGATTTCTTATTTCAAAATGATGTTTCTATTGTTTGGTGCCAAACTGACATTTAGATGCTAATATGTCCTAACACAGGCTCTAATCAACCTATCCACTCATTTTAACTTACTCAGCCTCTACTCAACGTATTTTTTGTTATAAATAAGGATTTCTTGATTAGAGGCATGTTAAAGGTTGCGTAACTTTACTCAATCGTTAATATGAGTTTATAAATAAGGCTGTTAATGCTTACTTACTTAGGGGGCGTTACAGTTCGGGACGAACCTGGGCCTCAACCAACATGCCTCTCCAGCCAGCTCGGTCTTTGGCTAGCTGCCTCCAGTTTTCCACTCCAAGTTGGTTGAGGTCGTCCTCCACTTGAGCGCGCCACCTAAGGCGAGGTCTTCCTTGACTGCGTCTACCCTCTGAGATGGAATCGAAGATCCTGCGAGCCGGAGCATTGTTGTCCATTCGCTCTACATGACCTAGCCATCTTAAACGTGATATGCGTATTTTTTTGACCAGGTCAATGTCGCTGTACAGCTCGTATAGTTCTTGGTTGAAACTTCTCCTCCAAAGCGCGATAACGCAGGTAGGGCCAAAAGTCCTCCGAAGAATCTTACACTCGAAACGACTAAGGATATCTTCATCCGCTTTAGATAGAGTCCATGCCTCGGTGCGGAGTCTCCTTTGTCTTTCGAGAGAGGGCTTTGCTACTCAATTGCCTTCCTAGCCCATAGAAACAGCGATTGGCAAGAGTAATTCTTCGCTTTATTTCTGACGAGATTTTGTTGTCAGATGTTATAGCGGATCCGAGGTACACAAAGTCCCTAACTACCTCAAAGTTGTACCTGTCTATTGTGATGTTTTGTCCAATCCGCCGGTGTTGTGTGTCCCTTTTTGTGGACAGCAGGTACTTCGTTTTGGCCTCATTGACTGCTAGTCCCATCTTAGCCGCTTCAGCTTCAATGCTAGCAAACGTTCCAGTGACAGCTCGCCGAGTTCTGCCAATGATGTCTATGTCGTCAGCGTATGCTAGCAGTAGCAATTGCACAGACTTGAAAAAAATTGCCCCACTACAATTGACTTGCAAGTTTATTATAATTTTTTCAAGTATTAAGTTGAAGAAATCGCACGATAGCGCATCACCTTGTCGGAATCCCTTTTTGACGTCAAAAGCTTCTGTGAGGTCATTACCAACATTGACGGAGCAGCGAGAGTTCTCCATCGTCATTCTACACAGTCGGACGAGTTTTGTGGGGATGCCAAAACCTGACATGGCTCTGTATAGCTCGTCTCTATAAATGCTATCTTACGCGACCTTAAAATCAATAAAGAGGTGGTGGGTATCGATTTGAAATTCTTGCGAGTCAGGGCATTGAAATAGAGATGGTGGCGGATGAACCCTTAATGGGCCAACGGCAGCGCTTATATCCCCGAAGTGGGTTACTGACTCCTTTTGTCCAAGGAATCCAACAAATGACCTGGCCCTCCAGGTTGGGGGTTGTGCGCGGGGTTAACAACCCTACCACGGAAAAAAGAAAAAGTTGCGAAGCCACCAATAGCCTCGGAAAAGGACGGATTTACTGTTGACGACCCGGAAAAACGTATTAAGGACAACGACCTTCGGATCTGCACGTGGAATGTTAGAACTCTTAGCAGATCACGTGCAGCCAAACAACTAGCAAAGGCCTTAGACTGCTACAGAGCAGAAATTACTGCCATCCAGGAAGTGCGATGGAAAGGGCCGGGTAAAAGGAGGATGAAAAACTGTGACGTGTACTACGGTGATTGTGCAAGAAGACCACAGTGTTTATTTGAGTGCAGATTCGTCATAAGCGGTAGACTTAGGCAAGAAGTCTTGGGCTTTCGACACTTAAGTGAGCGACTTGTGACAATCCGTATCAAGGCTAAATTCACCAACATTTGCCTAATATGCGCTCATGCCCCCACAGAGGACAAAGATGACGCCACCAAGGATGACTTCTATGAGCTCCTCGACAAAACCTATGAGCAATGCCGTACTAGGCGATTTTAATGCCAAAATAGGTAAAGAGGAAATCTTTGGTAGGACTGTCGGAAAACATAGCCTACACGACACAACGTCTGAAAACGGACTTAGGCTAATTGACTTCGCAGCGGCACATAACGTCACAAGCAAGCACACGGTTTCCTCATCTCGATATACACAAAGGGACTTGGCGAAACCCAGATCAAAGAATCGTGAATCAGATTGATCACGTTGCGATCGATGCAAGACACGCCTCCAGTATCTTGGATGTTCGCATCTTCCGAGCAGCTAACATCGACTCGGACTACTACCTTGTTGCAGCAAAGCAAACCCGAACTCCACAACAACGGAGTAATACTGTGAGGAAGTATGACGTCGGAAAGCTGCAATCGCAAGAAACCGACAGAACCTATGCCGATATCCCGTAACCTCTCAAGAAATCCAGTACCCCAAGCATCAAGTGCCGAAAACCAGTGGCAACAAGCCATCAGAGATGCCGCAACTGATGTGCTAGGTTTCACCAGACCACCACCACCAAACCTCTGGTTCGATGACGAATGCAGGCAGGCCCATGCAGCCAAACAAGAGGCATATAAAGCGGCGCTGCAAAGAAAGACGAGAGCTGCTCGCGAGCTCTACGATCAGAAAAGACGGGAAGAACACCGCCTTCTCCAAAAGAAAAAGAGAGAACATGAGAAGCGCGCGATCAAAGATATTGATAGATGCTACTCCAGGAACAAGGTGCGGAAGTTTTACCAACAGGTAAAAAGAACGCGCCAAGGAAAAAAACCCGCACAGAAGCCTGTAGAGATAGGAATGGAAACCTCGTAGTAGAGTCATAGTCGGTGCTGAGTACATGGAAAGACCATTTCTGCAGACTGTTAAACGGCGATGAAGACAAAAATCCCGCTGTCAGGCAGAATGAACCATTCAACATGGATGATGACAGACAAAACTTCGGTCCACCTGACCAAAATGAAGTAAGGATAGCAATATCTAAACTAAAAAAACAACAAAGCTGCTGGACCCGACGGACTACCCGCCGAACTTTTTAAAGCGGCCGGAGATGACCTGGTGGAGTGCATACACCAACTCATCTCTAAAGTTTGGTCAGAAGAAAGTATGCTTGATGAATGGAACCTCAGCATCGTTTGCCCGATCCACAAGAAAGGAGACCCTCTAAACTGCGCCATATATAGAGGAATTAGTCTCCTGAATATCGCCTACAAGATCCTCTCTGCCGTAATATGTGAACGCCTTAAACCTTTCGTCAGCAACCTGATTGGCCCCTATCATTTATTTAATATCGACTCTAAATCCCGTTTAATATCAGAGTCGACTCTAAACAACTATTATAATACGGAAGTCGACTTTTTGATAGTTTTAGCTACTTAATATATACTTTATCGCTAATTGACTCGTTTAACTTTAATAGCAGGAAAAGTCCGTATTATATATTTAATGTTTACTTTAACCACTGATTGTTTGACATTTCCAATTAAATAAAAAAAATGTAAACATGTACTCAAGGACCAGACTGACATTTTTTAAATATTTTTAATTTTTGAAGATTTTTATTTGCACAATGTTAAAATTGTAGCCGATAGCTACAACACAAAACGTTCAAAATAAAAGATTTTTTTAGCAATATTCAAACAAAACCTCGTTTATTTAAACAAAAATATTTACAAATAGGTATGCAATTGCAATAGAATTTTTTCTAGCTGTGTCGGCCTGTTGGCTTTCTTCATTTTCTTTTCACCGACAGCAGCTTTTGACTTGCGGCATACTTTTTGTTCTCCACATATGTAAATATATGTATGTACATATATCTAGCATTTGGTTCTTTGTTTTTTTTTTTAAGCAGACAGTTTGAAGGAACCAGCAGCTTCATTGCGTTTGGTTTGCTCTAACTTACCACTCACTACGCCACATTTCAAATATTTCTTAATGATTGAGCAAGTTTTTCAACATCCACTTTCTATGTAGCAGCAATTTTCTTCTCGATGGTCAAAAGCGAAGCGACCCTGGGTAGGAGGATGAGATGGAGTTTCAATTTTGACTTCTGCTATTATTTGTTTTCTGCAACAATTGCGGGAGCAGCAAAAGATTTAAAATTCAAAAGAAAAGGATTGTTTTTTTTTTTTTTTTTTGTATAATTAACGCGCGCACAAGGGACTATTTGTTTTCCTTTTAATGTAGAACACACTGCGCGGGCATAAGGAAGATAGGGAGGGGAGAGATAGGAAGTGTCGATTAACATTGGTTTTGAATGTTTGCAGATCAAAATGGCAAGGGAAAATCTCGCCGTGTAAACTATTTCAAATTCGTGTTGTTCGGTTAAAAAAAGAATACCTATATTTCACGGTTCGTCCGAAATTGGGCTCAAGGGTGAACTGATGGGCAATTAATTTTTTTTTTCAAATCTTTGACATCTTTATGTCAAATTTGCATGAGTTCGAATGAATTTTTTCTCACGTTACGTTATAAGTCAGTATAAGTTAGCAGGGATGTTTTATGGCTTTAAATTCATACAAAATTAGTTGAGTGTTCCGATTTAAAAGTCCATATTATCTAGAGTGCTGACTAAAATTTTGCGCTTTAATTTCAATGTTTTACAGATCGAGAATTGACCCCAACACGGCTAAATATTGATAGATTAAGACGTTCTTAGTTTTTTTTGGTACGAAATTACAAATGTCAGCTGGTTAAAGTATATTTTAAACAGATAAACAAGTGGTTTGCTCGTTTTAAGGTTAGTCAAGTTGTTTAAGGTTAAAGTATACTTTATGTCGATTAAAATTAACATAGAGCCGACGCTCGTTTTATATTTTATTTTTAGAGTCGACTTCCATTTTAAAATGGATTTAAAGTCGGTTTCAAATGTTTAAGACTTTGCGCCTATGTATTTACATACACTTCAGAAACTTTTACATTTTTAATTTATACTTCACAATAATTAAACAAAATAATCCTTGAAACATAATTTCAATGAAATTAGGTTCAAAAGTGACAAATATTTCTTTACAAGTAAATATTTCTATAAGCTTTTACTTACCTTATTTTAAGTGACAACTTGTTGTTTTACTTAAGGTCTCTTATAATTTCTTTACCTTACACAACACATGTTCCAACAACGTATTCCTATACCTTTATTATTAAACAATGTCTGAAAATTCCTTATCGTACTATTCTACCATCATTTCAAAAAGTGGCAACGTGTTATTTTACTCGTCGTCTCGATAAATTACTTACCTTACTCAATACTTGTTCCAAGAATGTATTTATACACCTATGTATTCAAGCAATATTCGCAAATAATATCCCCTACCAGGGATGGGAATGCTGAGCAGATTGCCCAAAAAAACGAAGTAGATTTGCAAAATATGTAGCAGATAAAGAAAGCAAAAATTATAACAAAAAATTAATTTATTTTCATTTTATTCCATACTAGCTGACCTACCCGGTGTTGTTCAGGGTGTACCATCGTTTTTTGGATCCCAATAACTGTCCTACCTATCACATCTAAGTATATCTTAAATCTACCAAGCTAAACATTTTAATACAGCACACATATTTGTTAAATTGGTCAAACCATTTAAATATAATATTGTTGAAATGGAAATTATAAAGCTATACAGGGAAGACTACATTTTCGTGGATATATCTCAACCATAGCGCCACCTTTTGGGTCGAAATTTTGCCAAATCGTTCTAAAAATAAGAAGTTTCGTAAAAGACCTCAGAGCCACCTGAGGGGTAGTTACATTAGCCTAAGTTACTCCTTACAACGTCAGCTACATATCTGCTAAGTAGGTCTACCATTTCCGAGATTAGCTAGAACAAACATCAAGAGACAAAAATTGACTTCTTCGATTTGCAAAACTAAATCAATACAACACATCTTAAATGAATTTCTTATCATTTCATAAAAAACAAATTAAACGAAGTAGAAATAAGTTGCTACGTAGCAGATGCATAAAAATAAATAAATGACGTAGATCTATTACATATAAAGTAAATTGGCAGCCCTACCCTATTTGTCTACGGTCACTTCAAAACGTGACAGTAAAACATGTTCCAAGGATGCATTCATATATTACCTACCAAACAATATAGGCGTATACCATATTTCCACCTCTAACCTCAGTAAATTAAACGCCTCCTTCACCCTCTTAATGTCATATTCACTTATAATTTTCTTTTGGTACAACATGACTCTTCATTCTCTTACATTCCACAAATTGTGCATATTATTTTGAACTAACCACGATAGAGGGACTACACAAAAAGTCACCCCATGATAGTAGATACTATATATTTTATATACAAAACCATAATCTTATTACAATGTCGCTTTGGCTTTAACGTTACATTTGGTTCGTGTACAAGATAAGGTAACGTGACTCAAACGCAAAGTTGAAGTAGAAACTGGTTGTACTTTTGCTCGCTTTGGCAGAAAAAAGCGTGATTGTGTTTTAGCCATTTAGCCATAATGGCTATATACGATTGTCAGTAAAAAAAACTTTTGTTTGGAAAACAAATCTTTCGAAAGAATTAAAAGAATATATCAAAGCAATAACAATCAAAGCGTTGAACATATAGCGTTGAGCGTTATTTATTTCCTTTTCCTCGTTTTAGTATTGTTAATATTACATTAATATTTCCCTCAAAAACGACTATGATAATTATGTAGTGGCGAAAGGGAAATAGATCCGAAAAGTAACTAAAATCACTACCAACCTGATCTGAATATGGTTGACTTTCATCGGAGAAGAAAATTAGCTTTTATTAATTTTGGTTGGTTGGGGACGGGTTGCGAGGTAAAATGTAAGGGTGTCAAAAGTTTATGCTTTTATTAAGGAATCATAATTACAACAACAATTGATGATAATTCGAGTGTAACAGAAGGAGTGAGCTGAAAATCTGCAGTTTTTGGCATTTTTAAGGAACATTTCGCATCAACTATCCTGAGTTTTGTCTGTAAATACTGCGCTTTATTCATGACTGGCTGTGTTGGAGGTGATCAAAACACTGACTGTGCTTTTCAAGTTTTGTAAAAAAAAAAACTGTTAATTAACTTTAAATATATATTTATGGATAGATGTGAGATTTGGAAAACCATGATAAATGAACAGTTGAGGATGGGACGGCGATGTTTCTTTACCCCTATGTATAACAACCAAACATGGACCGTGTAAATTAACAACGTCTTAAAAAGGTAGAAGAAACGAGGGAACACCTTCGTCCCATAGTAGAAACTATCATATTCCTTGGACGGCAAAATTTAGCATGGTCATAGAGATGATGGAGCTATACATTAAAACACAGATATTTCATATCAATCTGACGTGGACGAAAGAAATTTTAGAAAACATTTTAAGTTTCAGGTATCTGCTGGAGATAAAAATTCGAGCAACATTTGTAGTCAGCCTCTTATGGCTAAAACACAATCACGACTTAGCTTTGGTTTCACCTTAAGTTTACAAGTTCAAAGATAGTAAATCAACACATCTCATCACAATGTCGCTTTGGCTTCGACGTTACGTTTGGTTCGTGTACAAGATAAGTTAACGTGACACAAACTTAAAGCTAAAAGCACATCAGCCCTATCACAAATTCCATCGTAACAAATCTCCGAATGAATTTGTTACGCTATGAATGACCAATCACAAAATCCGAATGGAATCAAAAAAAGGCTTGGCTCCTATCTCAATTTCAAAATCAGTTGGTATCTCCTTCAATAAGTGCTGTGGTGAGATTTTTGGCAGATGGCGGCTACCAGCTTGGCGCTTGCTACTGGCTATAAAAGTACCAAAATCTACAAATTTCGTAGCAGATTCGTTATTACGAATGGATTCTGTGATAGATTTTTCGGGATTCGTAGAACATTTTCGATTATTATGGAATCTGTGATAGAGCCTATTCACTAGCTGAAGGCAGAGTTATTTTTTCGGAAGATTTTTGGTGTATGGATCAAATATATATACTCAATGTCTACCTGATCTGGATACCAAAAATCTATTGAAAAAATAACTGCGCCTCCAGGAGCCGATTGGAGGATCGCGTGTCAGAAAATAATTTTTTCACTCAAGCTTTTGCATGCATATATCTTGTTATATAGAGATCCTAGCTGAGTATGTTTTGCATTGTCACATAGTCACATTGAGTCCAGCTACCTGATCTACAAAAAAATAACTCCGCCTCCAGGACCGCATTGAAGGGTCGCGGAGAGTAAATACATTTTTTCAATCACGCCTTCACACGCCTATATCGCGTTATTTGTTTCCTTTCCTTGTTTTTGCATTCTTAATATTGCATTAATATTTCCCTATTCCATACGCTTTCATATGACATAAGTTTCATTACTGTTGAGCAATGTTGAAAAGTGGGCCCAAAATGCCCATGGTTCTTTAGATAGATAGATATAAATAAGTAGCTTAGGCCCGTTTGCTGATACGATACTTAAATTTTTATGTTCAACTTAAGCGCTTATGTGACACTTTTTTCAGAGGAAAAAGTAAAACATAAGCGCTTAAGTTTGAACATAAATATTTAAGTATGGTATCAGCAAAGGGCCTTAAATTTTAGCAATAAAACTAAGTTTATAAAAGTGAAACTTAAGACTGTCCATGGGGGCAATTGCCATCCCGTGTATCCGCCCCTATCGATGGAGGACGATTCCGGATAAAATACAATTATGAATCGTATGAGAGCTACGTCGAAGCAGATGTGAAAAGAAAAAAGCTCGGTAGACTCTAGTCGGCTCAGCACCTACAACCGAGCTCGTATGAGAGAAGAGGAACGACCACTGTCGTACTGTGCTTACCTTTTTTTTTATTAGAAACTAATGTTAAAACTTTTATAAATAAATAAAGCACAAACAACATTATGTCTGGAATTTTTAAGAGACGTTTTCTTGTTATCTTTATTTATTTTGTTTTCTTGTTTTTGTATTTCTCACAGTTCACAACCTTACAAATTGAAAATTGATATAACCAATACTAATATTTTTTTTAAGAATATATGTATATCTATATATATACTTTAAATTTAATTTTTTTTGTGAAATAAAAAGGAACAAAATATAATAAACAAAAAATTTCCCCTTATTTATGTTTTTTTTTGAGTTTTGTTGTTGTTTATTCCTGTTATCTTATTTTTTGATGTTGAAAGATTTTTAACTTAAAAAATTTGTGATTTATTTTGCGTGTTGTATTGTAAATGTGTGTGTTGTTTTTGTGTTTCTCGGTTGTCTTTTGTTCGTAATACTTTTTTGAATTGTGATGTTGTTTCTATTAAAATATTTTTGTTTTTTAAATATATGTTTGTATATTGGTAAATATATATATTTATTATGTGTATATGATTTCCTATATAATTTCTTTATGCGGTGTGTTTTTTTAATCTGACTTTAGCGATGGTTTTTTGCTGTTCTCTTGTTGTTCAAGAAACTAATGTAAACTTTTGTTTGAATATTTAGAAAATAAACAAAAAAATAATTATTTGTCCGTTCAAATGGCATGTGGTCTTGACTTGAGTTTTATTTAAATTTAAATATAAGCTATTTACATTGTTATAGGTAAAAAAAAAATTAACAGAAACAAGAAGTTATGTTCTTTGTTGTGTGTTACCTGTGAATCGTTATTTTTTGTTTGTTTAATTTTCTTTGTAAGGAAGAGATTTTTCTTTATTCCAAAAATCATACATACATTGTTATACGTTTAATTTTTTTCTTTAATAATAGTTAAATGGATACATCGTACAATTTGGCACATTTTATACTTAAATTGTTTACCTTATTTATTTAAAAACGTGTGTGTATTTAAATTTATTGTGTATGATTTTTTGTTTAAAAGATTTTTGTGTCTCCCATTTTTTACTTATGGATTTTTGTGTGTGTGTGTGTTTTTTTTAACTGGTATTCATAGTTATCATTATTCACTCTACAAAATATTTATAATTTTAAAATTTATTTACCACTAAGCTTAAAAGTAGATACGATATTATTTATCCTGTTTTTTTTAATTTTTTGTTTTCACAAAGAAATTTATTTAGCATTGCTACATTTGGATTTTATATTTATTTCTTCTGTTCTTAATTTTTAAAGATAGCTGAAAAATTAGAAACAAGGATATATTTTTAAAACTTATAGCTGCAGTGGATTCAGTCAATGCACTGTTCTTTGTTTGTTTGTTTTTTTTTACAAGAAGACAAAAATACATATTTCTAGGGGAGAACTATATATATTTATTTATATATTTTGACCAAGTAAATTACAGAAGTTTTACTTAATATTCTTTCAGAAAAAAATGATATATACTACCATCTATTGCTTAGTGCGTTATATTTTTTTTTATTGGTATACGCTTGTTTTTTTTTATTTTTATTTTTCTTCAAAAGCTATACATTTGGCAATTTTTGGATTTTCAAAAATATTTTTTTTATTTTTAATTATGATTTGCGCGGTTAAAGTTTTTTTTTTAATTTTTTTCTTTTTCACTAAAATCTAAACACTTAAAAGCATAAAAACACAACTATTTAATGATATATCGACTACAAGGAAATTAAAAAAATAAAATTAAAATTAATCCTTTGGCTTCATATATTTTAAGAGTATTTATGTTTTTTAATTATTTTTATTGCTAACAACTACTCAAAATATATATTTTATTTTAAAACGTTCACTCTAGTTTTTAAAAGAGCGAAAATATATTGATATACGTCTTGAAATATAAGGTTTTCTTTTACATTTGTTTTGTCATGTGCGCGAAAATTCGTGAAAATGTGCGATTGTTTTGAAATTTTCTTTCGGAAAACATTTTTTTTACGTAAGGACAGAGTTATCCAATTAAAAATATATAATTATTATATGTATGTTTTTTTTTATTTTAAATTCATATAATTATTTTTAAAAATATTTATTTTGAGCAAACACTACATCAAACAAATAGATGTAGAAATAGATTTTTTAATACGTATAATTTTTTGTTTTGCATTTTAATAAACTAATTAAATATTTTGCGTTATATATACTTAAATTTTTTAGTAATTACTCAATTCAATCTCACAAAAATAGTCAGTGATTTCAAAATTTCCTCATATTTACTTATATCCATCCCTCTGCTACAAAATTTTCGGATTTTTTTTGTTTTTGATTTGTTCATTTTGTATTTGGATATTTATGTAAAAGCAAAAATAAATGTTGCTTATTTTGTTTTTTGTTTTATTTTGTGCAAAAACTGTATTTCTCTTGCTGAGTATCATTTTCATTGTTTCAGTAAAAAGTATAAGCAAATAAACTGTCCAAAGTATAAATATTACACTGTGGTTTTGGTTAGGTATATCTTTTAATATTTTCCAAAATATCTCAACTTTCTTTTGAATTATTTGCATTTCTGAGATACACATGTTTCTCAGTTCTGTGTAAAGTAAACATAAATAATGTGTAATGAAATTAAAGGCACTTAACGGTATTTCTTTGTCAAAAACGTTTGAAAACATTGAATTTTTTGATAAATTGAGGAACACTATTTTGGTTTTGATTTATTATGTTAAGTGCATTAAGGACCAAGCAAACCAAATATATTAAACAAACCGTCAGGTTTAAACCGACTTAGACATACATTTCTGTGAATTTTTGGCTCAAATGTATAGACATTAACCATGCTATAAACTGCTCTGCAGATAAGACCAAGATTTTGCTGATTAGTTAAGAATGTTGTGTGTTGTGGGAACACTTAAGAGTTCTTAATTTTTCGGATTTGCTGTTTAGTGATGTTTTCGAGAGCAACTTAGAGCAGGACTTTCTACAATTGATTTTGAAGGTAGAGCAAGTGACAGCAAGTTTTGTAGAATCGTCAAAATCAGATGTTTTAAAAGGTGTCGTTGGAATTAAATACTAAAAAAATAAAATTAATTAGCTTAAATTTGCCAACAACAGAACAAAATAAAAAAAATGGTCGTTTTGAACATAGGTCGGAGGGTGAATCAGTAGTAGTGGAATGCTATTGCAAAATGTTTTTTTTTTCTGACACATTATGAATGACATTTGTGTTCTAACTCTAATTTGCTCTGACATTCATCAGCTGTTCTGCTTTACTCTGGTCTTCATTGAACAAAGCTATTAATAAAGTGAGCAACATTAAAAATCATTCATTAAAAGATTGATTAAAATTATTTTAATAGAATAATTTTGTGTAGATTTTAGCACAAAACGTCAGCGTCAGTTATCAATTTCGCATCACAAGTGCGAAAATTCGGGACTAGTGCAAGTGGGGCATCTATTAATGAGTGTTTATTTTTGTTGTTATATCACTAAGCTTGTAGCTCAGTAATGCAAATAAAAGGAAAAAATAAGACTCTTGGAAATATAAAAAAAACCAGCGCCCAATCGCTGTATATAACAAATGAACTCTGTTAAAAAACAAATGTTATAATAAAAATAAAAACCAAATAAAATTAATATGGTGTGCGTTTATATTTGTATGTATTTTTTTCTATAATTTTATTACATTACATTTAATATTTGAGCATATAAGTTCAGCTTTTGTTTTGAGTATTATAATATTTATATTTATATATAAGAAAACAATAAATGTTCTTTGCTGTCATGATTATAAAGCAATTCAAATCTGACTTTTTAGCTGCCATTAAATTTAATTAACTTAAAAAAAAAACACTAATTTTAAAAGCTTCAAAGAATTTCGAAAACAAAATCAGATGTGTAAAAAGCTTATTTAAAGAAATATTTCGATCTCAGCTGTTTTATATTTCTAAATATAGTAGAATAATATAAAAAAAATATTTATATTTTCCTCAAAACTTAACATTATGTATAATAATAATGATGATTATTTAATTAAAAAAAATGACTAAAATATCTTGTGTTTAAAAGAGATTTTTTGTTTGTGATTATAATGTTTTTTTTTTTAAACTAAATCTTAACTAAGAGGAAAAACAAAACTAACTGACACTGCAATCACTTTTGGCTTTTTGCTAGTAAAATTTGTTAATTTTTTTTTACAATTTTTTTTCTTTTTAAATTTTACACAGTCATAAAAAGTTAAAACTTAAGTTTTAACTTATTTTTACGTAAATAGCATTTTTTTTTAAAGATTCTATAGTCATGAATGTTGTTTGAACTCGTCTTCTTTTGTGAGGATAAATTGGTTTATTTTCTTTAAATCTCTAATTATTTTTTTGTTTTATTTTTTTTAATACACTCAATATCATTAATTTGTTTATCTTCTCTTCTGTGTCATGGCAAAAGTGTTCCTTTTTTAATTGTAAATAGTGTTTGGGAAATATATTGTGTTGGAAAAAAAGACGTTTTTTTCTTTCAAAATAATATGAGTTTTCCTTAGATCACTATGCTGAGTATTTAGTTAGATGATGAGTATTTAGTGTGTTGATTTAGATAGATATTTGTGTGTATGTATGCTTAGTATGGCGTGAAACGATTGTATCCTCCACGATACATTTGTGCCTGAAAATGAAACAAAAAAACCGAATTAAACTATATTTTTTGATTTCAAATTTCAAAAATAATTACGCCATATCCGGGTACTGGTCCAATACCATGTCCCAAGTATGGATCGGCATATTCTCTGGCATAGCTGTTATAATATAAAAAAATGTTAGTTTCTAATGCTTCTTCAAAAATTAATGGCAGCAAAAAAAAAGAAGAAATCTTGAAATTCGAATTGATATTTCTTGAATTGTTGAGTCTTGAGATATCTTGATAGTTTTTTCTATTGTTTTGGTGGAAAAGCACTTTTCAAGAATTTTTCCCAATTTGTTGGCTGTGAATAAAACAAGGAAATGTATTTCCGTAATCAAATTTGAAATAAATGTCAAATAAAGGAATTTATTAGGGAAAATGTTATAATGAAGGTGTTCAAATGAAACAAAAGGTTTGTCCAATTTTGGAACCATAACTGAAAAGTTAATATAAACAAAAAAATGTCAAAATTTCTAAGGTATGAAGAGATTTTATAAAATAACTCGGCATTTCCAACTTCGCCAAAATTAATTTATTCATCTTTGGGAAATAGGTTATGTTCAAAATGTATTTATTTATAAAAAAATAAGAACATAAGACATTACAAGTTTTAAAATATTTTTGTTGTGTGTGTTTTATTGTGTTCTACAATAAATTTTAAATATAGCAACAAATTAAAGCAATGAATATAGAAATCAGCACTGCTAAAAAAATAATGTTTTCATCAAAAAATTAAAATAAAATTAAATCAAAATTAACCATTTTTTTTCTTTATGACAACATTTGAAGATGTAAATGTATAGCTGTGTTAATGTAAATATAGTGAAATCATGTATGTATATATATATCAAATACAAAAAAGAGCAAATAAAGCTTTTTTCTTGTAAAAATCAGTCGCCAACTATTATGTCCCAAATGACTACTAGCGACTAATACTAGATGCGGAAAAACATACATACCATACATATACTAATTTGCTGGCAAAACTGTTTTTTTTTTCCTAAGAAAATGACAGTCAAAACAAGGCAGTGTGATCCTCTTTTCACATTTTTTTACAATATGCCCGCGCACAAAGGATTTGTGTAACCATTTTAATGTCAAAATGCACGTCGGAATTGGCGTTATATTTTCAACTCGCTTGGTGGCATTTATTATTTTATAGTTGTATAGTCTATACCATAAATAAAAATGAAGTGTCTGTTTTTAAAATCAAAATAGCAGCGGGAAAGGCTGCACCGATTTTGGCGGGACTTTCACTGGCAGGTAGCTGATATCCTAAGGAGTAACTTAGGCTTTTGTTAATTACTCACTAGGTGGCGGTGGTGGCGTTTTTTTTTCAAAAATTCTTATTTATGGACTGATTTTGATGGGACTTTCACAGGCAGGGAGCTCATTTTGAAAGGAATAACTAAAGCTATTTGAATTGCCCGTAGGTGTCGCTGGGTTTATTTATTTTTCGAAAATTAGAACGTTTTGACTCAAAACCACATCATACAATATTTGTATAATAACCAAATCAAATAATAATACATAATCTATACACATAAATAAAAATGAAGTGTTTGTTTTGAATATCAAAATAACAGCTTTATACTAGAAGTATATGAAAGTATGTATATACAGTACTTATAACAAAAACAGAATTTTTAAATTTTTTGTTTGTCTGTCTCTCTTTCTGTCTGTTTTTTCCGGGTAATCTCAGGAGCGGCTGCACCCATTTTGACGGGACTTTCACTGACAGATTGCATATGTTTTAGGGAGTAACTTAGGCTATTAAAATTAGCCACTAGGTTGCGCTTGGGTGTTTTTTTTCGAAAATTCTTATTCTTATGTATGGATTTTAACGGAATTTGGAGGCGTTTTTTTTAAATTCTTATTTATGCCCCTATTTTGACGAGACTCTCATAGGCAGATAGCTAATGTGTAAGCATGTAACTAAGGGATTCAAATCACCCATTGGTGGGGCTGAGGTAGTTTCACGAGCAGATAGCTTATTTTGTAATAAGTAACTAAGGCTATTTTGATTACTAGGTGCCGAAAATGTAGGTGATACCCGAGCAACACCGGGTAGGTAAGCTAGTGTAGAATATAAATGACGATGGTTCTATAAGAGACAGCTTATGTGTGTCTTGAAGTGTCAGCCACCTCATAGCCCCGAAGGTCTGCAAGAGTGTCTTGATATTTTGCTTTCAGTTAAAAAACAAAAGACAATGGTTAATCGTTCAATGAGACAAAATTTTATTAACACATACATTGATGCATTCAATGATATGTAATCATGTAACAGATTTTACTTGAACAAATTAAATAATACAAATTGATATATTTACAAAAGTTACACTATTTAGAATAAAATAAATGTTATTATTGGTGTTATAAAATAAATAAGTTGTTTAAGGCAATTCAGTTTCTTAAAAGATTTATTTAAATTTTGATTTTAAATGTAACTCATTTTATACAAATAATTTCACCAACTATGATTGGTTGAACTGATTTGAAAACCCAGAACTAGCAAAAAGAATTTGCGTAAGATCAGTGATGAATGAAATTAGTCAGAGAACACCGTGGAACTCAAAGACATAGGACAAAACTGTTTTGAGAAGTGCAAATCAATAACCATGGTAATCGTGCACGATCTTAAAGTGATGCCATCTTTTTAAATAAATTGGGTCAAAAGTAACAGATGATAATATTATGGCGGGAGAAATGCGCCGACAGTAGATTGAATTCACCTAAAACACAGAAACGCTTTAGCTTCGGTTTTGCCTGACGTTTACAAATTTAGACATAGGAAATCAATACATGCTGTCATAACATAAAGTAACATGACTCAAACTCAAAGCCGAAATAAGAAACTGGTTGAACTTCACTTTAACAAAAAACATAAAATTGAGTTTTGTAAGCATTCATTTCTAAACGATTTCTTACCCATTAGACATTGCTGTCAATATCAGAATTTAACGAACTTCCATATACTACTGTTGAATGTCCACATGCGAAGAACATGGTTGTATATTTTGAAACGAATATAAAAAGCTAAGAGTACTACTGATTGGCAAAACAATTGGAGTGGTTGTTTCAGCAGTCGTAAATATAAGAAAGAATCTGGGACAAAAAGAAACCCTGGGACACATCAGCATTTATTTAGTCAGTATAAGACATCCGTTCAATATTACTTGTACTAGGCCGTCGGAAAGGTTCATTATTAATCCAACGAAGAAGAGTTTTATCGAGCCCAAATGCATGCATTTTCAATAAAAGGGCTTGGTACCAAACTCTATGAAATTCTTCTGAAATATTAAGTGCAAAATATTCTTTTACCAAAACCATGAAGGTTTCACTCTTTTCTTAGATATACTATCAGATCACAAGTGGACCTTTTGCTGGGAAAGCCGTACTCCCTTTCTTAAGAAGCTTTCGATATTCCAGATCTTAAGCTGAAAGTTAAATAGTGTTTACTTGGAAAGAAGGGATGTAAGTGCAATTGATTGATATATTTTGAGAATTAGAAAATTTGCCTTTTTTTTGGGACCTTTGTTTAGCCAAATGCTGTTTAGCCGGCGAACCCCACAGGTGAAGTCTTAGAGTGCAGAAGAGATGTTGTCCCAGTCAAGATGATAAGTATTATCGGTTAAAGTAAAAGAAGGCTTGACAAATTCTGTTTTCCATCCACACTTTTTCTTCAAGTGAGAATAAAAAATAAATGATCAGAGTTATGTGAAACGAAAATCAAGCAGTAGGTATGTAGTGCACCATGGCTAAGTGGTAAGTAAGTCGGAGTCTAGCAGTCGTACTCAGTGTTGCCAAGCACTTAAAGCAAAATTACGCCTCATTTGAGAAAAAAAGTATTTAGAAAAAGTAATTAGAAAAAAAAGTTATTAAAAATTTTGATATGCGGAATTAATTTGGATACCTAAATCTTCCCAAAAATATAAAATTTGACTGAAATCCAAGGAGCCGTTACCGAGAAAGCCAAAAATTAAAAAAACTGTTCTATGAAAATACCGTTAATAGACTTTTCATGTAAATAATACCAACAAAAAAGTTTCATCAAAATCGTTGGAGCCGTTTTCAAACCTAAGGATCCACTTCAGATTTTGACAGATTTTTATTTTATATCTTGCGCGTGCAAAGGGTTTTTTTAAATTGTTTAAATTTTGTACGAGCATAAGGAAAGAGGGGATATCGATGTACTGTACATTGGTTTTGAAGTTCTGCACATCAAAATGGGAGGGAAAAACACATTCTTGAGGTGCGAATAAAGAAAGAATCTATATATATAACAGTACGTCCGAAGTTGGGCTCAAGGGTAAACCGATAAGTATTTATATCAGTGCTAATACACGCCCTCGGTGAAATTCTATCAGGGCGGGAATGCAACTGTCCATTTCACTGAAGCCCAGTTTGTAAAAATAGCGACGTTCAACATTCTATATATGCATCGTGAAGAGAACGTATTACGAAATGTAAAAAACAGATTAATAATAAATTTATGGAATTTATTTAAACTTCACAAATTCAGTTCTGCTGCCCCTTCAACTTTCCTGCCAGCGATTTTTGAAAGTTTGACGCTGATATTACTTACTGGTGACAAATACAAACGAACAAACAATAAATAGCGTCGTGAATCATAGACCAGAAACCAAATACAGTTTTGCGGTTCAGATTTTTGTATTGTATAACCAGTCTTTAAAAAGAATTCAATTAGATCGGTCGTTCGTTACATAATATTGTAATTAAAATAATTTACAAGAGTCAATCCTACATGAGTATATTCCTTCCTCGTCCGAATATAAAGCTTATCAATTATCACCATTAAATAATTCCTTGAATCTATTACAATTACAATTTGTTACTGTCTCAAATTGGGCTGTAAGAGGGTTAAAAAGTCTTAAAAAATGCATTTCTTTTATTTAGTTTCTTTTAATTATAAGTCATAATAAATAACGACATCGCAGAAGATGACATCTCAATCGTCGCAATCAAGAATTATCAATTTTAATTTCTTCTTTCAAAACCTATTCCACCAAACTTACCCCGCAACTGTGGCATAGCCAGCCAAAGCGGGCTGTGCAGCTGCTGCAGCGGCAGCGTTGTACGCACGTGCTGCTACCGCTGTATATGTAGTTGCTGCTGTATACGCCTGTTGAGCCTGTGACAAAGGAGTCTTTAACAGTGGTGCTGTTGCCTATTTATACAAAAAGAAAATTGTTTTCTAAATATTTTATTTTGATTTGAAAAAAGTGTTTTTTCGGTAGTTATATTTTTTTCTTCTTTTTTTTGGTTGGCGTATCAAATAAATGGCAATTAAATGGAAAATGAATCTACAGTGGGTGATAGAAAAATAGAAAAGAATTGTCATAGTAAAACAATAAATAAATAGACAAAAAAAGAAACAAGAAAACAAATGAAAAACCACAACATGAAACAAGTTCCACTCTATGCTATAACATAAAGGAAATAGCGTGAACAATATAAAATAAATTGCAAGAACAGTTAAAGGAACCAAAACCGCTGCACGAGTTTGTTATTATATTTTTGCGTGCATGCTTTGAAAAATATTCACTAGATCTATAAAAAAAACACACACCAACAAACATTTTACCTAAAAAAGTGGGGGGAAACAGGAAATTAACAACTTGAGCTATACACAATGAAAAACATTCAGGAAGAGTGCTTTTCTGCTATTTCTCTGAGATACAATTGAAAAACTCTGCCGGAAATTTATTTCTATAAATTTTCAAGAGAAAAACACTCCAGGGCTTCATTTTGTATAGGAAATGTTATCTTGGGTGTTTCACACACTAGTTGTGTATTATGTGTTATTGAAATACAGGGTGATTTAAATTTTAACTTTCTCACACACAATAACTGTGTTCAAAGTATTTCGAAAGACGTTCGAAAACAGAGTTTACAAAACATGATTGTTTACAAAAAAAATTCCAAGATATTACTTCTTTTTAAAAACACAAAACTGAAAACACCCTGCATTAGAAGTTATATTAAACACAAACCATAACACTAATCTACAAGTATATATTAATGTTTTCATTATAAATTTTACATCCGTTCAGTTTCTCACAAAAAGAAGTTTCATTCACACACACATCCCTTGCAAAACACATCCAAAACCAACTGAAATTCGCAAAAACATTAATACTTAAATTTAAATTACAAACAGAATATTTAAATTGTTGCTGTTAATTTGCACAATATACAAGAACAAACAAAATAAACAAAAACGTAGGTTATGTTGCAATTTGGTTACCAAAACATTTTGAGGAACCTGGATGCGGTTGATCGAATGTGGATTACTGTTTAACGTTGTCACTGTGCGGCGCTGTAATTTGAATTTCGAACAATTGTTTTTAACCGTTTTCATTGTAGTTAATTTATTGAAAATTTTGAAAAAAAATTAATTTCAATATTTTGTTAGAAAAAAAAAATATTCACTGAATTTTTATGTTCGAAACGGGAGTGTAAATCTGTATGTACCTATATGTATATTTATATGTTGAAAATATTAACGCATGGTTTGATTTTGTTTTTTTTTATATAATAAGTAACGTGCGATAGGGGTTATTTTTCTACCCTTAAAATGTTCAAACACCGTACGAGCATTATAGGAAAATAAGGAAGGATGTAAAAGGAGAATGAAAAACCGGACTGGCAAAGCGTTTGAAATTCGTGTGGTACGATTGAAGAAGAAATACCTTAATTTAAGAATACGCCCGAAATTGGACTCAAGGGTAATCTAATGGGCATTCCTATCAGTGCGAGTATTACGGTAGAATTGTTTCAGAGGAGGAATGCAGCTGGCTATTTCCCTGGAGCACTGTTTGTAAAAATAGAAATAAAACAATGAAAGACACGTTGTATTACGGCGACGATCAAGAAATGTAGTGAATTTTCTATCATCTATCAGGGGGGTTAAACACATCTTGCATCTTCGAAAGAAACCTTAACATCTTGCAGCATTTTTGGAGTCGTCAAATATATGGTCGATGGTCGTTCCACAGAAGACAGTTTATGATCAACATGCCAACAACTGAGGGTTGGTCCTTTTCCGCAACGGATGTTCTGCTTATGGAGCGGCTATTATGGCTTTAACGACAAGAGATTTTGAAGCATTGAATTATACGCTATTTCTTATATACTGTATTGAGCCTTCGGAAAGGCAATACTAAGCCAACTAAGAAGAAATTTATAGAAACTAAATCCATGCGGTTTTGATAAGAAAATTTAATGTCAAATGCGTCAGAAATATCAAGTGCGATAATCTTAACTTCTCTTAAATGATGTTAATAATATTAATTCTATTTTTGATGAGATATAACATCAGATCAACAATGAACCAACGTCATTTAGAAGCTTTGAACCTTTGAGTTATTTCTTTAGCTGAATATTAATAAGCGTTTCCACGAAAAAAATTGACGTAGGTGCAATTGATCGATGGTTCGAGGATGAGGAAGAATTGTTTTTTTGGGGGTCAGGCTGGAAAAAAGCTGTATTCCATCCACATGGGACGAGCCTAGAAGAATAGGACGGATAAGTCACTAGGCCTTGGCTCCTCAAGGACAAGTCGCGCCAATAAATTTATATATTTATTTATTTATTTATACGCCAACGATATTGACATAATCGGAGGAAAACTGCCTGATAGAAGCAGCGAAGTCAGTGTTTGGCTGATGTTCAGAAAACAACACCAGCTCTGAAATCGAGCACAGAATAGCTCTTGCCAATCACTACTTTTTCGAGCTAAGAAGGCAAAGCCCTCTCTCGAGCAACTAAAATGTCCTTTTATAAGACCCTCAGTATCCGAGTCTAGCTGTATGGTGCAGAGGTATGGAAATTGCAAAAAGTGGATGAAGACTTTTTAGCTGCTTCGATGGAAAAAATTCTTTGGGTAGTTTTTGGTCCCGTATGCATAAACGGCGAGTGAAAAAGAAGATACAACGAGGAACTGTACGGTATGTACAGCCACACAGACCTAGCCAAAAAAGTGAAAGTCCAAAGTTTCATATACCAATGCTACGGCCGGCAAGTCTTCGATTCCACATGGATGGATGGAGCAGTAGAGAAAGACCGGGAGTTTGATGGCGCACGTATTTGAAGAGGACCTCGACCAACTAAGATAAGGACATCGTTGTGATTGCCTCAAAGTGAGCTTCAAGCTTCTTGGTAGCTGACATCAAAATTATCGTTAAAAAACGGGGAACTGGAACTGGAACCGATGACAACGAAGAATCATGTCCGGTTTCTACAAATGGCCCAACAGTTTAACATTGCAGTATTTTATGCCGAATTTGTTGTTAATGCAAAAATTTGATTCTACGAATATGAGCTTTCTAGCTTGCTGAATCTCATTCCGGTTTTCCTTTGTGGTCTTGATCCGATAACATGTTTAAAGTTCTTTAGGCTTAAAACTTTTTGTTTTAATTCAGACGAATTTTTTCTTTGAAGAATTTAATTTATTACCAAATCCATACTGAAGTCTATATCACTATCGAGGAAAAATAAAATAAATTTCTTGGTGCGACAGCTCCTTAAGGAGCTAAGGCCTAGTGACTTATGCTCTCAACCATTCCTCTGTGTGTTGTGAATTTGCCAGAATGGAAGGTACCTACAATTTACCGCCGAGTCCGAACGGCTACATGAGATGCACTTTTTCGAGACAATTTTTAATTTCAACCTGCAGTATTCCGGAAAAAAGGTGTCTCTATGGAGGAAGTCACCAGTTAAAGGGTTTCCCGTATTGCCAAACGGTTCTCCTAGGTATTTTTCTTTTAACTGAATTTTCTTGACAAGAAAAATCGGCGTATAGGCGATTAAACACTAACGGTGTATTGCTATGTCCTGAATTTAAGTTGGCCGACCAACAAGCTGAGTAAGGCGGTTTAACTCAGCAAATATCTCACAACACACCTAGACAAGGACAGATTCTCAAAAATGCGGTTTATTAATTCGCAATAATGACTAAAGGCTATTGACCGCATATTCATCTCAACGACCGTATTGTTCATCAAGTACCATTAGGCAAACTCGAATATTCAATAAGATACAACTTATACGCTATCTACGCCGACTCACCGTTTTCGACTTTCATAAATAGTACCCCACTAAATTGCAAGCAAAAATTCCTACATCCTCAGCGTCAGCGTCATACATTCGATGGCATAATATTTATTATGGCACAAAGTTTATAGAAAATATTTTCCATCATAGCACCAATATTTATTTAGGTTTTCCTGTTTGCAACAAAAATAAACACAAGCTCGGAAAAGTGCAAGCTTCAACCTCATTCTCGTAATTTTTTAATGTATTCATATTTATTTTAACCGACGGGAAAACTTGCATTAATGACATTATCCCATATACCACCGGGATAGAATCCCATATTAGGAAACCCAACTGTAAGTATGCATACGTATGAAGGTGTATTTAGATTTTTGCCACATGAGGCAGAGATCCATTCTCTGGGAAAATTTTGTTGAATAACGCGGTAAAAAAATACTTCCGCAGCGTCAGTTGCAGTTTCCACAATTTCCATGAAAGTAATTATATTATTTGTATGTTATGCTATAATATTTATTTTAATTAAGAAAAAAAATTACTATTCGCCTAAAGTGTCAGGTTATTAGGTATTCATTTTATTTTTGTTTAATTTTTTGTTTTAAGAGTGAGTTTTAGAAGCAAAATCAAACCAGATGTTTCAGTATATTTTTTTTAGTGTATAACCATATAATCTGCGTGTAACAGAAATGTATGTGTATATGTATAAAAAGCTTAGTTTTCAAATATAGAATATTAAAAAAATCATAAATTGAAACAAATTTAATCTACTTTTAGTTATTAAAATATTTTAGGTCATTCTCTAAGAAAATATACATTTTAAAGTATAAATATCTATTTAATTTTAATGTCTGTATTTTTTTTTAGTTTAATCCATGTGTTCAAACGTTGCACTATTTAAAAAAACCACAACCAAAAACAAGTATTAATAAAAAATATATATTTATATATATATATATATTTATATCTTATGAATTCAATGAATAATCATGAATGATGAATTTTAGATTCGAACAAGGTTTAGTCATAGAAAAAAAAAACAGATGAGACATTTAAATTAAAAGAAATACGATAGCCCGTATTCACCATCAATGTAAACGAAATTTACACACTACGACGATAATACTTTTTAATTTTTTTGTTTAAAGTATTTAAATAAACAACAAAATTATTTATTGGTTAAGAAGGTGAAAATCGTATTCAAGTTCTTAGTATCGGACATAAGAACTACCTCAAAGCAAATTAGACTATTTTTTTTAATGTATAGAGTTAAATAAAATAAAATAAATATTAATGGCAAAAGTTTTTGAAAAAAAAAAAATATTTTGAAATTACATTTAAGATTGTTGGCTGTGCGGGTACCTCCGTGACCGGTTTGGCTGCCTGAAAGAAATATTTATTTTTTCATGGACATTTTTTTCGTTTTTTTTTGTTGTTTAATAAAAAAATAAATCAGGACGAACGGACCTAAATCTAAGTATTTATCAACTACGAGTGAAACAAAATATAAGATACGCTAATTAAAATAAAGGAAATGGTGTACATTCGTCAAAATATATTTAAATTTTTATAATTACCTGGAAGCGAAGATTTGGATCAGCTGTTGCAGCAGCGGCAGCCAAGAATGGATCATAGTACATGCTAAATAGAAAGAACAGATAAAAATGCAATTAATTTAATAGAAAATTAGAAAAAAATTATTTGGATAATAGAGAGCGTGTATCGGTCAAAGCAAAATTCAATTTATATCCTTTTTTGTTTCGGGATATATCTTAAGGATATATATACATCATAAAAAAAAATTGATATCTATGATTGCATTTCTTAACTTTAAACTAAATCGACATATTATTTTACTTGTTTTGTTTAAAATACTTAATAACTAAGGGATTTACTTTTAGGTTTGTCGGCACAAAAATTATGTGTGTATTAGGGTAATATTTTTATTCAAGGCCGGTCACCATCGGAATTCATATGCAAAGTAAATAAGTTTGATTTAAAGATACAAAATAATCTATTGGTCATGGAAAACATTTCCGTTGCAGCTTTTTGTGGTGAACTAGATTGGAATAAGATAATACTTATGCTTGGCTCAATAAGGGATTAATTTTTAATGTAGTACATATTCCAAAACCAGATGTACGATTTTCGGAAGGTTCAGTCGTAAGAGGCGACTAAAGGAGAATTCACATCTAGGAAATGAATATCAAGGTGAGCCCAGCGACAGAAGAAGAAGAAAACGTAATTGGCTTATTTTGACAACCCATTTTTATAAGTTTTCTTTCTGAATTCTATATTTGACATTTACGATTGTTTTCAAATTCAATTTAAATTAATGATAAATATTTCAAATTAATTTAAAAAAAATTTATACAAACACTTAATCAAAAAGCTTGAATTTGTTACACTGTAGTTCCTTCTGGATGAGACTGAAGAAAATAAAATATTTCGGCAAATTTCCGTGACTAAACCAGCCTGGTAAGTACATTCAAAAATATTTTAAATATACTTTTTATCATTGTGAACATTCGACCGGAAAGTACGAAGCTGGATAGACTGTCAAATTGACAGAAAAAACTCTTCATACAAATAAAAAATGGTAACGACTGGGTCGCACATAGACTGCTCTTATGTACCTAACCACATTGGAAGTCAAGTTCTTTAATAGAAACAACAAGTGCCAAAACCACGCCTATTCTCGTTTTTTAGTAAAAATGGAGTACGCCATCACACGTTTTAAATATCTATTAATAAATTTATAAAAAAAAGTATTTCGAAAATTATAGGACGGATTTTGATAAAATCCTGTTTTTTGTTTTTAGTTTTCAATTTTTTTTTCAGATTTTGGTATGCAGTTTTTTAGAAATTATTAATATACAGCTGATAAAAAAATTTAAAATAATTTTTGTTAAATAGTTTTAAAAATATGGAATTTTCAAAAAAAAAAAAATATTTTAAATACAAAAAATTAAATTATTCAAAATATTGGTGTGCATAATTAATTTTGCTTAATAGGACTTTTCAAATATAAAATTTTATAGAAATCCAATGAGCTGTTACCGAGAACGCGAAAATTAAAAAAAAACGTTATATGAAAGGTACCGTAAATAGACTTTTCCCGTAAATTTGGTTTTAATAAAATAATAGCTAATACCTATAACAAGAATCTCAAAAAATTTCATCAAAATCGTTGGAGTTGTTTTCGAGAAAAATAAGCTTTTCCTTAACGGTTATATGGTAGGGTAGGTACCGTTATTTTTAGGTCTAAAAATTAAATTTCAATTGCCGTTTAGGTGTAGGCGAATAGACGGACAGACAGACATTTTTTGTAACTTACTTTCTTATATCTCACATTTTTTTATATTCACGAATCCTAAACTTGCCTTATAGAACCTATAACCGCAAGTAAAAATGTTAAAGAGGGTAATATAATTTAAATTTTCCGAGAAAAACTGATCTCTTTAAAATAGCTTAAGAAATGAACTATTTTAATTCTTGAAATTCCAATTCATCATCATTTCGTATGTCACAAACCAACATAAAAATACATTTTCCTAGAATAAAACACCAATCAAGCCTGTCTCAGCAGTGTCTTCTAAACACTGAAAAAGTAGGAATTTTTGTCCTCGGCGATTCCCGACAATTCGTGTGTCCAAATCCATATGAATTGATAATCATGAAGACCTGTCGAATTTTAAAAAAGAAAATAGGTATTATATATAACGCCCGAATTTTGAAAAAGCGTCACTTTTGGAAAACAAAATTTTGTACCCAACCTAAGCCATTCAAGTGGAACAGAATATACATAGTCGGCAACGTAGAGCGACCAACAAAAATCAGGGCTATTCCCAATGCACAGCGGCGCGCGTTAAGAAATAATAAAATATACCTGATCGATAATGTAGATCGGTAATCAATATCATAATCATATCATAATATCGATGTTCGAAGGGTTGAATTTTAGCCAACATTCATCATCAGTAATTTCATTTAAAATAAATATCTTTGAGTTGAATATAAAACATCAGCTATGCAATAAGTTTTTTTTTATTACAAAAGGAACTGCCAAATGAAAGAATTGAAAAAAACTACGGAAACATTTTGTTGCTGCATATAAATCCGAGATACATCAAACTGGTAGATATTTCAGTTCATATACAAATAATTCGCCTGTTTTATATTTTTTCGAAATCCGATTGAAAATCAATTTCCTGTTTTCATCGTTTTTATATTTTACTTCCCAGTATTTTGATGGCTGCTTTCTTTTGAGTTAAAAACAGAACTTATGGGTTGCTTTTTATTTCCCTATTTATATTATTTATTTTGCTGCTGTCGAAATGCTTTTCGACCAACATAAAATACTGTGACACTTTCTTTTTATTATTTTTTTACTTGCGATTTATAGGGACTATAAGGCAAGTTATGCATTCGTAAAAAAAATATAACAATCAAACATGACATTACGATGATAGAGAAGTCAAAAAAAGTGGGTCCGGAAATTCCGTCCGTCTGTCTGTGTGTCTGTCTGTCCGTATCGATTCCTACAGCCTAAACGGGGCCGATTTGATTCAAACTTGGTATATAGTATTTTTAGAGTACTACCCGACAGTTTTTCGAATTGGCATTCTAGCTCCAAAACTAACGGTACCTGCCATATAACTTTTAATGAAAAACTTATTTTTCTCGAAAACGATTTTGATAAAACTTTCTGAATGGTGTTTTCTATGCAAAAGCTATCTTTTAAATTTAATGGATTTTTCAGAAAAGTTTTATAACGGTATCTCCCATATGACCGGTTTTTTAAAATCAGACTTTCTCGTTAACTAATTGACGAATTTTGATGAAATTTTCAAAATATATAGTGTTTTATGATTTAAACAATATTGTTTATTAAAATTTTCAAAAACATTTTTTTTTAATTTTTAATAATTTTTTTTTTAATTTTTTTGTATTTTGAATATTTGGAAAACGAATCCATAGATTACTTTAAATTGACATACTCAAAAAAAAAATTTAAATGTTTTCGAAAAGTTTTTCAAAAAAAAAACATTTTTTTGAAAAAAACTGGTCGAACGATTTTGAAATGAAAAATTTATAAAATAGAAAACAGCAAAAGAAATAAGATGACATACAACATTTTTTCGAAAAAACGTTATGAACACTGTTTTTTTGATTTCATAAAAGTTTCATTTGTTTAATATTTTCCCTAAAATTGTATTTCATATTGCTCGGCTAAGCCCTTGCCATTAGTCAAATAAAAGAAGTTGACAAACTACATACATACCTACGTATTTAAAGCATTTCATCATCATAAAAACACACAGAATATTATTATTATTATTATTATTTATTAAACTATACATAAATGTACAGGGCAATACTTAAAAGCTAATAGCTACCAGGGCTTCTAGCTGAATATGATAAAAATATAATAATATATATGTTGTTTGAGGTTCCCATCTGCAGGGGGCGGTCGGAGGAAGTAAGAGTAATAGATCTGATTTTCTCCGACCGCCCCCGCAGAGGTTTTAAATAAATAAAACTTAAATACTCTGATGCAGGTTAAATAATTTTAAAATTTTGAAAACATTTTTTATGTTTTGTTCGGAAGGAACCACAAGGAGATTTTTTAAATTATTTTTAAAAAGTTTGTTGCAGATTTCATTGATTTTGGTGCAGTCTGTAGTTAAATGGTTGATGGAAAGCTGGAGGTTAAGTTGGCAGAGGTGGCATATGGGTGGAGGGTCTTTGTTAAGTAGGTGACTGTGGGTGAGCTGGGTGTGTCCAATCCTCAACCTGGTAAAGCATTTGTTCATGATTGCAGGCGTAGAGGTTGGATAGATAGCTGGACTGCAATTTTGGTTGATCGAAGAGTAGTGGTGATGATATTGAGACCAAACCAATATTTTTCGATTGTGCAAATAAGAGCTAGTCAGATTTAAGATATCTTTTTTGGTGGGCTGATATTGTGAGATAGCTAGGTTGCTGTTCATAGCAGTTCTTTTGGCTTCACGATCCGCGTGTTCATTGCCCTTCAAACCGATGTGACCTGGCACCCAAAGAATCTTTATTCCTTCTCCGAGTTTGATGACGTTGTCTCTAATTTTTCCAATATAGGACGATCGATTGTTAACGTTTTCGATGGCGGCTACAGTTGAAAGACTGTCCGTGCATATCACTGTTTTTTTCTTGGATTTGTAGGCAATTTGCGTGGCTTTCAAAACCGCTAAGGCTTCGGCAGAGAAGATTGAGAAAAATTGCGGTAGTTTTTCCGAAGAAAGGAGATTGTTGTTTGAGTCAACGATTGCGAAAGAAGTACCCTCCTCGCACTTAGAGCCATCGGTAAAGAGGATATTCCAATTGTTACCGATGAAAGGATTCAGTAATTCGTGATAATGCTGAAGATATATCTCGTTCGGAGTTGAATCTTTCTTAAATCGAGCGAGGTCTGTGTTGGTAGATTCCCTCAAGAATAGCCAAGGTGGGTGACTCTCGATTTCTTTTTTTTTGATTTTTGGTTCAATGCCGATTTTTCTCGCAAACATCAAAGATATATAGAGGGCTGATGGTTTTTTTGGTGTCTTGGAGCGTTTTAAGATTTTTATGGAGTCCGAAAGAATTGGAGAGTCATAGGATTCAAGTATTTTTCCTACGAGTCTTGATGTAAGGACTTCTTTTCTTTCCTCGATTGATGAGAAACCTCCCTCAGATAGGATATTTTTTATTGGACTAGTCTTGAAAGCTTTGAGGCTGGCTCTGATTGCAGCGTGATATGATGATTGAAGAGGTTGGATGTAAGATTTTGCACATTTTCCATAAATAAGAAGGCCATAATCAATTTTTGATAATATGATGGATTTTGTAATGTTGATCAATGAGTTGATATGTGTCAAACTATTTTTTGAAGCTAAATATCTTATGATGTTAAGCCTGGTAGCCAAATTGTTACTTAATGCTAAACAATGTTCCTTAAAGCTAAATTTACAGTCGAATACAATTCCAAGTATGCTTAATTTATTAACAGAAGGAATCTGAATGTTATTTATGCTAATAACAGGACAAGAACATGAAAATTTTCTACAAATGTGTAAAAGTTTGCATTTGTTCAAAGAAATTTGAGCGCCGGAATGAGAGCACCAAGAGTTGATTCGTTCAAGGATTTCCGTGAAGGAATTTTCTGTACGCGAATTTTCTTTAAACTTTGAAAGAATATAGAGATCGTCGGCGTAAAGAGTGTGGTCAATATATTTAGATTGCAAAATTATTTCGCTTATTTCATTGTAGGCTATTATGAAGATAACAACTGATAGTGGCGATCCCTGAGGTATACCGTTATTCAGGTTGTAGATGTCTGAATAGGTGTTATTTACTTTAACTCTAAACTTACGATTCGTTAAGAAGGATTTTACAAAATTGAATATCTTTGGCCCAATTTTCCATTTAAATAATTTGTTCAACACAACATGGATACCTATACGGTCGAAGGCTTTCTCAAAATCAATGGATAAAATTGAGATGTGATTTTTTGACGAAATTGCTGTAGAGACAAATTCGTCAATATGAAGTAATGAGTCTATTGTACTACGACCATGTTTGAAAGCGACTTGATTGAGGGCGATAAAATTATTTTTTTCTATAAACCAAAGTAGTCTTTTTGAAACAATTTTCTCTAACAATTTACTCATGCACGATAAAAGGGATATAGGTCTGTAGCTGTTTGTATCAATAGGGTTTTGTTTTTGTTTGGGAATGGGAATAAGGGTTGCAGTTTTCCATGATTGTGGAATCACACCAGTGTTTAATATATTATTATAAAGCTGAATCAAATGTTGTTTTACGGCTGGTGGAGCATTACGAATCATTGGGTAAGAAACTCTGTCAAAACCCGGAGTTTGACCCTTGACGGCGCTGATGCAGCTTTCAAACTCGATGGTATTAATAGAGATTTCAATGGCATTAGCAGATGGGCTAAGGGAAGGTGGAGAGTAGGTGTTATTCATTGCTTGGAGTTTGGATTCACGAAATAAGGGGGAGAAATTGGAGTTGCAAGAATATGAGGACCAACATTTGGCAAAATGATCTGAAATTTTGTACGAGTCTGTAAGAGTAACGAATGGAGACATTATAACCTTGATGGTGTAAGGCGAATAGTTGCCAGTGAGGGTCTTTATGTCGGACCATATCTTTTTGCTAGAGGTTTTGGGATTGATGCACTCTGTAAACTTTTGAAAGCTCTCGGCCTTGGATAATCTTACTTTTTTACGAAATACCGCATTTGCCTTACGGAAGTTTATAAGGTTTCTTTCGTTGGGGTGTTTTTTATAAATTTTCCAAAGGGATTGTTTCCTGTTTCGTAAAACGTTAAGCTCGGGGTTCCACCATGGAACGATTTTTTTGTGGAAAATGTTTTTAGATTGAGGGATTGATACGTTGGCAGCTGATATTATGCATTTTTTTAAAAAGGCTGCTTCTTTATTGACATTTTGGGATTGTGTGTGAGATTCGATCAAATCGTTTGAAGTGCGTTGAAACACGCCCCAGTTAGCACGGTCTGTTTTAAATTTTGGGATGGGTTTTGTGGGAAGTTGTTGGGTACCTAGATTGATTGAAATAATTATTGGAAAATGGTCGCTTCCATGAAGAAAGGTGTTTCTCTTCCAAGAGGTCGAAGGGAATAGTTGCGGTGAGATCAAAGAGAGGTCAACGTGGGTAAAGGTTTTATGTGTTGAAAAATGGGTCGGACTGCCGTCGTTCAACAGGGACAAATCTGTGTTTGTAAGGAAGTTTTCTATAATTTTACCTCTTGCATTAACTGCAGGAGATCCCCATAGGGGGCTCCATGAATTGAAATCGCCTGTTATTAGCACTGGTTTGCTGACCGAGTTGAAAATGTTTTCCAAATCAGTGCACGAAAAGGAATGTTTTGGATGAATATAGATTGAAACAACCGTCAGTTTGATTTGAAGTTGAATTTCTATTGCTATAACAGAAATATTTGGATTTGGGTTGTAATCAATTACTTTGTGCGGAATGGAGCTATGAATCAGCAAACCAACGCCTTCCTTAGCGGTGGTATTAACATCGTAATTATGAAAGTAAGCTTGAAACTGTTTTGGTGTTTTAGGTTTTATTTGGGACGTTATGTGTGTTTCTTGTAGTGAGATGATTTTTGGATTGAGCTCGTTTATAAGAAGCTCGAGTTCATGATAGTTGTTGAAATATCCATTAAGGTTCCATTGAAGAACGTTAAGGATCGATTTAGCGAGAGGAGATGACTTTTGGCCAGTATAATCAGTGTTATACTGTGAAAAGTCAGAAGGTGATGTATTATTGGTTGTAAGGGTTTGACTCTGCCGAACCAGAGTTGAATCGTCCAGATTACCAGTGGAATCTGGACGTTTCAACCCTCGCTCGGCAGAGTCTGTGTTTTGGGAAACGGAATTATATTTATATGACGTCATCATCAATATTTTCGTAATAATTATCAGAAGTGTCTGTTAACATTTGTGTGGTAGTGTCAATTGGGATTGAGTTTATTTGTAGAGATTTAGAATTATTGTTGAGAATTGAGTTGGAGTGTTTAGTATAAGCTGTGGAAGGAGTAGTTTGTTTTGAGTGAGATGTGTTTGACGTGGAGAGTTTAGTGAGATTTTGGTGGGATAGAGTGGGAGTGTTGAGTGAAGAGAGATTATGTGTATATGAGTTAGAGTTAGTTGTAGAATTATGTGTATATGAGTTAGAGTTAGTTGTAGAAAAGAGCGGAAGTGATGACGGCATTAAATTTGAGTTTGTTTGTGTGGTAGGTGTAGGAATCGAATTTGTGTTATCTGTTAAGAGGGGCTTAGAAAGAGAATTATGTACTGTTGTTGTATTAAGATTTTGGTTATGGTTATTAGCAAGATGGGACACTGATGATTCGGGTGTAGATGAGGTAAGTTGTGAAGGTGGGTGATTGTTATTGGAGTTTAATGTTGTGCTTACAGGGAGGGGCAGAGGGTTACTTTTAACTGCGGAAGAGTAAGCAAGAGAAGAGAATGGGATAGGATTTTGATCGTTGTAAATTTGTTTAGCTTCTGCTAAAGTGCATTTTTTAATGGTTTTGATTTTTAAAATTTCCTTGTCTTGCATGAAGCGCTTACAGTTTTTGAAGGAAGCGGCGTGCTCTTCAGAACAGTTAGCGCAAGAGGTGCGTGTGCAATTTGCATCAGGGTGGGGGGGTAAATTGCAGTTTACGCAAGTTTTGTTTCGGTTGCATCTTTTGGCAGTATGACCGAGGAGTTGGCAGTTCTTACAACGCATCGGGTTGGGGAAGTATTCCTGTACTTGGAGGTTATACCATCCTATGTTGACTGAGGTGGGAGGTCGGAAGCGGTTAAACGTGAAGAGAACAAGACCGGTAGCACGTGATTCATCGTTTAGTGTTTTTTTGAATTTATAAACTTGGACTACTCCCTGGTCTTGCATCTCAGACAAAATTTCTTCTTCTGAAACGTTGATTAAGCAGGGGGCGTAAACCGTACCTTTAGAAGAATTAAGAGTAGAGTGCAACGTGACTGAAATTGCGCAAATGTTGGAAAGTGTTTTTTTTGATAAGAATAAATCGGCAATTTTTTGCGATTTGACAAGAATCAAAAGGTTGCCGTCACGGAGTTGAGAGATATACTCATAAGAAGTGCTAATTCCGTCTATTGCTTTTTTAATAAGAAAAACGCTGAATGAGGATAGGGGTTTATTGAGATCTAAAGAGGAAAGGAGAATAAATTTGGGATCTATGTTACATGAGTTGATTGGGATAGAAGAACTTTGGTCTATAGGAGAAAATGAAGGTTTTTTTTTTTTACGTTTGGGGGGATCAGATGGCTGATCAAGCATACTAAACCTGTTGCCCGAAGGCAAATTAGGCCCTGAGGCCATTATAAATTGATGATCGCACTAGATAAAATTAATCACTTGCGCGGCACGATAAATTAAATTAGAAAATAATTTAAGAGAAAGTAAGAGGGAGAAGAAAAGGCACCAACTTTGAAAGAGCAGAAAGAAAAACTATCGGAAGACGATGTTGTCGGCTCGGAAGATAGTCGGTGACTGACACACAGAATAAATAAGGAAGCCTATGATAAACACGCAAAAACAACTAACAAATAAAAAAACTATTCGATTACTACTGAATGCAAAAATTTCAATCAAGAAAACAAAAGTTTACACCTGCCTATAAATAAACAAAACCACTGTGTTAACTTTTAATATTGTCTATACCCTTCCTTCCAACCTTATAATAGGTACCTAATATTCCTTAATAAATTCCATTAATACCTAACCACACCATACGTTTATCGATCCATCAAACATAATTAAGCTATTTTAATTAATTTGATTTCAAAAAGTAAATTATTGTTATTGGGACCTATATAGGTCCCTATACCTAGCATTATTGCCCTACTGCTGATTCCGACGAATCTTTATGCCAGTCGTGACGCATGTTCTTTCGAGCTTCAAATCACAACGATTCTTAAGAAAATGCAACTCAAAAAAACAACATAAAAATAAAATCTTTGTCAAAAAGACGCCTGCACTTAAAAAGGATTAGCACGCAGGAGCAAGTACGTGCGACCCAGTCGTGCCTTTTATTTTTTTAAGAACTTACCTTTTTTGTCTGAATCCTTTGCGTAAAATCATTATTCAATTTTATAAAAGGCACACAAATAATTTGGAAAATAAATGCTCAGTTGTAAATTTATGATGATAAAACAATAGCCTTTTCTACGGTCGGGAGAACGGGTTAAATTATGTTTGGAAAAAAAGGATACAAACTCTCATCAAGTAAACGAAAAAAAGAAATACGGGCACTTCCTGATTTTTTGATGGCATAGTTACTCTTTTCGGTTCGAGGATGTTTTGAAAATTGAATTTAAAAGATTTTTGCGTAATAAAAGGATTGGTATTGTGGCATTTTGCTATTGATCAACATCAGCATACTAAATTTTATTAAAAGGTATTTTTTCAATTGTTTAAAGTCAACTTTTTTTCGAGAAAATGATTAATACACAACAAAATCAATTACGGAGATTTGTGCTGAAAAAGAAAGAGTTGTAAAGAGTTTCATAGTCGTCGGAATCTGAGAAACTAAGACTGAGAAACTATAGACATCTAGTTGAATAAAGGAAGAGTCAAGTTTCGAAAGTGTTATGAAAAAACTTGGCATCATAGGCGTAGAGTGAGATGTGGGAATATCCGAAGATCATTTAAATATTGTTTTAAGTAAGTGTAAAAAGGGTAGAGCCTAAGTGGCTGCTTTGGGGGACCTCGGAGGTAGCTAAAAATGGATTGAAGAAGGTACATCTTAAAATAACATCAGCATCAGTTTTCTAGATAAGATGAAATCCAATGAATAAGGATAGGTTCAAAATCGAGGGAAAATAATATGAAACGTATTATTGTCTAGGTGAAGTTCTCTCAATATCCCTTTCTAAACTCAGCAGACATAACATCTACTTATTTATTTATCTAGTTTCTGGTAGAACTCCGATGGCGGAACGGACTTGGATGTCCACGCCCGTGGTGAATTTCGAATCATATGTGTGACTCCAGTAGAACAACATTAAACCTATGCAAACATTTCCAACAGTCTGCAGGCCTTCGTTAACTAATGTCTGCAGGACATTCTGAAGATCTGGTGGTCGCAAACCATATCGAATGTAAAACTGTGGAAAAGGACCGAGCAGAAAAAAATTTATGGATACATCATGCAACGGAAATGACATTGGATAGGCCATACATTGTGGAAACCTGACGAAAATATAGCAAAATAATTTTTCGAATGGAATTTTCAGGGTAAAGAACCCTTGATGGAAGATCAAAAACGACTTGTAGGTCATCTGCAGTAAAAAAGTGCAGTCTCAAGGAATTTAATCAAGACCATAGCTAAGGCCTGTTGCGGCAAATCGGGTAAGGTGTAAGGATCTTTTTTTGACCATATTCTTCAGGAGGAATTGGACCTTTGCTGTACTCCCACAATATATATATAACTAGCTTTTGATTAAAGTATTTGCCAAATTATTTAGCAATATTAGGTTCTGCTTTTCTACTTTAAATGTATGAAACGATGTAATACAATAAATCGTTTTCCAAAACACTTAACATTCATTGAAATCAAAGAAAAGCTTTCCAAGAAATTTTAGCTCTGCTGTCATTTTATTACGATTCTTTTTTCTTCTACATATTTCAAAGCATTGGCAAACTCCTACACTAAACTACCAACTTGATGTCTTTAAATTCCCCTTGAACGGATACGGATATTATATACTTTTCTATAGAAACCTTTTAGCAAAAGGTATATTTCTTTCGCGAATTCTATATGAAAAGAAAAAGAGGAAAACTTACTATACACCAACATCTTTGGAAATATTGTACTCTGCTAAAGACAGAAGCTAGAATCATGAACAGAAAAGCAGGAAAAAGATAAATCAATAAAGTCAGTAAATGTCTGTCAATTTATAATGCTCCTAGAAACAAGGGTCATAGAACTCATCTATCTTTATCGCACTGCAATGAATAAAGTAACTTTTGGAAAAGCATAATTCTAACAATGTTATTGCTAGATGGAAAATTCAAATTGTCTTAATGTCTAAGTTAGGTACCTACATAAGTACCTGCTGTTGCTCGATTATTCAATTTTTAAATAAAAAGAAGGACATAAATTCCTTGCCAAGAGGATGATAGCAGTAAAGAAATTTTCTCGCACACGATGGAAAATATTAAATGTATCTTTACGACAAGCGAGGAATAAAATTAAGATGTCAAACAATTTTTTACGTTTTAATGACACATTTCCTAAGCACTAAAAATTTATTGTTTAATGTTTAGAAAAGTAGATTCTTATATGACATGGCAGTTATCAACGTTTTGTTGACCTTTTATAAAAATAATAATAATAAGTTCAGAGAAGCAAATAATAATTATTTGTAAAAATTATATTTATGTCGATTTTTGAAGAACTAGTCAAACTAAATAAGAATACAAAAATAATATAAACAAAAGGGTTTTGAGTAGAAGTATGTACGTAAGAAAGATTCGTCTTTGTTATACTTCCTCTCTGAATTCACCAGAGCTATGTCGGCAGTGAAATGTCATTTCTGTTAGTGTCGATTAGTAAACTAAACATCATGTTGAAATATTAATAATTTGTATTGTATTATTGATTTTAATAACTGGAATGGCTGCCAGAAACGTAAAAAAAATTACTTGTGTACGCTTTACAGAAACTAAAACCAAATGTTCCAATGTCACATTCCATCAAAAAGACAAAATGAACATGAGTGACAATTACAAAATGCAGACACGACATGACTTTTCATGGCGCCATGATGAGTACCAATCTAAACAGGGCTACGACTTATAGAAAAAATTTCTGAACAGAATTCGAGCATCCACATCATTCTCTGAACCCAACATGGTCGAAACACTTAGTAATATTTTTGAAGAACGTTTATCACTTGGCTGTAACAAATTGACTATTGGCTTGGCATATGGTTTTCTAACATGCGGCAATATTTTGCATAGAATATTACTGTCTCTTTCGCGTTGGCATGTACATACATATATTTCGAGGTGTGGTGTAGCCAATTGTGTAGAGGATAAAATGAAACAGCCTCAAGAACTATATACGCATAGGATTTATTTCGCAAATACTTACCACAGCCGCCATGTTAATTGTTTTGAGTAATTTACGCTTGTCAAAAGTGATGTTGATTGTTTTCAGCATTTTACTCAGGTTGCTGACGCTGAGTCATTTTATTCTGACAGCGTGCTCAGAGCATATTCTGATCATATTCTGAACAAAATAACAAAACACAAATTTGAAGATCTGACCGCTCTAAGCAAAAAAAGAAATAATTTTTTTTTTAACAACACTGCTCTGAACGGAAAAAGAAAAACAACTAATGAAACAAGTCTAACAGCTACAACTATACACTAACAACCATTGCAGATTTGGTCCTGGACTATCTGTTAGATGAAACTTTTTCTAAAAAGAAAATAAACTCGTTTCTTATCAAAGTACGTTGATGATATTTTTGCAGTAATAGATTACCGGAAAATTGATGAAACATTGAAAATCCTTAACAGATTCCATAATAAGATCCAGTTTACCTTAGAGATAGAAAATAATAAGTCGATAGCACTTTTAGATGTAAAGGTTTATCGCGACAACAACTGCCTTTTGTTCAACTGGCATCAAAAAACAACGGCATCTGGAAGACTTGTGAATTTCCGTTCCATCCAAGCATCGTCAAACAGCAAAACAGGGCGGAAAAAACTGCACTCGCGACACACAGCATAAAGAGAGGTCAGAAACCAAATTTCGAAGGAGTCAAAATACTTCAAACAGAGCGTAACATTTCCAGAGGTTACAATTTGAAAACCCTGCATATTCTAAACAATGAGAACAATATGAATAGGAAACAGGACACCCACAATATTTCATCTGTATACTGCTCTCTCGTTTCCTCCAACAAGACCAAATAATCTATTCGACAAAACTTCGTCACCCGAAGTGTTTTTTTTTAAATTAATAATTTGGTTTATTTTCAAAACCTTATTTATTTTCTTTTCATTTGCAATAAAAACAAATTCTGTTCATTGTTATTTAAATTATTTCAAAGTAAGTTCTCATTGTTAAATACAATTTTGTTCAAGTATGTACCTACATCTTTCTCTAATTTTAATGTTTATAACGTTTAATAAAGATCCCCTGAAGATGACAGCAATCCCTGTCGAAACGTTGGGTAAATCGATGTTAACTTTGTTTTCATTGGCACTAAACAAGTGACCAAAAAAGCCGAAGGACGAAATAAAGTTTTATCCATCATAATATAAATCAATATAAATTGGCCAAATCCATCATCATATACACCTTATTTACATGATTCTACTTTTCGGGCGTGTCTTTATTCTTCCTTTTGACACAATAGATAAAGGATGTAGAAAACATGGGCAATGAAGTAACGAATGGAGGAATGAACATAACAAGATTGTTTACGGTTGATCGTCGATGTTTCAAAAAGTTAGTAAAGACTTGAGATTTTAGGTTTTTATTTTCGTTACGATATTCATATTAGATAAAGTTTGATATTTTCGGAACTTACCGCGTTATAAGAAATATTTTCTAATTTCTTTCTACCCGACGTTTCGAAGAAGTTTCATACTAAACTTGTTGACTAAAAGTCAATCTACGCATTTAATGTATTCGAATTCCTAGCATTTTGGCGTTCGCCGCCATCTTGAATTTATACTTAAATGTTTAACTCGCCAATTTTTAAACATTTAACGAAAAATGCATAAACAAAAGTTGTTCAAAATTAAATTTTCTACATTGTTCTTGACATTATTTGTCTAAGATTGATATTTTTCGAAATAATCCCACAATAGTTAACGCCATTTTGTTGACAACAATGGTCATGTTAATGGTAAATAGGGTAAAGTTTTGAAGTTTTTGGCACTATTATATATATTATAATATATTTGAAAAAAGTTGATTGTTTTATGGTTATGTCAAATCCGTGTTAATTGTGTGGTTTACCTGATTTGAATAAAAATATTATAATTATTAAACACAAAACATTTAATTAAAATGCAATACTTAATGAAATAAAATAAAACTTACAAATTTATGTAAAAGTTCACACCACCTGCAATTTTTTTATGATTTTGTCATGCAAATGTTGTATATTATGTTTTTTTTTTACAATTTTTAAATATTTATGCAAAACATAACGTGTAGGCATACAAAGGAAAGTGCAAATATTATTCAACTTGTGTTTAACTTTTTCAAAATTATTAAAAATAAATAGGATTTCATAAATAAATAAATAACAGTGTTTACAAATGTTTTAGAAAGAAAGAGTTTAAATATGATTCTGTTCAAACTATTCCTGAATTCAAAAAATTCTCTTCAAATTGATCACAAATAAATACAAGAAACTTCAATATTGAGTTGTAGTTATTTCGAAAATGGTTTTGATTTTTGACCTTGTATAATAAAACTTCAGGCCCAACTTTATAGAAAATAAATGTTAAATATGTCAAAATCAAAACCAAACACAAAGCAACCATTATTGCAGCTATCTCTTTCTTATTTTATGCTAAAAAAGAACATAATTTGACAAAATGGCTCCTTTCACAGAGCCAATAAGTATAAAGGAGAAGGGGGAAATATTTTACCAGCTATTTTCAATTATTTGGTATTTTTTTAATTTTTTTAAGATTTTGTTTATAATAGTAAATAGTACATCATTATAATGAGTTTAATAAATCGCATTTAATTGAAAAAACTATGTTTGCTTGCATTTAATTTGAACAGCATCACATTTAAACCATACTCTTCAGAAAATAAACAAGCAATTTCGTTTTCGAAAACAAACAGATCTCATTTTAACGTGTTCGATTTGTTTTTTTTTTATCTCATTGTGTATGTACGTATAAAAATCTACTTACGGGGCGAATCCATGCAAAGCATTAGCTGCCGCTTGTGCTGCCGCAGCACTCATTGGAGCTTGTAATCGTCCAGTAGCTGCAGCAAATGCTGCGGCAGCTGCGTTAGCAACTGAAGAAGCATTTGGCGGCGTTGGAAAAAGTGCTGTAGAACCTCCAGGTCTTTGTATAGGAACTCCACGCATTGCGGCAGCTAATTAATTTTTGTTTCCGTATTTAAATGTTTTATGTTTTTTCGTTTGTTTTGTTTTTTTGTTTCATCGGGTTTTGTGAGTAACAATCGTGCAGGTGTTAAAGTAGGAATGCAGGGCACAAATCATAAAAGAAAAAAAAAGAAAGAAAATAATAATAGATCGAAACGAATTAGTGACATGCAATAAAGGATAATATATACATACATTTTTAAAATAAACTTATTTTAATGGTGGTTAAATAAATTATTGTTTTTTAAATATTTAAATATATACAAAAATGGCAATGCTAAGCAGGGTCTATATGTAGCGGTAGGAATTTTATAAATAATAATTATAATAATGACTATTGTGGATTTTTTTGTAATTTTTTTTTGCAAATACAGTTTTTTTGTTTTAATACCTGGTTAGTTAAAATTAAGTTTATGTTAATAATTTCCTGGTTTAGTACCTGGGTAAAATTAAGTTTATGTTAATAATTTCCATTTAGAAAATATCAGCCAAAATCATTCAAGGATACTTTTCAACATCGAAAATTTATTTGCAGATATGCCGATTTGAGGATATGTCGATGCACATTAGTTTCATCTGCATATCAAAAGTAAAAACAGAATCAGGCAAAGCGATACACATTCATGTGGTGCGACATCCAAAGTTGGGCACAAGGTTTAACTGATTGGCATTTCTCCCCAACAAAAATTAATTGATTACGGTTTCATTGTGGGAGTAATAGCAATGGGAAACAAATTTTTTAGACATCAAAGGAAGAGTTTCTATTCAATCTCATTGGAGTTTTACATTTTGACTTGGCAAATGTCAAATATTATTAGCTTGGTCGCTTTTTGACTCGCTGGGTAATGTTAGACAATCTGTACGGTGTTATTTTTACACTATATACGAGATTGAAGGTTCTAGTAAAATAAAGTTAATTTAGAGACTGAATACATTTTTGTATGATAGGATTCAGGAACGAAAATGGTCCTTCGAGTCGGATAAACGAAGACAGTGAAAAGTATTGGTTTTATGTAAATAAACGCTTGCACTCCCTGACTTTTTGATTGCATTAAATTGCGAACAAAATTAAGCTAAATTTCTCAATATTTCCCAATACGTATAATATGTATTTGTCATAGTCCAGAAATTTTCTACACAAGGTATGATTAAAATTAATGTAATATTATGTTACCTACACAACAGCTATGATTAAATAAAGTAGTCAATACTTATAATTAAAATTGAATTAATAAGTCGACTGTGATTTTTTAATAAAAAAATACGCACTGACACATACATTTTAAAATACCTATTATCCAATAAAAAACGTACGCCACAGCACTAACAATTTAAAAAAAGGTTGAAAAATTAAATTATGTAAATGTAAAAATCCTCCACACAAAACCACATAGCCGAAGCCGACGCATCTTTATTTTGTTTTTATATTAAAAAAAATTATAAAAGTATGTATGTATGTTTTTTTATATTTATTTAATAAATGCTTTTAAAGGTATTTGTGTGTAAAAATATTAAATTGCATTTACATTCTATGAGGCAAATCGCTTCAATAAAAATCATATACGTATCAACAATAGTTATGTATATATGGATATTGTATTCAATTACCATGCATTTCGTGCATTTTTCAGATACGTACATATATATTATTTAAATCCATCATTATAAATTGGGAAATCACACAGAACACTATTTGAATATATTATAGTATAGTTTTTCTTGCTGGTGATGCTCTACTTGTAATTTTAATTTTTTTGATGGAGAGCGTGCAAAATGGGCTACATTATTCCTTTATTGTTTACAGACAAAACAAAATATATGTGTGTATATTAAAAAAAAATATAATATATATAGACCACACAATATTTCAATGATGGTAGGTTCTCATTACAATATAAAGCTTCATATTTACGTCGATGATAATAATACAATCCAAATAAAATTAAAACTATTAAAAAATAAAAACTAAACTCGATTTCAAAACAATTTTTCATTCAACATACGACAGGGGGTTAGAAATGCAATCAAAACAATTCTTATTTTTTTATTTTATTTTATGCGAAAAATTCAAATCTAAAAACAAATCATAAACTTAAAATTAAACTCAAAACAAATCATATTAAAAATAATTAAAATCGAAAAACAATTTTTTTTTTAATATTTTTTTCTTCAAAGTATTGAATTTTGCTTTTGTCTGTTTTTTCCGCTTTCTTTTTTTGTTTTCTATTATGTACCTCCGTCTTTGTGTGGCGGCACGTGGTGCTAATACTAGTGGTGTTGTTGGAGCTAAAGGAGCTGCAGCTGGAGCAGCTGTTGGATTCATTGGTGAAGCACCGACAGTAGCGCCTAAGAATGGCCAAGTCATCGGTAGTCGGTAACCTTTGTTCAAATAATATATGCATATAATTTTATTCTTTTTTCTTGGGGTTTAAACATTCACAAAAAAAACAACAATAATTCCATCCTTACAAAAAAATAAGTACGTATACGCCACGTGTGACCATAGAAGTTATTTATTTGTTTCTAATTTTTTTAACTTTTATCGGATAAAATAATTATTTATATGAAAAGAAGTCTTTAAATACGCTTGCATTAAGAATCTTAAACATGACTTGTTTAGGTCGGAGGGAGGACTTAAAATTCTTGTACGTGACTTAATTCCTGGTCATAAAAAAACGAAAAAAATCGTTGAAAATTTTATTCTTTTTTGTTGTCTAAATTAGAACAATATGTAAATTCAATAGTTGTGAGTTTAACCTTCGTCTTGTTAGAAGTTCATTTGAATATGAAAACGAATATTTTTGTAATAATTTTTTTTTTTTTTTTAATTTAAATAAACAATTCATTTTAAAAACAAGATTTGATTTTCTATCAACTTTTGTATACCGATCCGATAAAAGTTAATGTATGTCATATTTTTTTTTCTAATTTAACCTAATTAAAAAAGTAAATAAAAAAAAACAAAATAATAAAAAACTCAATAAATAAAAACACAGTACAAGAAATCAAAAAGAATAAAAACATATTACCTGCCAAAAATTATAATAAGTTTTTTAAGTAATTAGAATGCAGAAGATAAAGGTAACTCCATTTTCAATTGAAAATTAATAATATTAATAACATACAATTATTATTTTTTTTATTTATTTTATGCGACCTACAAAGGAACTAATCAACTCGAATAACAATTATTATTTGTAAAAGCAGTTTCATGTATTTATATATTTTTTTTCTTAAATTATTATTTTAATGTAAAGAAAAAAAAATCCAACACAACAAAAATTTAATCAAAAGAAAATCCAAGAACATCGTTTTTGTTTTATCCAAAACTGAAATCAATCCCAAATACATAGTTAAATATTTTTTAATATTAAAAAAAAAAATAAAATTTATATATGAACATATAATATATATATATATATATATTATGCTGCTTATGAATGCATTTTTTAATTATTTTAAAAGAAAATAATGCTCTTTATTGAAAAGAAATTTTTAAATGATTTCAAAATCGAAAAGAAAACAAAAAACTCTTTAAAACACAACTGCCATTTTGGCTTCACTGTCACGGTGCAAAAATAAATTCAAATTAAACATTAAGATTGCTTTTTTGAAAATAAATTATAATACAAAAATTATCTACAGTTTTTAAGTTTTCTTTTTAATAATAATTTTGAGTGTTAATTCAACCCTAAAAATATTTGTCCAAAAGTGTTAGCATTGCCCTGTTTTGTTTTATTTATTTTTGTTTCTAAATTTAGCAGAAAACCCTAAAGTTAACATAAACATAATAAACCAAAAGAAAAAAAAAATATATATAATAAAAAAATAATTTTTTTTATCACTTACCTTCTGGCCATTGTACACAAACTGTCATCCAGAAAAAAATGTTAGAAAAGAGAAAGAGATATTTGTTTTTTGACATTAGTTTTTGGTAAAAAAAATATAATTTAATAGATTTTTTATATTTAATAGAACATTCAGAGGCATATTAATGGTTTATTTACAAATCTTAACGTTCACTTGCAATTAATTACAGTATTCTACTACTAATCCTGTTTAGTACCTATAATGTAAATAATAATTTACTATGGTAATAAAAATGTTTAATATTCAACATATTTTTTGAAAACCAATGTTGTCGTAAAACGCAAAAAAACTTCCTACAAAAAGAGATGATGATTTTATTATTAAAAGAAGAATTATGCGGACATTTTTTTCGGGAAAATTACTAAAAATGACACTGCATTGTGGAATATTTTATAAGTTACATTTTTTTTTGTAGTGGCCTATGATTTAGTTGTTATAGTGTAACGGATTGCTATGCCAAAGGGTATGGGGTCGATTTCTCATCAGAGCCAATTTTTCTAACAGGGTAGCGCCTCTTACAAAGAAATGACAAATTCTTCCTTCTCATTTAGCTGTTTGGAATCGGCGGTAAATTATAGGTCGTCTCAGCACCTGCAGATTCACAACACACAGACAGGATTTGTTGAGAGTACAAGTCATTCGATTTTACGGAGCTGTGGTGCAAATAAAGGAGATTAATCATTTTTGGCCCCAGTAATAACTTTGGTATCAAATGAAAGCTGACATTTAGCTTGTAAAACATTCATTTATGTTTGTCAAACATTTTTAAATTTTTTTGTTGGAATTTCGAAATATCTGAGGTTAAAGTTAACATTACATTTTCAAATTAATCGTGTATATCCTTCTGTTGAAAAGTAGTTAGAAAAATGCTGTTGACATCTTTTTAAAGGTATTTCTCCAAGTTTTTAGGAAACATGAAAATGCGTTATAAAGGGTATTTTTTAGGGGGGAAAAAGTTATATCCAAAAGGGATAACTGTCAAATTAGCTATCATAATCATCTATCTGAGCAGCTAATACGCAATACTATGGATCGATTGATGACCACATTTACTCTAAATAAGCAGAATTTTCATTTTTGGAGTGAGCACAATTCTCAAAAAGTTGAGACTCCATTACATTCAAAGACAAATGATTCAAGATTTTTCATTTCTAATATCATTGGAAATCATTTGGAGGAGGAATGGTGATTTGACACCGTTGAACTACTTTTTGTGGGGGTACCTCAAATATTTGGTCTATGCTGATAAAACAGCAACGATTGGCCATACGCTTTTTTGACGAAATAAGACCGGGTATGCTCCAAAAAGTGACCCGAAATTGGACATCACAAGAATGGCGTTCATAAGGCGCAGTCACCAGATTTTTTTTAACAATTAAATGTCATCAAATTTGAGAGCAAATAAATCTAAAATGTTGGTAGTTCTATTAAATTTCTTATATTCGTATTATTTGAATGTGAAAAAAATTTTTTTCCAAAACAATACTAAACTTTTAAAATCATGATAACTTTTAAGATTTAATTGTTGTTAAACACACAAAAGTCTGAGCTTCATCTTTTAGGTTCGAAGAAGAATTGCTGAAACAAGGTTGTCTGCACCAGTTCTGATCAACGACCAGGACCTTCAAATGGGAATTTCAAGCGAAGCGACCTAATTTCAAAACTGACTCAATTTTGTGTATTGCATGCTTAACTTTCTTTTATGTATATTTGTATTGCAAGCAAAAATAATGTCTTTAAATGTGCACATATTTTAAATATTTATAAATATTTAATCAAACTTGAAGCGCACATTCCATGCATACTTATTGAAATGTTATTAAATATTCCACAACCAAAGCATGCTTTTATTATACAAAAAATAAAATTATTTCAACGAATAGATGCATTACAAATACATTTATATGTATATCCTTTCAATAAAAATACGTTGTGAATAGAGAAGAAAAAAAGGGACGAATGATATAACTTGAAACTAATCTTTTCGTCGTAGGAAGGCAGCTTGCACTGCGGAATTTTATTTAACGTCACAACTTTACCAGCTTTCCTGAATCCACCTGATTCTCTCTATTCTGCCAGCTAAGCCCAGCCAACCAGCCAGCCAGCATCTCTCCAAGGTATCCTTTTCACATTCTCTGAGAAAAGTTAAAATATGATCTAAGAGGATTATGTAAATCGCATTAACCCAGAGGACAATTTACGTGGATTTTACTAACGTCGTCGTAAACTACTTTTTGCCTTGTCCTTTCTAGAGCTCCTGCTAGTGACCTGGTTGCTGTTGCTTTCCTAGCAAAAAATATCCTTATGTACACTTTTGCACAGCAGAAAGTGTGAAGTTTTTGAGGCACCTTTCACTAGAAACCCAAAAAGAGCTAGTGTCTTCAAATGCACAACACATGAATTCAAGGTTCTCCATATTGCACATGTGGATTAAGACCGATTTAGTGGATGCAGCTTGAAGGGAGCTCTAGTTAAAAATATAAATATTACACAAGGATAAGAAAAAGCAGCAGCATCAGAAGGAGCATATGATGAGATTAGGTGAGAAAATGATGTTGCTTTTGGGTATCTTTTTTCTCATCTAAGGACACCTTCTAAGTGTCATTTTGAAGAATGGAATCCTAATGTCAAGACTAAAGCTTCTTAGGATATATCTGTGCAAATTAATCTGCGTCTTTTGAAATAAAATATGAATTTAATTAAAAGACAAAAATACAGTTTGTAAGAAGGACATAGCGACTGTTAAAACTGTCACCGTATTCCACACTTTTCAGAAAATATTATTTTTTCCCAAAAAATATGGAACATGGAAAAGCGTTCTCAAAGGTTATTTATGTAATCACACCCTATAACCGTTGCAGCGAATTTTCGAAAGTTTTAGAACACTTTTCGATGTAATCATAAAATACATACGGCGAGGAATATAACCATTTTTAGGCATAGTAAGTGAATGCTCCTGAAAGTATGCAATAAATTGTGAACAGGCAAACTGCGAATTATAAATTATTTAGAATGTTACAAAATACATTCGCAACACCAACACCATTTTTAGATTATGTTAGGGCCAAGATCATGCTTATTTATTAAACCTTAGTTTCCATAGTTTAAATTAGAAAATTGTATCCATACGTGCAGAAAATTTGAGGATGCACAATGCACATGCCTGAACAAATATAAATTAAAAATCATTCAATTCGAACGTCAGACCTACCATAGACTTTATAAACTACATTATACACGTGTTAATTAATTTTATATCATTAGCATTAGATTATTATATTTAAAGTTTTTTTTGGTTTCATTCTAAGAATAACAAAAATTGAATTACAGTAATATTGTTGTTTGCTTTGCTCACCTAGAGCTGGAGCCGCAACGGCACCTTCTTTTGTTAGACAAACTGATGTGAGGTGATCAACGAAGATAAAATGGAATACAAATTAAGAAGAAATAAAAAACACAAATAAAATTAAATTTACTTTAAGGTTATGTTTAAATTTGTTTTGTGTAAATTTTGTAAGTTTAAAAATAAAAAAAAATTCTTTAAGAACGTTGAATATTGTTCTATGCGCAAGAAATATCATATTTTTTTTTATTTAACAAGCAATTTTGTAGGTGGTTTTTTCTTATAACAATTAAGTAGTTCTACATAACTAAATAAATATTTCTAAGCCTAAGCAAATTATATAAAAAAACTATGCCTGGTTGCAGGGCTTTTTAGTTTTACAAGCCTCAGTGATTTTTTTTCTTTTGTATTCAAATAAAAAAAATACACAGATATACACAAAAATCAAGAGGTTTTTTTTTCAATTTTTTTTAACTTAAAGATATTGTACAAAAACATTTTATTTCTAGCTTTATTGAAGGAATTTTCAAAACAAAAAGTTAAACTTATTTAATTATTTTAAAAATCATTTTGGATTTTTTTGTAAATTTCGGCAGGAACAATAAAGAGCAGCAACTCCAAACGTATCCAAAGATAGCTTTTAGCCTCAGGCAAGTCTATAATTGTGGAGAACATATAATGACAGTGGTTTAAATAACTACTGAACAGGATCCATGAAAATTCATATTCGTGTCTTTTTTCGAAGACAAAATTAAAGTTATCAAAGAGAATGAAAAGATGCGGTCTTGCTTCCGGCAAATGTAGTCAACCCAATCGCAACTGCGTACCAATTTTATAGGTGAAATCAACGGTGAGGTCTACGGTTCTGTGCAGGCTGAACTTAGTGAACAACTTATTATGGACTATTACAAAGTTTCGGGAGCTCAGGCCTATAAGGAGCGGTTTATGCGAATCCTCGTCTTTGGAGTTTAATTAAGGACCTGGTCCTTCAGGTTGCCATCTATAACTTTAGAGCCATTAAAGGCGAACAAATGGTTTCGAAGCAACTATTAGCTTGGATATGAACAGTGCCCCGTGACTTCGTGGTTAGTGTGTCGGACTGTTAAGCGAAGAGCCTGGGTTCAAGTCCCGCTCATAGCCACCTTCTTTTCCGGGGTTCTGCCTCATTCGAGGAACTGACAAAATCTCTTCCTTTCTTGCAGATTACCAAAACACGCACACATGAATGGTTGAGAGTATAAGTCACTAGGCCTTGGCTCCTTAAGAAGGTGTCGCGCCAATAAATGTATTTACTTATTTATGGACAAAATCATTAAACGAACGATCCCTGCAAATTTTCTTGGTTGGTGGAAGACTCATCACAATTCGCATCAATGCTAAGTTCGTCAACATAAGCCTCATATGCCCGCATGCCCCAACAGAGGAGACAGATAATGACCCTTAAGATATGTTTTTGAAGCTTTAGGAAAAAACTACTTATACACTAAAATAGTATTAGGCAACTTTAACACGAGGCTTAGGAGAGATAGTATATTTAGTTTTACAGTTGGAAAACATGCATTGCAGAAGATCATTTCCGATAAAGAATTCAGACTAAATGACTGCTGTGGGGCAAAATATTGTTATATATAGTACGCAGTTTCAACACATCAACTTTCTCAAAGGGATATGGGGATTTCCGGATCAATCAATTATCAAACAGATTGAAAACGTTACGATCAATTGAAGACACTGCTATAGTATCATGGATATCCGAATATTCCGAGGGGCAAACATTGATTCGAACAACTATACTCGTTGTCGCTAAGTTAAGGTTAAAGAAGAGGAAAGAGGAATACCACCAGAAAAAAGGCAGAATGAGAAGCGCGCCATTGAGGAATTAGTGACATGTTACTGGCAGTAATGAAATTCCAAAATATTGCCAAAAGTTAAAAAGAAACAAATTAAGGCTTGCAAAGACAATCAAAAGAACATCGTTGTAAAAAACGCAGTCAATGCTGAGAATATGGAAAAAACACTATTTCAGGTAGCAATGACAAACCGAATTCAGAGCAGAATTAACGAATTTACTTGGACGAACTAAAATAACAATTCCGCCCACAGATCTGGACGAGGTTAAGCAGGTTATATCTGAGATTGAGACCAATAAAGCCTCCCGAGGAGCGACCTAGGAGCCGAATTCTTTAAATAAGCATACAATAACATCGTTAGATGTTAGCAAGATATGGTCAGAGGAAAGCATGCCCTCTGAATGAAACCTCAGCATTGTTTAACACATTCTTAAGAAATAATACCCTCTGAACTGCGCCAACTACAAAGGTATCTGTATTCTCAACTTTTTGCCTATAAAATAATTGCTGGAAAGTGTGAGCACTTAACGCCATATCAGTGCAGCTTTAGGCCAGGAAATTCAACCAATCGCAAAATATCCCCAATACCGCTGATCATGGACAAAAACAGGAATAACCATGGATTTCAAAGACGTAAGTTACAGCATTTATAGAATAGAGCTATATAGAGCAATGCCCAGGATTAAGACAAGGTGATGCACTTCAATGTCAAACATGAAAACATAGTTTAAAACCGCTATTACCAGAGACACGATCTTTCCAATTACACGCATACGCCGACTATACTGACACAATCGGAAGAAGATGTAAGCGTAAAAAGAGAGCAAAACTTGTATATGCTAACATCAAGAAGGAACACCCAACATCGACGTATTGAACAATGCTTCGGGAAATACATATAAAACTTTGAACTAGTTAGGGACTTCGTGTACCTGGGCTCTTCTATCAACTCAGAGAACAACACCAGGCCTGAGATCAAATGAAAAATATCTCTTGCAAATCGCTGCATCCTTAGGCTAAGAAGGCTATTGAGTGACAAAAGCTGTAAAACAACACAGACCTAGCTAAAAGAGTTGAAATTCAATGTCTCAAATGCCTGGGTCATAAAAAGCGGATGGACACCAATGCCCCGGCCTCGAAAATTTTCAATTTTACCCCAAAAGGGTGGCGCAGAGGAGTAACACTATGAATTAGATGAAGCACATAAGCCGAAGAAAACCTCGAATAACTTCACGTATAAAACTGGGGGCAGCTTAGAGATCTGGCTGCAGAAGCTTGTGTTCTGAGGCCCAGGACCACCCCTATAAGGTGACGTAAGGTTAAATTCGCTCAATTCTTTAACAATTTTTTTTCTCTATTATTAAATAAGCAAAAATTAGCAACAAATTTAAAGCAGTTGTTTGTGCCAATTGAATGAGCTCTTTAACTGTTTTCATATTTTTGAAAATATCTCGACGATTGAAAGCTTCTTAGTGAACGGCAATATGAATTTCACCTTAGAACTCTGATCATAACTACCTTAACCAATTTTATCATTATTTTGGCGAAAATAAGAATATTGCACTTGATATTCCAAAAAGAGTTCTTTTTGTTTCGATGAATCTCCCATTTCGTTCAACATATGTCGTAAGCTTATAAACTACAAAACAAATGCTATTGTTTCTATGTAATGCGTTTTGTCTAAATGCAAATGTGATGTTGTTTCTCTCGAAAATGTTAGTAATGTCGATTTTACCATACCAATCATGCTTCAGTGAAATAGCCAGTTGTGTTCTTCTGCTTACAAAACTGGTAAAAATGCCCATTATTTACATAATACCCTCCTGAGTGGCTACATTCTAGAATATTAAAACAGAATTTAGTAGATCTTCCCTGAGGCAGAGTTGCGGCATCAGGACAATGAAAGTCACATAAATAGATAGAACTGTCATCGGAGAAAAAACCATTTCAGCGAATTAATTAGATAACAATTTCGAGTCATAATAGTTTCGAGGCTATTTTCCGAACGTATTTAATTTTGAAAATCTGTATTAAGCAAAAATGCTATAAAAACAATTTTCGTTAGATAATCAAAATTATATAAAACAAAACAAAATCAACACAATAATTAAACATTTTTTTTTCTTTTTTATTTATTTCAATCGGAGAAGCAAATCACTGAATTTAATTTTTTAATAACCACCTGAACCAATTAAAAAAAAATAATATAAGCTTTTCTAAGTTTATAGCTAATAATAAATTAAAATAACAAATAACAAAAAAGAAAACCTAATAAATTCCATTACTTGCTGCACATATTTAAAGCCCAGAACCATTATGGTTTTATCAGCTAACCACATCCTTCAAAAAAACTAATACAAAACTCAAAATTATGTAAATATTTTTGCAAAATTTAAACACAACACCCAAGTGGGAGGCATTAATTTAACAACTTATTCTAATTTTGCCAATGATAACAACAACAACGACGTGACAAGCAAACCGCTTTTAATTAGGCCCCTGTGATGTACAACGCAAATTAATTTCCATCTAATTCCGCATGGCTTCAGCAGAATTCTCGCCAAGCGTGGCAACTGGCAAAACATAAAAAAAAACAATATTTACATATATATATTTATAACAGGACAACAAATTTGTTGTGTATATGTGTGCTGGTGTAGGTGCTGTGAAGAATTCATACTATAAAATTTTGTGCTCCTCTCACTAATAATTTAATCAGCTGAGGAAGCAACAAAAGCAAGCGTAAAGCGAAAAAATGGCTGATTTCAGATCTTGTGCTTCCTGTCAAATGAGAAATGCTAAATGGAAATGATTTCATTTCCTTTTCTGCAAAGTATATCCTTTTCGAAGAGGAGCAAACGAATTTAGCAGACACACAAAAAAGCTACACGGTAGACTTATTTGGTTGTCTCCTCTGAAAGGGGCCTTTCTGGACGACGACGACGATGTTTCATGGAAATAGAATTTGCCTTCAATTTTGTCGTTCTCGATACCCCACCATTGCCAAGCCATTGACGCACACACACACAAACACACCAGCAACAACACCCTCGCGCACGACATAGCCCAGAAAACTGTAAATGAGCGCATTGATGCATAAATCCCTCCAAGTTAACTTTTGAGGAGGTCTCATTGCGGGATGTCATAGTTAAACGTAGCTTATTGCGATCTTCGGTGTGTCGTTAGCTTTTGTCATTTATATCGGACATTGGACTTCGCCTCCTTTGTACTTCGAAGGGAAATTGGCTATTATTTTATGCGAGAAGATGTCCTGGGTTTAGATAAGTAAGTTCATAACGATTCAGCTGAGTGTGTATTGTTCTTTGGAAATTAATTGGATGTCGTTGGGAGTAAATGTTGTTATGAAAATTTTTGTCTGGCAACATGTAGCACCAATTTCCTAAACGGAATTGCAGTGATTATTCTTCGGAGTGTATTTATTGAAATATTTTCGGTTGTGGTGTAAACTAATGGCATGGACGCCATTAAACTCTGGGAGGAAGTGCTTTTGGATATTAAGCGATTGTATAAACAAGCTGCAGGAAGGACCCCAAAATCATTTTACAGAGTTATAAAACCTTTTTATAAAATTAATGAGGGTAGTAATGTTTATATCACCAACATTTAAAGGCATTCTTTAATAAATTAGTTAAACTTTGTCACATGTTGTATATTTTAATTAAAATTTAGAGTTCCAGAAGGCTGTAAACTTAATATTTATCATAATTTTACACACAAAAGTACATATTAAAAATACCTCAAAATGACTCAAAAAGTGCAGCAAGTTTAAATGGAATACATATATAGATATAGATACTTACTCTTCTACCATTATATGCAAAATGTTTTTTTTTTTTATTTAAATTGTAAACATTTTTTTATATGCAAGTTTTTTTTTTTAAATAAATACTAGAACAAAAATCACATAACATTATGTATATAAATACTGAACATAAGAACTATATATTTAAAAAAATCAAAACAAATAATTAAAGTATTTAACAAGAAAAAGACAAGTTCAAGCATTAAAAGCAAACTCATTTGACAAAAATATTTTATTTTATATTTAAGAAAATGCATTAAATAAAGAATTTTCTTTTTGTTTTCTTTTTTTACTAAGCAAAAAGATAAATAAAATGTAAAGATAAATGATTTATCTGTATTAAAAAAAAAACTTACCATTTGGAACTGTTGGCACTTTTTTGGTTTGTACACGAGCTGTAGCATTGTTCACCTGTTTTAGTTGATTTAATGGTTTTTTGTTGTATATGGTTTAGTTATTTTTTTGTATTTTTTTTTAGTTAGCGGAAAAAAGAAATGTAATAGATTAGTAAATTTGTAGTGAACATTATTTTATTTTAAAAATTAATTTTATTATAATATTCAAGGAAATTAAAATGTATTTATTTGTTTTTTTTTTTAAGTTTATCGGACAGATTTAATAAACGAATACACACATATACTTTTAAAGGCGATTTTTTTATTGAATTAAATTTAATTTATATTCTTAAGTTAATTAAAGCATTAAACAAACGTTAGAGGATGGGCTAAAACATTTGGAGACCAGGCAGATCTGTTTGCTGAACAACTACAGGAACTTTCAAAGTCGTTGAATAAGCCCGGGTTATCCAATGATGGGCATCTAAAAATGTTACATTTTCAGAAATTTCCACCGCCATGAGAACTCAAAAAAAAAAAACAAAAAGCTCCCGGGGATGACTTTATAAATACCTGAATTTTTAAATAAATCCCGAAAAAAGAAATTATTAAGAGTCAACATTTGATTAATGATGCGTTAAGGCTTTCCCCGTGAGTAAAAAGTATCCGAAGTAATTATGTTTTCAAAACAGGGGAAAGCCGTTATTGAAAAGAAGGCTTAAGGCCCAATCATTATTTCCACGATGTACGTATTCACATAAATTGAAGATTTTCCGAAATAAACATATTGCATTCTGGAAACCTACTTAAACAAGACACGGAATAATCGGAATTCAAAGAAGTAAATGATGATGTCCGGCAAGGAATAGTTCTTTCCCTTGTATCCAAGTCTTTAATAGTCTAGACTCTAGATCTAGATATATATCTCAAGAAAATGTCCCCATAGCAAAATTTAGTTATAAAGCAGGTGCTAAAACCGATATGGACGTAAGGAATACAACTTTGGGTTTTTACCAAACAAAGCTGAAGCAAATACTGCAATCATCTTATCTTATCTTCTTATCTGATCGTATATACATATAATAAAATTAAACTAACTTACATGTTGTGTTCGCATCACCCGAGAACTGCAAAACCAATTTGAACAAATCTTTTTTTGAATAATAGAATATTAACCTTAAAATATTAAGTCTTAAAACAATCGTTAACGATCCATGTCATTGGTACTTACGAAACAAAGAATTAAACAGACTTGTATATAGAATCTATCGAAGAAATTTTTTTTTTAATTTTATACATGTTAACATGGCTATTGAAATAGAAGCATTTAAGCAGGCTCTGGACGAGAAAAAAACCCTGAACGCAGTGATGACAGACATTGGCGGCTCTCTGACATAATCACGTTTGAGAACGCAGCATAAACAACTGGAAATTAGTTTAATAAATCGTTTCGTAATCCTTATGTTGTTAAAATTCTCTATGTTTCATTTTTGGATTGGCCTTTCGTTGAATACGGTTGGGTTCTATGGGCGCCATACTACTCTATTTACATAAATAGAATAGAAAGTAATCCAACGAAGGTTTTTAAAATTGTTTCTTCGTTTTCTTTTTGGTCAGAAAGAGTAATATCACCTCCATACATTCAAAGACTTTAACTTCAACTGATAAACCTCACATCTCTTCCGTTTCACAACTGGGATAATTAATCTCCAGTAGCACTTTGCCGAATAAATAGTTGGACAGAAATTTGCAGGATAGGGAAATTATTTGCTCTATCTTCTGTTAAATTCTACGATTTTTTTGTCTAGGATCTAGGGGAACAAAAAATTAGCAGAAATTCGTGAAAATTCTTTCGAATCTGCAGCTGTGGTTCTCCAAATTTCTGACGCCCTACACTTTCATATTTCGTTTCGAAAAAAAAAAAAAAATAATTAAATATATTTGAACCTATTCAGTAATTTTTCTAACCTGGAAATAATCAAAATGTGTTACATCATAAAACGAATGATAGATTTCTTAAAATATAGGTACTCAACAAATTAAATATCCTTGAACTTATAAATTCACACCAAAAAACATTTGTTTAAAAAATATTTCTGCAATGTTTCCCGTTTGTTTAAAATACATTTCAAAAACATTTCAAAAATGATTTGTGTATATATAAAATATGCTACCTTTTCTGTATTTGGCAACCGGTATTCCTTCAATGCGTATTCCACCTTCCGTAAATACTTAAGATAAAATAAGAAGATAAATATTTGAAAAAAAAAACAATTTTTTCTTGTTCAAATCCGCTTCACCATAACCAAACTAAGATAAAGATGAATTGACAACCTAATACCTAACGTAAATGTCAAAAAACAAAAGTGATGCAAAAGCAGACTGAAATATGATATCATGATTCAAATTTATAATAACTTGAACCAATTCTTCTCAAAATCTTTCTATTTACTATAAAAATCTCTTTTCAAATCAAAAAAAAAAAAATATTCTGATTTCAATCAAATCAAAGATGACTTTTGGGTGACAGCACACAAAAAGCCATTAGCTGGGGAAACTTCAAACGAGTAAATACTTAATCCGAAATCGAGTGGAATAATAACGTTGCTTCTGCTTAAATATTTATAATTTGAATTTTTTGTAATAAAACGTCAAGACCGACGAATTATCGTGATAGAGTTTCCCGTAGCGCTTTT